>JBBBDQ010000375.1:470000-645000 GCA_037127315.1 Ascarosepion bandense
TTAACATTATGGCCCAACTCTGTTCAGTAATCAGAAATAATTTTCAAGAGTTCATTTATTTCTTAAGCGTTTAAATACAAGCCTTATTTTCCACTTGTTACATGACATCGTCGACATTTTCAGCCATCTTTTTGTAAAATTAACTGAACACCTTCAGTCATCTTGTCCTATTTTTCCTTTCTTAGTTAATTACCATACGTGATGAACTCTTTGGGCGATCATGTCTCGAAAGAGACATGACTGACTGGGCAGAAGATTATCCCGCAGTAGGTTGCCATTACTCTCTGCGGTAGACTGGTTGCCGACCAAGGCTATAGAACCCAATCTGTCCTGTTACTTAACTCATAGCTAGAAGGGGACGAGATGTATTATATTATTAAGTAGCAGTTAGTGGGGGATCACTTTATTACTTCATAATAATATAAAACTGATCCCCAATTTTATGCTCAGTAGAAGTCTTAATCATGTTTCCAGCTATTACATTCAGTCAGTCAGTTAAGTGCCATGCATGATACACGCTTGTGCGATCATGTCTCGAAAGAGACATGACTGACTGGGCAGAAGATTATCCCGCAGTAGATTGCCATTGCTTTCTGTGGTAGACTTGGTGGTTAACCAAGGCTATAGAACCCAATCTGTCCTGTTATTTGACTCATAGCTAGAGGGGGAAGAGATGTATTATATTATTGAGTAGTAATTATTGGGGGATCGGTTTATTACTTCATAACAATATAAAACCGATCCCTCGCTTTATGACCAGTAGAAGCCTTAATCATGTTTTCAAGTATTAAATTCAGTAGTAAATTAAGTAGGTTGCTATTGCTTTCTGCAGTAGACTGGTTGCCAACCAAGGCTATAGAACAATCTGTCCTAATATTTTAACCCACAACTGGGGGGTAGATATAGATTAATATCTTTCTCAATACCCTTTTTTCTTAACGCAACTCAAATAAACTACAATCAAGTGTTGAATGCACCATCTATGTTAGAATATCCACTGCCATAATTATTAGGCCACCCCAATGTCTTAAAAAAAAATGATGTATTTTATACTATATTTTAGTATTTATTGCCAAGTGAATGATTGTAAATTAAGATAGAATGGTTCTTTTGTTAATACTGCACAATAACATGTGCATCAAATAAATTTATCAGCACACTGTCGATTTGCATTTAAATTTTTTTAATTTTAAAATCATTCGTCTTAAAAAAAACTCTAAATATGCTTAGTAAAGTGAAACATGTTAGATTAAACATACATTTTCCTACCTGTTCTTTAATTATTCTACACACACACACACACACACGTATATATATATATATATATATCCGAGTGAATAAGGAACGAAGGAAAAAAATTTTACAACGTCCAAAACATTAATTTAAAACAGTGCTCAATGTATAATCTATAGAGCTGTGAATATTTATTATAAATTATATTTTAGAACATATACAAAAGTTTATATATTCACTACATACATACATATATATATATATATATATATATATATATATAAATTATGGCAGACACGTTATATATCTATATTCGAGTGAATATGGAACGAAGAAAAAAAATTTTACAACGTCCAAAATATTAATTTAAAACAGTGCTCGTTATATAATATATAGAGCTGTAAATATTTATTATAAATTATATTTTAGAATATGTACAGAATTTTTTCAATATCCACCACAAATCGTACATTTGTTTCGACATTGAAACTACAATGTCTCATCAGGCGGTGTGGACAGGAATGGAAAGCCTCTTTTCTTATATTTGGTGAGTTGTGTGTGGGATGTTGGTGGAGGTTAGTGATAAGGGAACAAGTCTTGTGAATTGTCCGTTTGAATTTTGAAGAAAGTGGTGTGGGTAGTGAATGTAGTTGATTAATGAGTGTCTTGGAATTTTGTAGACAGATTTAACATTAGCAGATAGGATTGTAAGTTTTATGATCTTGCGACTAGACTTTATCCTTTGGATTTCTTAGGGGAGCAGAGTAGGGAGGTGTAAGGGGTGGGGAGGGATGGAATTTGATTTGCCGCTTATTTGTACAACTACAGAATATTTTTGTATTTAAGCACAGTTTTTATAATTAATCTAATTTTGTATATTTAACCTTAATTTTGGATTTAAAAATCGATTTTTTCTATTAAATTTTAAATTTTAAATTAGATCACAGTTTTCGGGCTCAACGTGAGGAACCAGAGCTAAGTGTCAAAATTTACCCCTGTAAACCCCCGTAACCACTAAGCTTGTCTATTTTTCTCAGTCGAGCCTCGGTCCGTAGACAGAGCCCCAACCGAAGACAGAGTGACAATTGCTAGCTCGACAGTAGACTGTCGGAAATATTTATCCAAACACTTCCCACTGAGACGTAATAGGACACATAGTCGGGTTTAAGGTGGGGAATACGTGCAGGTACATTCGGTCAAAAGTGACAGCCTCAACGACACCGACTGACGATAATTTATCTTACATTGTTCATATCTTTTGCTCATTTGTCGCTGTTAACCGCATATCAGAGTCGAGTTTTAATTCAGTGAACATTATATTGTCGATATATTAGGACTAGAAACAGCCGATTACTATGATCTTCTACAGAAAAAGCAAAGTGATTGATTCGAACAAGTAAAGTTCCCAATTAAACCTATTGAACGCCGAAGTCGTCGGAAGGCGTTAGTTCATTATTTGTTAAAAGAGACATTTTAGCGAGATAAAGCTATACTGACCGACATGTTTATTTGTTAGCCAGTTAAATATGTTTAAATTATAGCTGGAAAGTTTTTCACTCATCCATCGTTTTAAATAAACGTTGAATTTTTACTTATTTATTTTCTTCTTTACAGAATTCAATTAATTAAAAAAAAATCATCTTAGGGGTGGTTCGAATAAGAAGGTAGTTTTGAAAATTCTTTAAAATTTAATAAGGTGGTAATATTCAAAGAAGGAGGTGGAATAAATAGTCAGTCAGTCAGTTAAGTGCCATGCGCGATACACTGGGCAGAAGATTATCCCGCAGTAGGTTGCCATTGCTTTCTGCGGTAGACTGGTTGCCGACCAAGGCTATAGAACCCAATCTGTCCTATTATTTAACCCATAACTGGAGGGAAGAAACGGATTAATACCTTTCCCAAGGGTATTTGCGCTTAAGTGAATGCAAGGAATTCAACTGGAATTCGAACTCGGTTCCTCGATTTCTCGTTTCGAGCCGATATCCATTGCACCACAACGCACATCCGGAATAAATAGGCAGGTATGAAAAAAGAGAAAAATTGAAATAAACTGGAAAGCTCAAGCCCTTCAAACTTAGTTTAGTGATTTTGTTCCTAACTGAGTGCTCCATATTTGCATCTTTCTTCCACATTTAAAATACATTTTGTAAGTCTCTATAAACGGGGTGTCTCGAATAACACCGTGTAGACTGGAAAGAGCATCAGAATCTAAATTGCCAATTAGGCCCGTCTATTCTGGACGCGAGTATTTGTTTTCGATCGAAAGAGTATCTTTTTTTTTTATTATTAAATTTAGAAATTTGAAATTTTAGAAAAATTTTAGAATTATGGATTTTCATCGAATAATGACGAAAAAAAAAACTTGTGCAAACGAAACAGCAACTATGTTTATTCAATAAACTTAGTTTCGAAAAATTAAAATTCATTTGTCCACATAAAAAACGCTACGAACTTTTTTGATCATCAAAAATAATCGGTTAAATCATTTACATCTTTTCAAGGTGATCTTGAAAAACATTTTGTACTAATCACCAAGAATGTGAATATTTCAACAACTAATTAGTATGTGTTTTCTCAACCAAATCTTTTAAAGGTAACTCTTGTAGGGGCGTCGGTCTTGCTTGGTAAATTGGCGTTGTACCAAACACGTCCGAAGTTCCCACAATTCAAATATCAGAAGGTTGAAAGTTGGATGTTAAAATGTGGAAGGATAAAATAATTTGTGTGTACATTAAAATAAAGATTTATAAAAAGAATAACAAAATTGTAAGAAGAAAAATATAAGTGAAATTTCGTTAACTGAACACGATAACACATTTGTGAGAAGGAAAATGTTCATTGAGAAAATGCGTGTAGTTTGTAGTTAAAATTATTCAAAGAGAAATGTAAGTATTTAAAATGTCCCACAGAAGTTTAGAGTTCATGGTTTGATAGTAGCAGAATGTAAAGTCTTATGTTCCTTTCCCTTTTTCGGTAGGTTGGCGACAGGGTGAGACAGAAGGTGAAACAAATAAAGAAATTGTACTCGTCGCAGACAGAGTGTCCTGTTGTTGTTGTTGTTGTTGTTGTTGTTCTTCTTCTTCTTCTTCTTCTTCTTTATCTTCTTGTTTTTCTTTCTGTTCTTGTTGTTCTTCTTCTTGTTGTTCATGTTCTTGTTGTTGCTGTTCTTCTTCTTCTTCTTTTTCTTTTTGTTTTTCTTTATGTTCTTGTTGTTGTTGTTGTTCTTCTTCTTCTTCTTTTCCTTCTTTATCTTCTTGTTTTTCTTTCTGTTCTTGTTGTTGTTCTTGTTCTTGTTGTTGTTGTTCTTCTTCTTCTTCTTCTTCTTCTGCTTGTTCTTTTTCTTGTTCTTGTTCTTCTTCTTGTTATTGTTGTTGTTGTTGTTCTTCTTCTTCTTTGGCGGCGTGGAGTAAAACTGAAGAAAGTTAGAATGAGTAAGTGAGGCGATCTTGCGTCCGGGTCGTCTTCTTGAAATTTCTTTTCTTACATTGCCACAAAGTTTGTCAGCTAATCGCTCCCATGCTGGACTGTCTTTGACCGGTCAAGGAATGTTCTTAATTAGTGCATTTCGTCATGTGACTGGATCTAAATGGCATTTTAATTCTTTAGGTGTGAAAAAAATTGACTAACGTCATATATGAATTTTCTATATCTTTTCAGGATCTAGATTTTTGCTTTTCACACCGACTTGTGAAATTTGCCTTGGTCTGGGTTTTTCCAAAATGTTTTTAGTCGTTTGAATCCGATTTTGAGGATGTGCAATTTTACTTTGTGGGATTTAGTTAGTTGATGGATGATATACGATTTGTATCATATACTCTCTAAACTACATTCAAAGAAACGCACATGTTCACACTGTCTGAAAGTAACAAGTGTTGTTACTTTCTGTCGCTTCAATTAATCTAAGTAGTTGTAGAAAACAAGATTTGGAAAGAGAAAAAGGCCAATAATGTGAGACTGGATACAATCAGGACATAAGACAGAAACATTTAGTGTGACATACATAGAAAACAATTCATAACAAAGAAATACTTGAAATGAAACGTAGAAGTGCAGTTGGCGCATAAAGTGTCTGTGTCTGAAATGTGCAATTATATGAGTTTTTTTTTTCAAGAAAATGAAGGCTGCTTTTTGTGAAGGCTGTGTTGTGAAGGTTTGTGTTGTGAAGGCTGCTTTTTGCGGGGCGTTAACACAACAGTCCTTCTACAGGGGACGAACCGATATAAAGCTTCATGACCAAGGTCCAGAAAGAGAAGAAACGAGAAAGAAAAGAGTTTTCGTACATTTTTTAATAATCTCCTGCGAACTATTCTTCCTAATTCCGCATTTGATGATGCAATATCTATTTTTTGCAACAGAAATAAACGTGATATAATAAAGATTTTAATTTTCGCTAAAATTCACAAGTGCTATTCATTATTTGTTCCTATTTCTGAGATGAAGTATTGTAATTATTTACATTATTTACATTGTTCGGACTATTGTCCTCATCTTTGTTGCCATATTCCCGACGTTTCGGTTCGGTCTTCTTCAGGTGATGAGAGTATTTATTTCGTTCACTGGTAAAGATTTTTCTCATTCGATGAATCATGCCGCTTCCAGATGTCTCAGTTATCTCTATTTAATTCAACTTTCTAAAGTTTTTGTTCGCCTCTGCTGCAGCCAGGTATTGAACTCACAACTCTTTTGGGTCAAGTCATTGGCTCTAACTAACGCTCTTATTCCCTGGCCATGTGTCCTAGGACCCAAAAGAGTTGTGTATTCAATAATAAGCTACAGGTGTACAAAAATCTTATAGAATTCAATTAAATGAAGATTAAGCATTCAATTCAAATTTTTAATTTCTCTGAAGAAGGTCGGAGCGTTCAATAGTGGAAACGTTGTGAATATGGCAACAAATATGAGGACAACAGTCCAAACAATGTAAATGATATAAACAAGTGTTATTCTGTCACACAAACCGCCTTTTTGTATTGACAGGAGCTTGAAAAGAAATGAGAGAAGAAAGTAGTGTAGAACTATTTTCTTTGAAATTGCAAGATGGAATACGACGCCACCAAATAAAAAACTCCTTTTTTGGTGATGTTCATATTAAAGAAAAATAGCCTTTAATCCGCCTCTTATTCGTTTCTATGTGGCAATTTGAAGTGGAGCCAAGAGTTGGTCCAAGAAAATATAACACGGAACCCGAGGTGTAGGTTAAAGAAAGATGTATTTACAGGAAAGGTTACAAAGAAGAAGGTCCAGTAAAGTAGAGCTTACGAATCCAGTATAGTCCTTGGTAGTCGACTGCGGTCAGGCGCACAGTGCTACATTATTTAGCTGTCCCTCCCAGTAAGAGCAACATGTGACACATGGTCAGTTTATGACTGGGATTTCCGGGCGATATGGCCCGGCCAAAAAACGTCTGTCTATTTTTGCCCAGTCGTGCTTCTACCTTTCGGCGGAACCACGACTGGGTAATTGCTCTCTGCTCGGAAGCAGAGAGCGCCCTCTACCCGAAGGCGGAGCTGACAGTATCAATAGAAGCACATGCGTGCAGTGCTACTGTCTGTTTCCCCCACTATAGCAGTGGGTGAGTCCAAGTTATGGTGAATCTGGGTTCCACAAGGCAATTATACAGGGTTATTTGTCCTTTTCGTCGTTTTTTTTAAATTTTATACTCACTCTTTATTTTTCAATTTTTATTTTTATTTTTGCTCTTTTTGTATTTTGCTTTTTTGCGTTTAATTGTAGGCATTTTAATTTCTGGTTTTCTTGACATATACTCTTGTTATATATATATATATATATATATATATATATATATATATTATCCTACGTCTATGGCACGACTCGGAGTTTTATGCGTCATGCAATCATCAGGTGCATATTTCAAACAGACAGTTTAATAGATTTTAATGATCATAGAAGCAATCTTTTAAGGTTAAGTTACTGTTTCTTTTTAATAACAAGATTAAACATTTAAATATTGTACGGTTACATGTAGATAAAAATTTAAAATTTAAATTTAAAATTTAAAATAAAGATAAAAATAAAAATAATAAAATGCAAAGAGAAGAAATCAAAGGGGTGTAATTCATGAGCCTTAAAAAATTTAAATATTCAAATTTTACATATACGTAAAAATGTAAGAAAAATCTATGTACAGAGCAAAAATAAAAAAGGATTAATTCATAATTGCTAACAGTAATATTACGAAAGAAAGAAAGAAAGAAAGAAAGAAAGAAAGAAAGAAAGAAAGAAAGAGGCAAACGTAAAGAGGGATCTGTATCAATCTAAAAACTTTAGTAAGTATTTTTCTATGACAGCATGTAGTCATTAAATCACATCTTTTGTTAAACAAATTTGGATTCTTGATATGGTTTAAAATGACAATTTTTTCTAAAAAGCATAGATTAAATTTATCTCCTTTTCCATTGTAATGTTTAGATTTGGCTATGATATTCCAGGTAATTACTGGGTTCTTGCTGTTGTGTTTTTGATTTCCAATAATGTATGGATAAATTAGTACTTTTGTTGTATTTACTATTGTTTAAAGACAACATGTGGTTGTTAAATCTTATCTTCCACCTGTTAGAATTGCTTCCAAAGTAAAATTTAAAATCATTATCATTCGAATGAATTCGAGTTCTATAAACAATTCTTTCGGACATTCATTGGACAGGTTTTATTTTTCCGACAGTTGCAATTACTTTTAGAAGGGTCATTTTTGCTATTAGTTGGGTGACAGATGTTGTTTATGTGGGGCAAATATTCATTTGATATCAAAGCATTATGTTGTGAAATATAGTTATCTATATTTTCAACGCAACTATAACTAATTTTAACATTTTTTTTGTTGAAAATTTTTTTAATGTGGATGAACGGGAGAAATATTTGTGAATTAAGTTTAGGAAGAGTTTACCAATGTTGGCTTGGATATTACGACTGAAGGGTGGGTTAGCCAAATAATGTTGCATTTACGTAATAATAAATAAGAACAAGATGGGGTCACTCCAGATTATTCAAGAGCAGTTCGTGAGTATCTTAATGAAACATTTCCTGAGAAAAGGATTGTCCGAAGAGGTCAAATTGATTGGTCAGCACGTTCACCTAACTTGACCTCCAATGAATTTTTTCTTTTTGGGGAGTATTCAAGAAAACCAAAAAAGTTTTGGTGTTTCGAAAAATTACATAAGAAACTCATAGATAAAGACTTGTGCAAAAATATTTGCCGAAGTGTAAGGGGCAGATTTTTTCTTCTTTTTCTATGTACCTTGTCCTTTCAGGACGTGGCCTGTTACGTCTCCCTATCCTTGGTAGCTCTTAGCACCCTTTCTTCTGTTACACCACGCAACCCCTGTTCTGTCATCCACTCGCTCAGGCCAATTAAGTAAGTTACACGCTGTTTTCCTCTGTCTCTCCTTCCCTCTATCTGACCTGTTAGTATCAGGTTCTCTAAGCCCTCCTTCCTCATTGCATGCCTCAGGAACTTCAGCTGTCTCTTCCTGATGCTCAGTATTAATTTCCTTATCGTTTTTATCATTTCTAAGACCTCATCATTGCTCACATGCTCGATCCAGGATATTCGCAGCATCCTTCTGTAGAACCACATTTCAGTTGCTTCAAGTTTTTCCTTCATCTTTGATAATATTGTCCACCATTCCCGGCCATATTGAAGAACTGACATCACATAGCAATCCAGTACTCTCTTCTTTGTTTCTAGCGAAATTGTCCTGTGTCTTAATACTTTACTCAACTTCTGGAATGCTTCTTTCGCCATGAAAATTTGCCTTCGGATCTCTATATCGCACTTTCCTTCTTCTGTTAGAACACACTCCAGGTATTTAAATTTTTGTACCTGCTTGATTTTAGTATCCCCACCTGTATTTGGCATTTTGGGCTGCTCTTCTTGCTGATGACAATGCATTCGGTTTTCTTGCAGTTATTTGTAGTCTGTCGTCACTCTCTTCAGCTACCTTCTGTAGGAGGTCTTGTAGTTGCCTTTCCTTGTCTACCATCAGTACTGTATCCTAGGGTAGACTTCAAAGCTGTGTAAATTGTGATGGACAAGAGTTTGAGCACCTGCATTGAAAAAATTTAATCGCTTTTATCCACTGAATAGTTACTAAAGGGAATTAACTGGTTCCAAGATATGAAAAACGGTATGACACGTGATATTAGAATAATTTACCCCGTTGTCTAAAAAAGGGTTTAATTCAAAATATATCACCTTCAGACTATTTTTAGTATTTATTGCAAAGTTGATAATTCTAAATTAAAATAGAATGGTTCTTTTGTTCGCAAAATTTTACAAGGCAAGGAAGCAAAGATGAACCTGTCTGAATCGCCCTAAATTTTCTTCGTTCTTTTATTGCTGATACTGCAATCTAGGTAATTATTAAATATTCATAAATTCATTGGATGCACATGTTATTGTGCAATTTTAACAAAAGAACCTTTCTATTTTTATTTACAATTATTTACTTGGCAATAAATACTAAAATATAGTATAAAATACATCATTTTTTAAAACACCAGTGTGGCCTAATAATGATAGCCAGTAGTATATATATATATATATATATATATATATATATATATATATATATATATATATATTGTTTAATCATGATCCGTTCTAAACATCGTGTTTTGGCTTTAATTTCAGTTGAAAATAAAGACAAAAATTCTCCAACATTTGGATAATTTTTTATTAATTTGCTTCTAATCTTTCGGCTCACATGAGCTATCTTCAAAGATGTTATTAAGATGGTAATACAGTAACATCCACCATCACCGACGATTTTATTTTGTGTTGACATAAAACTCCTCTAGGCAATGGCAATAGTTACCAAAAATAACAAACGCAATTCGCAAATTTGCAATGCGGTTCCATGTGAAGATGGCTCATGTGAGCCGAAAGCTTAGAACCAAATTTATAAAAAATTATCCAAATGTTGAAGAATTTACAAATATACTACTGGGCATAATTATTAGGCCACCCCGGATTTTTATTGTGTTACCGTCTTAATAATCTTTCTGAAGATGACACATATAAGCCGAAAGCTTAGAACAAACTTAATAAAAAATTATCCAAATGTTGGAGAATTTTTGTCTTTATTTTCAAATGAAATTAAAGTCAAAATACGACGTTTAGAACGGCTCATGATTAAACATAATAGACATTAATTGTCTCTTATATTTAACAGTATATGTTTAGAAAATTATTTGCTGCCTCGATACAATATATATATATATATATATATATATATATATATATATATATATATTGTTTAATTCTGGTAATTTTTATCACCAATGTTGTTATTTTTTAATGGTTATTACTGAAATAATTTCTGTTATAAAGCTCATTTCGATGGTGATCTGTAATGGATTCTATATTTTAAAAAAAACTTAAAATAACGTTTTCTCAATTTTCACAAATCTTTTCTTTTTAAAGATTATCTTCATTGTTTCACTGTTTCTGTTCAGCGGAAACACGTGTTCGTATGTGAATGTTTGCACCCCTTTCTGTAGACGCGTGTGTGACATGTGCGTGTGCAAGATGTGCTTGGATGATGTGTGTCAATTACTGTGTGAGTCTTCAATAAAAATTTAAAAAAACATCTTTGTCTTTCGATTATCGTTGTTATATTCGGGATTATTTTCATCGTTCGTCTTCTTGTCTAAATTGAACGATTGTCTGAAAATGAATTACTTCTCAATTTCCGAAGAAAATTTTCCCATCAATAATTTAAAAAGAGTCATTTCAATTCAGGCAATTATTTTTTAGCGAATTTTGTTTGCGATACATTCTGACATGTGAAGGGTGGAATTTAGGGTTGCGTGTATTCAGTGTGTGTGTGTGTGTGTGTGTGTGTGTGTGTGTGTGTGTGTGTGTGTGTGTGTGTGTGTGTGATCGGGAGAAATAGTGTGATTTCGTTTTTTTTTGTTTCATACGAGTGAAAGAGAAAGGGAGAGAGAAAGAGAACGAAAGTGAATTCAGAATCTCTCTCTCTCTCTCTCTCTCTCTCTCTCTCTCTCTGTCGTGAACAACAAAACATCGACCTGTCACTGATCATATCCATTGCACGAACGTCAACATGTCGAAACAAAAAAATGAAATTTTGAAATTGTTCATTTTCAAATTTAAGTGCAATAAAATGAATAATAATAATAATAATAATAATAATAATAATAATAATAATAATAATGCTTTATTCTTGCAGCGCAAGACCAAAGTCTTTTCACTAAGAACTTTCAGGCAAATATTATACATAATAATGTGGAGCCAAAATGCAGGTTCTGTGATAAATACCAGGAAACAATAGACCATCTAATCTCAGGATGTTTGTAGTTGCCCCAAATGAATATTAAAATCGTCACGAGAGAGTACGGTAAAATTTACATTGGACAGTGTGTAAACACTATGAAAAATATGTAAATTTATACTGATATGAACATCACCCAGCACCGGTTACAGAAATAGATGTCACCATTCTATGGGATTACACCATCTACACAGTTAGAAAAATTGAAGCAAATAGGCCGGACATTATTGTTAAAAACCAGAAAGAAAAAATTTGCCTATTAATTGATATGGCTTGTCCAGCGGATTGTATCATTGCAATCAAGGAATTTGAAAAACTGTCAAAATATAAAGACCTGAAAATTGAAATAGAAAAAATGTGGAAATTGAAAACAAGAGTCGTACCAGTGATAGTAGGTGCACTTGGAATGATAAAAAATGGAACAAAACAAGAGATTGAAAAAAATCCCTGGAACCCCACCCCTTGTTGGTGTTGGTTTCTGGGATCAAAGTGAAGTATCTGTTCACTTTGGATCGTTTTGAGCTTTGCTTCGGTTCAGCTCTGTTGGGTCGTGTGGAAAGTTTTCAAAATAGTTACGTTGGCGTTTGTAACTTGTCGGGGATCGTTACGTCGGGGATCGTTTTTAGTGGAGTGGATCGTCCTCGCGTTCGTTGAATCGGTTCGTGGAAAGTAAAAGCCTCCGTCGTCAGGTGGACGATGACGGAGGCATCGGTATCGCCAGCCCCTTCCACCTCGGCGTGGAGTGGTAAGGAGGATGAGTGGCATGTCCTTCAGGCGGAAAGTTCGGTGGCGTCGGCCATGTCAGCAGCAGAAAGAGAGAAATTCGGTACCCCCATTTTCGCCCATTCCTTCTACTTCTGGGTGGAAAGGTGGGAACGTGAGAAAGGGGGAGGAGTATTATAATGGACTCTGTGATAAATATGCCCAATACATTTTGGGCACGGAATTGTTATCTGTTCTGGAAGCACTTTCAGCCATAGAACCTAGGATCATCTCCCTGCTGACTAAAGACCCCAAAACTCAAAAGTTTGTGGGAATGAGCAAGGAGACTATCGAAAACGCCATCAAAACGTTGAACATCAAGGCCAAAGCCGTGGCAAGGAGGAATCATGCCATGTGGGATGTCCTGCTTGGCACCAATGAAGAAGCCAAACATTTAGCCGGGATGACACTAGCAACAAAAACACTAAAGTTGCAAACAGAATACATGGGGACCAGGAAAACTCGTGTAACCCTTCATGGCGTACCCATAGATATCAGCGAGGACCATGTGGGTGCTTTTTTTCACAATATGGAAGGGTAGCGGAGGTGACCTCTGTACTATTGAAGTCAGGCTTTATGACGGGAGATATCACCTTGCAGGTGACGGTAACGAGGAAGAAATTTACCGACATACCCAACATCCTCACCTGCAGGGGTCGCTCCATTTATGTGATTGTAGAGGGTAGGAGGCCGTGTTGTTGGGCGTGTGGCGCGACAGATCACTTGGCCAACACCTGCCCGACGAAGAATCCAACACCGAAGTCGCAGTCTGTGCAGCAACCAGTCGAGAAACAAGCGTCAAAGCAGCTAGCCAAAGTTAAGGAAGGAGAATGGCAGACGGTGGGGAAAAAGAAACTACCGGAGGGATCGACTTCACCACCAAGGTCAACTTCATCTCCAATATCGTTCCCACCAACAAAGTCACCTCCGCCGCAAAGGTCATTCCCCAAGCAGGACGTTCCACAGGGGCAAAAATCCCCGCAGAAAACCCTTCAGAAAACTCCTCAAAATAAGAAATCTACAGAGGAACTACCAGTGGAATCAACAGAAGAAGAAATGGAGACGCAAAGATCCTCCTCACTCAAACGTGGTAGAGAGGAGGAAGACCAACTTGAAAGGCATAAGAGTCTACGGAAGAGCCGAAGCATTGAAAAAACTGTACCAACTCCAAAAGCTTCGTCGTTGCCGGTGTCTCCCGTGAGACCTACGTATGCGCAAAAAACCAAGAGTCTTCCCTCCTGCACGCAGACCAGTCCCTATCCTTTAAACTGATCCCTTTGACGCCTCTGATTCGCTCTCCCACACCCACCTCTTCACCCACCCCTTCACCTTCACCCACTTCTACTATAACCCGGGAAAGAAAAAAGAAAGCCCTTCCTCAGGGGGAAGAACTAATGAAAGTAGAAACTGAGGGTATATCCAATGAGTGGTCAGCGCAGAGGCGCAATTTACTAAAGCCACTTCTCAAGCTGGTTGATCTGATCGCCGAATTTGTTCTCGATAGATACCGGGTCGATCATCCGAGTGGGAGAATGTGGACGTGGACGCATAGTTGGCCTTCTGCCAAGGTATCTTCGTACCTTGATAGAATGTTAGTCAGAGAAGCCGAAATAGATTTCTTAGAATATCCGACGTTCCACTGGTTAGGCTACACGGACCACAAACTTGTTTGAGCCCGTGTGGCGTTAGAATTTAGGCCTAGAATGGCTGGTTTCTGGAAGTTCAACGTGTCCTTACTGGACAGGCGGGACTTCCGGCGCCAGCTAATTATTGTAGTTCAGCGGGCGTTAACTGGGGGAGTCATCGGGATTAAGTGGTGAGATAGACTTAAGGATAGGATTAGGTCTTTCACCACTGAATACAGCCAACGGCTCAACCGAGATAAGGCTGCCAAGGTGAAGACTCTTAGATCTAATTTCTCCTAGGCGGAGGCTGGTGGGGATCCCCTAGAGATAGCCTTAGCTAGAGAGGCCCTTGAGCGGTCGAATAGCGATCGTTACATGGGCCAAGTAATTAGGCATAAGTTAAGCAAGATGTCTTCCGAAGCTGTGAACATGGGCGCGGATCTGCGCAAGGAAGAAGTTCGTCGAGGTGGCAACCGGTACATCTGCGAAGTACGAGACCCGGAGGGGCATACCCTTAGGTCGACTGATGACATGTGTGAAGCGTTTGGTCAGCATTTCGAACGCCGGTTCACCAAGGAGCCTGGTCTCTGCGAAGCGGAGTTTCGCAACTATTTGGCTGACTTCCCCCGGCTCGTGCCGGCTGATGCGTCTAGTTGCGAGGGAGAGATTACGGAAGACGAAGTCTGCGCGGCTTTAAAGAAGGGCGGCAGTGGCAAGTCGCCGTGTTTGGATGGTTTGCCCTATGAATTGTGCTTGAGGCTGTCGCACCTTTTTGTCCCGATCTTGACAGTGGTGTTCAACAACTGGTTCCGGCAGGGGTCCATCCCCAACCGGTTCACCAGGGGTGTGGTCACGCTGTTGAGAAAAGGCAAGAATGTTGGGGGGAGCTTAGACGATTAAAGGCCCATAACTCTGCTAAACACAAAGATTTTGGTCAAGATCCTGACGAATCGCTTGCAGCTAGTTGCCGAGTCTCTGTTGGGACCTGATTAGACTTGTGCTGTGAAGGGCCGAACAATTCAGAGCAACCTGCACTTGATCCGCACGATCCTAGAAGGTGTAAAAGACGACGATGAAGCTGCGCTGATCAATTTAGATCAATCCAAGGCATTTGATAGGGTTGACCATGGCTACCTGACGGCTGTCCTGCAGGCTGCCGGATTCAAAACCGACGTCTGCCGCTGGAGTAGTCTCCTGTATCGCTCCCCCACGGCTGTGGTGCAGGTGAACGGAAAGCTGTCGAGCGCTTTTGCGCTGTCTAGGTCGGTTTGACAGGGTTTTCCACTGTCGTCCTTACTTTATGTCTTGGCGTTGGAGCTTCTCCTTCGACGGCTAAGGGACAGGACGTGCAGTCCGGCCCTACGTGGAATCGCTGTCCCTGATGGTGCTCGAGCCAGGGTTTCCAAGTACGCCGATGACGTAACGACTTTTGTGTCCTCCCGCAGGGACATAAGAGCGGTACAGAAGGCGCTTGCACGGTACGAACAGGTGACAGGGGCCAAGATTAACCGAGACAAGTCTTCCGGCTTGCGGTTAGGCGCCTGGCCCTTCGACTGGACGGACGGGCCGGTCCGCATTCTTGGAGTGTGGTTCGGTCCGGACTTGCAGTTGGAGAAGAATTGGTCTGATATACAGGCAAAGGTCGCCGCGTCAGTTATTTCTGACCTTGGGTCTCTTGTTGAGATTGCAAGCCGCATTCACCCTAATCGAGTTGAGCCGGCTTTCTGCCCGACGGAGAAAGTCTCATTGACATTTGTTTAAGAGACATGAATGACTGGATAGAAGATTATCCCGTAGTAGGTTGCCATTGCTTTCTGTGGTAGACTGGTTGCCAGCCAAGGCTACAGAACCAAATATGTCCTGTTATTTGACTCATAGCTAGAGGGAAAAGTGATGTTTGTTTGTCTGAGTAGTGTTTAACAGCATATCAACCTCTGTAGGATATTTAACGACATATCAACCTCTGTAGATTATTTAATGCCAAAAAAGTTGGAGTTTTAAGGTATTTTTTTTAATGTTCGGTTATAGTGAGAAGGTTGATTATATCAGATTTTAATGAAATTTTGTTTTTATTTTAGAAAACTGAAAATGTTTTCTAGTTTTATATTATATTTTCTTTCTTTTAAATATGTGTTATGGTAGTTTTTCTTAAAAAGTGTATTGTTGCTAATAATTTTCATTAAAAAATGTATATATATATATTTCTATAAAAATATATTTCTATCCTTTCATAGTATTTTGATCCCAGTTTAAGGATTAACTATTTACTCATAGCTGAGACCCCTAACAGGTGCTACCGCTCCGGAACAGCAATTAAGACGTGGTTTTATGATCCTCACAACGTCTCAATCAGAGGCCTTGCTGCCGGATGCAGTTTACCGCCATGCCCAGGACCAGGGGAGAGATGTATTATATTATTAAGTAATTATTAGTGGAGGATCAGTTAATTACTTCATAACAATATAAAACTGATCCCCCACTTTATGCCCAGTAGAAGCCTTAATCATGTTTTCAACTATTATATTCAGTCAGTCAGTTAAGTGCCATAGGTGATACACGCTTGGGCGATCGTGTCTCGAAAGAGACATGACTAACTGGGTAGAAGATTATCCCACAGTAGGTTGCCATTGCTTTCTGCGGTAAACTGGTTGCCGACCAAGGCTATAGAACCCAATCTGTCCTGTTATTTGACTCATAGCTAGAAGTCTAAGAGATGTATTATATTATTAAGTAGTAATTAGTGAGGGATCAGTTTATTACTTCATAACAATATAAAACTGATCCCCCACTTTATGCCCAGTAGAAGCCTTAATCATGTTTTCAACTATTATATTCAGTCAGTCAGTTAAGTGCCATAGGTGATACACGCTTGGGCGATCGTGTCTCGAAAGAGACATAACTGACTGGGCAGAAGATTATCCCACAGTAGGTTGCCATTGCTTTCTGCGGTAGACTGGTTGCCAGCCAAGGCTACAGAACCCATCTATCTCGTTATTTAATCCATAACTAGAGGGAATAGTCGGATTAATACCTTTCCCATGGTTATTTGTGCGTAACTGAATGCAAGGAATTTAACTGGAATTTGAACTCGGTTCCCCGTTTTGTCATTCCGAACCGCTTCAACTCGTAGGGTACCCAATCATTCCTTTCAAACGTTTCGAAACTGTTATGTGATCAACACTTAATAATTCTCATAGTTCGGCTTGTGCCTGACGTGAGTGTTCATGAAGTCATGCCTCTGATTCTTCGTCTTCAAACTTTTTCGATGAGTCAGACTGCTATCTTCAACATTCAAATCATTATTTTTTAAGCGTCTAAACCAGGGGTCGGCAATTCATTCGACCCTGCGGGCAGGATCGTGATATTATGACGGGTCGCGGGCCCGATGAAGTTCATTAATGAAAAATTAAAGAAAATTACATATGTTGACCCCTTTCAAACTAAATATTTAAAACCATTATGAAAATAAACATTGAGAAATCAGAAAAACAAAACAAAAATCTAAAATAAACAAACACCTAAAAAAATTACTTTTCCTCAAGGAACTTCAAAATACTTCGAAGTGAAACTTGTATTTAAAATTGTACCACAAACGAACCACACACACACATCAAACAAAAACGAAAAACATATACCCATACATTCGAGTACAAATAGTTGCAAACATATACACTTACGTATGCTAAGCTAAGGACATGGCCCATTGAAAGATCCCAGCAACTTACATAGTGTAGGTAGCAGGGGTAAGCGATGGGTGTCGCTGTTGGAGGAATGAAATAGAAAGCCGACTGAGACAATATTGTCCTTTTGAAGGTATCCCCGCCTAATGTCTGTCGCCGGTCGGTCGGTCAAATCGGCTCTCAGTTTTTGTTTTATGTTTATATTTTTATTTTTTAAGCAGAAATGGAGGTGATTGGGTTTTGATCGTGTTTTTGCGGTCATAGTATTCAAATTCAGTTTGGTGGATCAGAGGAAGAAAACAGTAGGTCTTTTGTTGAATTCGAAAGCCTCGTCTCTCATGTTAAAAATAGAGTCATTGGTAATCAGGCTCGCAGGCCGGTCAAAATGCCTTCGCGGGCCTGATTCGGCCCTCAGGCCGGAGGTTGTCAACCCTTGAAAACCAAACGAAATCTGATATGTTGGACCCTATGAAAAATAAAGTTGTTTGCATTTCGGCGAAATGTCAGATTTCGTGCCAAAGAAAGTGTATTTGCGGGGAAATTTACTTTATTCAAAATAAATCTGTAGCTAAATCAAACAGAATTCTTGTTGAGACTTACGGCGACCAAGCTCTTTTAGAAGCACAGTGCCGTGATTGGTTTGGAGTCTGATAAAATAATGATTTTGATGTTGAATAGCCTCGTCACATCGAGTTTTTATGTTAAAGTCATGTATGGCGCCTAGCACGTTTCAGTAATAGATGTACTGTCAACTGTATACAAATGCTTTCTCAAATTATTGATTAAAATGGCTTTGGGTGAATGAAACCTGTAACTCTTAGCAATGGACCATACTTTTTAAACCTCGTAAATTGGCGATACATAAATACTCACAAAAAGAAATATACCAAATTAAAAGAAAAACTTCACTTGAGGATTTTTAAAAGAAGGCAACAACTAAAATAAATAGCACATTTAATTGGACGAGAAAATGATGACATCATCAAGATGCTGACCATCTACACTATTTTAAATAAAAGATTAGGAAGAAAATCCCCTATTAATACTGAAATGAACCATAACAACTACTGAACTTTAGAAAATTATTTACATTTTTCGGACTGTTATCCTCATATCTATTATCATATTCACGACGTTTCGGCCATTGTGCGTTCCGACCTTCTTCATATGCTAAGAATTTCGATCACTGGGGTATATCATTCTCGTTCTATATTCAATGCTACTTCCGGATGTCATATAGCTATTTTCTTTTAAATATTAAATTTTAAATAGCTTCGTCACATCAGGATTTCCATATGGAAGTCATGTATGGCACCCAGCCCGTACAGTAATAACTAAACTGTCAACGATTTCTAAAATCAATGATTAAAATGGTTTCGAGTAAATGAAAGCTGTAACCCTTTGCAGTGGACCATATTTCTCATGAACTAGCGCTACAGAATCGGAAAGAAATATACTAAATTTAAAAAATCACTTGAGATTTTAAACAAAACAACAATTGAAACGGATAAGATATTTAACAATTTAAGTGATCGTAACATTTCAGTAGACATCATGTGAAAAATGATAACACCTCATATCAGAAATTCATTAAATAAATTTATCTATTTCTCTAGCAAATTTTGTTGCATACAATCAAAATAGAATAATTTAGTATCAATAAAATCAATAGACATGAGTGAAAAAAAATATTTTTAACTGGCAGTATAGCCCGGCGTTGCGCGGGTGTAATGGAAGCTTTAAAACTAATCCATAGTCCTGGAGCTCAGACTCAGCCTAAAGAATATTTGTGTGAAGTTTGGTGAGAATCGGATAAAAATTGTGGATTTTTATAAAGGATATACAGACAGATAAAGAGACACACACACAAACATCTTGCCTTTTATATATATATATATATATATATATATATAAAAGGATATATATATATATATATATATATATATATATATATATATATATATTATCATTTTCAAGATTTCAGTTCTTACAATAGTGCAGAAAATTGATAATATATATATATATATATTATCAATTTTCTGCACTATTGTAAGAACTGAAATCTTGAAACTTCTGAATATCGTTTCTTGTGTCTTTGTCTATGAGTGTATCAAATTTGATTATAATCGGACCACTCTTTCTATAACCCGATATTTTCGATTTTTGATATTTATCAGGGGTACCTCGACACAAAACCTAGCTAAGAACACTCGCAGACACTTATAGTACAACTGTGTACATTTTCACATGTTCAGCCGTTTCGGAGTCTATAGGTAACGGACACACACACACACGCACACACACACTCACACACACACAGACACATACACACACACACAGAAAGTTCCATTTATAAATAAGTTTAGATTAGATAATTTCCAAAAATAATAAAATATTGAAATCATATTTAACACCGTTATTTTTTCACTTTGTATTTTTTTAATTTAGATACGCATATCAAACGAATGAAGGGTGTTATGTCTATGTCACAAGGACAACACTTGATTGCAGATGGGTTCTGGTAAATAATGAATCTGTATGTAAATAACTTAAATAATGAAAACACCTCATCTCAGAAATTCAGAAATAATTTTATCTATTTGTCTAGTAAAATGTAGTCTAAATAAATTGTAAACGCAAATTCTACTCTACCAGCTTCTTTTCTCGCACTTCCCGCCTGTGGAATTCCTTTCCATTTACTTGCTTTCCCGACAGCTATAATCTCCAAGAATTTAAATGTAAAGTCATTAGTCATCTCCTATCTCACTAACTCGCATCCTCCCGCTCATGCTCCTTTCTCTGTCCACTCCACTCTCGTCAGTATCCTCATCCTTCTCTTATGCACTTCCTGATACTCCCCCATAACCTGTCACTCTTTCTCATAAATTTCCTTCTATGTAACCCCCTGCAAAACAGTGGCAGTAAAATACCTTGCCTGAGGCGATATGATTATAAAAAAAATATATACTATTATAATGTAGATATAAATTGGGGGATCAATTCTACATTACAATCAATATATAAACTAATCCCTAACTTTATGATCACAGTAATCCTTCTCTCGTGCTCCTTTCTCCGTCCACTCCACTCTCATCAGTATTCTTATCCTTCTCTTACCCACTTCCTGACACCCCCTATAATCTATCACTCTTTCTCATAACTTTCCTCCTATGGAACCCCCTGCAAAACAGTGGCAGTAAAATGCCTTGCTTGGGACGATATGATTATGAAAAAAAACAAAAATGAAAAACATCTAGTATTCATAATCAAGAAAAAATAATTGAAAAAATATTTTTATTTTATTTTTATGAATTTTCAAAGATAATGGCAAATATTGCAATCATATTTACCAGAGATTTTTTTTCATTTTGTCTTTCTTAAATTTACATACACATATCAAACGAAAGAATGACGCTATTTTTATTGACCTCCGGCAATGTCTATGTCACATGGGCGACATTTGAAATTGATTGTTTGCTAGCAAACAATCAATTAAAAAAATGCTGATTTTGATCGACACTCAAGATGATATAATAGCAAAATACTGACCTGAGATTTCTAGACATTTTTTAAGTAGCCTCGTCACATCGAAATTTTCATGTTGAAGTCATGTATGGCGCCCAGCACGTTCAGTAATATTTGAACTGTCAACTGTATACAAACGCTTTCTCAAATCAATGATTAATATAGTTTTGGGAAAAATGAAGCCTGTAATTCTTAGCGACGGACCATATTTCTTTAAACCATCTGGATTGGAGCTACAGATTCACAAAGATATATATCAAATAAAAGAAACATCACTTGACGATTTTAAACAAAAGTATCAACTTAAATAAATAGCATATTTAACAATTGCTGGGGTCATATTAACAAAGTTAAGGACAATAATCCGTATGTAATCAATTTAAATAATTATAACACCTAAACCCAGAAGCACACAGAATTCTTGTTGACACGTACGGCGACCATGCTCTTTTAGAAACACCATGCAGAGATTAGTTTGGGGTCGTATAAAATAATGATTTTGATGTTGAATAGCCTCGTCACATCGATATTTTCATGTTGAAGTCATGTATGGCGCCCAGCACGTTTTTGTAATATCTGAACTGTCAACTGTATACAGATGCTTTCTCAAATCAATGATTAAAAATAGTTAAATGAAGCCTGTAATTCTTAGCAAGGAATGAAGATCATATACCCCAGTGATTGTAATAAAAAGTCTGGTTCGAAATTCCTGAAGAAGGCCGGAGCGTACAATGGCCGAAACGTCCTACACATGGCAATAAAGATGAGAACAATAGTCCGAACAATGTAGATATTTTTCTGAAGTTTAAATAATGTAAATACTACCTCATTTCAGTTCAGTTCGAAATTCCTAGCACCTGAAGAAGGCCGGAGCTTTCAATCAATCGAAACGTTATGAACACGGTAGCAAAGAGTCTAAATAATGTAAATACTACCTCATTTGAGAAGTATAGACAAATACTGAGAAAAACTGTTTTAAGATATAAATTCTTTTACGAGACAAAGGATATAAATTTAAACCAAATGCTGCACTAGCTTGTCGTTCAATGACTACTGATTCTTTCCTTTGTGGAGATCTGATCACGAGAAATAAAAAGAAATAATAATCCCCATAATTCCATGGTAAAAAAGAACCCGTCCTACAGGTGGGACGTTTAGAGGCATGCACTTTTTTCATCAGTCCCTTGCAAGGAGAGCACGTGCAGCTGAGCAGCTCAGATAAGACACCTTACACAAATATTACTTTCTCATGTGTAATATTGCGTTTTATTGATAGACGTCACACTTTTAAATAATTTATTCATTCAACATGACAAAGAAAAAACCAGAAACATTTTCTGACACTATATTACAAGAACTTCTACCAAATTTGTACAACAAAATAAATCCTTCTGGTAATAAATCCTTCTGGTAATAAATCCTTCTGATTATATATATTACTTATAAAACAATTCATTTATTAACAGTCCGAAAACGTCTTTCGTCTCATCGAAAATCGTTGGAACCACAAATTAAACGAAGAAACAGC
The DNA here is from genome assembly GCA_037127315.1 of Ascarosepion bandense. Lineage (NCBI taxonomy): Eukaryota > Metazoa > Mollusca > Cephalopoda > Sepiida > Sepiidae > Ascarosepion > Ascarosepion bandense. The sequence goes on from JBBBDQ010000375.1 coordinate 492,667, forward strand.
AACGAAATCGAAGAGCTAAAAAAAATGTTGGAGAAAAGAGCTCTTGAGACTGTTATTAATTTCCTTATTTTTAAAGTAATGTACAAATTCTATCCCTCTAAACATTTGTTTAAATATATATAAATGTCTCATTTTGTTGTTATGATAAATATATTTTATATTTTACTAGCCAAAAATTCGAGTCAAACAAAGACCATCATAACTTCTTAAAAAGAAACGAGTAATATTACCTTTATCATTAAAGATTAGCCCCGATCAAGAAAGGACCTCAGTGTTGGGCAGCTTGTCTTGCCATGAGATTCCCAATATAGGTCGGATACTTCTCACGTCGAAGGTGTTCAGACGCCTCTCTTGCCTGGCGTATGTGGTCCATGTCTCACTGCTATATAGCAGTGTACTGATGACACTGCTATCTTTTGTCTTCACTGTCATCTTGGAGTTCGTCCAAACACGTGTTGTGATGCGCGCAAGGGTCGTGGCTTCCCAATTCTCTTGTAGAGCTTTATTTCCAAGGAGAGGTTGTCAGTGATGGTAGAGCCTAGGTAGGTAAACTGATGGACCACATCTAGCTCATAGTCATTGATGGAGATGACCGGTGCTGCTGCGGTATCTTGTTTTTTTTTGTGTACTTTAGTCTTGGTTCTGAGACGGGCGAGATTGAAAAACTTGCCATCCGATCTCGTATAGGAGTGAATCCCTTCCCCATGATGCGCCGAATGCGCGCTTCAGAAGCAGCGTGAAGAAGATTCCGAAGAAAGTGCGAGCGAGGATACAACCCTGTTTGACACCTCTGCAGATGTCAACCGGTTCAAATGGAGATGAACTCTGGCGCAACATCTTAAATCAAGGTAGAAGCAACTAACACAAGTCGACATGGAGAGGCGGGTTCACAGGAAGCAAAATGACAGCTCCGACAGACCAGAAACATAAATGGAGCCTCTGTAACAAAGACTGTCCATCTCGCATCGGTTTCTACAGTCACAGACGCTGATGTTCCAGCCAAGCAGACAACTAGGATGCTACCCATGGTCGACCCTGACCGACGAGGCCTACTAAAGATTAGAACAGATATTACACTTTGATTCTGTTTCCTGATTGACAGGGAGTGAAGAAAAGGATGCCTGGTGTAGCACTGGATGTTTGGGCAATGATTGTCAACTGTTTCTTTAGAAGGAAATGGACAATATTACCATTAGATATTGGAAAATATACACTTTGAATCAAGTCCGATATTCAGTGAGTAATGAAAAGTGTAACTCCTGTAGCATTGGTTGCAATATTTATTTGTTTTAACAATAAATGTCAAGTGTTTCCTTATCAGGAAAAGGCTAATATTGCCATAACCATTAGAGTTTGAGTTTGAATTTTGTTTAATGGCATATCAACAACTCTGTGGGTTATTTAATGCCAAAAAGGTGCGCGCTTTAAGATATTTTTTTAATGTTCGGTTATATTGAGAAAGTTGATTTAGATTTTGATGAAACATTTATTATTATTTTTTTATTTTAGAAAACTGAAGATGTTTTCTAGTTTTGTATTAAAAAATGTATTGCTTTTAATAATTTTTTTCCTTCAAAAATGTATTGTTGGTTATATTTTTCTTTCAAAAATGCATTGTTGATAATATTTTTCTTCAAAAATGTATATTTTTCTATAAAAGTTTATTTTTATGTATATTTTTCTATACAAGTCTATTTTATATTTTCATAGTGTTTGACCACAGTGTGGGGGTTGACTATTTGCCCATAGCTGGGACCCTAACAGGTGCTACTACCCTGGGTCAGGGTGGACCTGAGAATAACAGCAATTAAGAGCTAGTTCCATGCTCCTCACAACCTCCCAATCGAGGGCCTTGCTGCCGGATGCAGTTTACCTTCATTCCAAGGACCGCATTACCATTTGAGAAAATAATAAAGGTCGATATAGTAAATACCTGACTCCACCTGCCACATAATGTCTTTCCATTCTCACCGTTCATACAAATGGAACTCATCTATATGCGATCCATAGCTGAACAAGCTCAAAATATAATTGTCTCCTTTTTTCGATCCAGTAAATACCTGACTCCACCTGCCACACAATGTCTTTCCATTCTCATGGTATAATCTCAAAATATAATTGGCCCCTTTTATCGATCTAGTAAATACCTGACTCCACCTGCCACACAATGTCTTTCCATTCTCATGGTATAATCTCAAAATATAATTGTCTCCTTTTTTCGATCCAGTAAATACCTGACTCCACCTGCCACACAATGTCTTTCCATTCTCATGGTATAATCTCAAAATATAATTGGCCCCTTTTATCGATCTAGTAAATACCTGACTCCACCTGCCACACAATGTCTTTCCATTCTCATGGTATAATCTCAAAATATAATTGTCTCCTTTTATCGATCTAGTAAATACCTGACTCCACCTGTCACACAATGTCTTTCCATTCTCACCGTTCATACAAATGGAACTCATCTATATACGATCCATAGCTGAACAAGCTCAAAATATAATTGTCTCCTTTTTTCGATCTAGTAAATACCTGACTCCACCTGTCACACAATGTCTTTCCATTCTCACCGTTCATACAAATGGAACTCATCTATATACGATCCATAGCTGAACAAGCTCAAAATATAATTGTCTCCTTTTTTCGATCCAGTAAATACCTGACTCCACCTGCCACACAATGTCTTTCCATTCTCATGGTATAATCTCAAAATATAATTGGACCCTTTTATCGATCCAGTAAATACCTGACTCCACCTACCACACAATGTCTTTCCATTCTCACCGTTCATACAAATGGAACTCATCTATATACGATCCATAGCTGAACAAGCTCAAAATATAATTGGCTCTTTTTATCGATCCAGTAAATACCTGACTCCACCTGCCACACAATGTCTTTCCATTCTCACCGTATAATCTCAAAATATAATTGGCCCCTTTTATCGATCTAGTAAATACCTGACTCCACCTGTCACACAATGTCTTTCCATTCTCACCGTATAATCTCAAAATATAATTGGACCCTTTTATCGATCCAGTAAATACCTGACTCCACCTACCACACAATGTCTTTCCATTCTCACCGTTCATACAAATGGAACTCATCTATATACGATCCATAGCTGAACAAGCTCAAAATATCCGGCAGGCAGGCCGGATCAGCGGGCCGGACCCGGCCAGCCTGCAAAGGCATTTTCACCGGCCCGCCAGCCTGATTACCGATGACTCCATTTTTACATGAGATACGAGGCTTTCGAATTCAACAAAAGACCTGCTGTTATCTTCCTCTAATCCACCCAACTAAATTTGTATACTATGACAGCAAAAACACGATCAAAACCCAATCACCTCCATTTCTGCGTAAAAAATTAAAAAAATAAACATAAAAATTAATTTTAAATACCGAAATAAAATTCAAATGAATGTAGTCAGTGTTCTTCGTAGTATTTTTATTCAAAAAGAAATAAATTCATGATTTAGTTTCGTTTCTGTAATTCGTTTGAAAATTGAAAGAAAACCCAGAAAATATTAAATATATTGCAATTTTTTATTCCCGGATATAAACAAAAAAATAATTTTTATGGCCGTCATAATTTCATCCATTTCACTTCGGTTGATTTTTTTCACTTTGAAGAATGTTGACGTTCCTTGAGGAAAAGTACTTTTTGTTAGGGTTTTTTTTAATTTTAGATTTTCTTTTGTTTTTCTGATTCATCAATGTTTATTTTCATTATGGTTTTAAATATATAGGTTGAAAGGGATCTGCGGATGTAATTTTCTTTAATTTTTCATTAATGGACTTCATCGGGCCCGCGACCCGTCATTATAACACGATCCGGCCCGCAGGGTCGAAGGAGTTGCCGACCCCTGTTCTAGCGTCTCAGACATTTATAGATAAGATCCACAATGCCAAGTACACATAGGCAAATCATCCTAAATCATTTCGCACGACAGTTGTAAAAACTTACATTCGAACATCTTCCCAAGACTGGAAAGCAAAAAGTCAGAACTTTCTTATGTCGCACCAGTAAGTACCTGACTCCAATTGCGATTTCATATCTTCACAAGAGCCAGACATGGATTTTTTCGAACTGACCTCACCGAACTGACAAATCTCTCACCAGTCACGACATGTGGTTGTTCTCTCAAAGAAACTTCATGATCTGAACGTTCTTTGGGATTAAAGTTCATTCGAGGTCTCAAGTAGAACCTCCTACAGATAGAAGTTAAAGAAAGCGGGAAGAAAGGACTACATACAAACTGCAAGAAAACTGAGTGCATGATCATTAGTAAAAACAAGAGTCCAAAATGCTAATTACACGTTCTTCTTCCCTGTCCCTTCAGGACCTAGGCGATCATGACTTTCCACGTCTCCCTATCCCTGGTGGTTCTTAGCACGCTTTCTCCTATTCAATCAGTTAAGTGCCACACGTGATACACGCTTGGGCGATCATGTCTCGAACGAGACATGACTGACTGGGCAGAAGATTATCCCGCAGTAGGTTGCCATTGCTTTCTGCGGTAGACTGGTTGCCAAGGCTATAGAACCCAATCTGTCCTGCTATTTAACCCATAACTGGAAGGAAGAGACGGATTAATACCTTTCCCAAGGGTATTTGCGCGTAAGTGAATAAAATGGATTCAAGTGGAATTCGAACTTGGTTCACCGGCTTCTCGTTCCGAGCCGATATCCACTGTACCACAACGACACCACCCAAACTCCGCTCTACCATCCACTATCTCAAGCCCATAAATCTAAAATATAAATGTATAGAACCTAGCATGACCACAAAATGAGGGATCAGTTTATATATCGATTATAGCATAAAATTAATCCCCCATTTAATACCCACATTATAATTTCTTGTACGGTTGGCATGTATATTCGTCTTCTATGTGCCCTGTCATTTCAGGACGTAGGCGATCATAACTTTCTACGTCTCCCTATCCATGGTGGCTCTTAGCAAGCCTTCTCCTGTTACACCACGCAATTCTCGTTCATATTATTATGATATGAGATTGACAGTATTAGATTTTAGAGATGAAATGGCGAAAGATAACCGTAGGTTCTATGCTAACAGTTTCTTTTATTGCTCTTCTCATTAGTAGAAATATTTTCCGTGTTCTTGCTTTCCAGTTAACTTTGATCCTGAAAAATTTAAATGCAATGTCAATCGTTATCTTCTGTCTTCTTAATTCCTGTTCTTTTATTGTTCTCTCTCCTTAATTATGTTTTCTTCTTCTCATATTATTATAAGTCCTATGCTAACAGTTTCTTCTCTCGCTTGTGGAACTCTCTTCAGAAATGTAAAGCAATGTCAATCGTTATCTTCTGTCTTTTTAATTCTTGTTCTTTTATTGTTCTCTCTCCTTAATTATGTTTTCTTCTTCTCATATTATTATAAGTCCTATGCTAACAGTTTCTTCTCTCGCTTGTGGAGCTCTCTTCAAAAATGTAAAGCAATGTCAATCGTTATCTTCTGTCTTCTTAATTCCTGTTCTTTTATTGTTCTCTCTCCTTAATTGTGTTTTCTTCTTCTCATATTATTATAAGTCCTATGCTAACAGTTTCTTCTTTCGCTTGTGGAACTCTCTTCAAAAATGTAAAGCAATGTCAATCGTTATCTTCTGTCTTCTTAATTCCTGTTCTTTTATTGTTCTCTCTCCTTAATTATGTTTTCTTCTTCTCATATTATTATAAGTCCTATGCTAACAGTTTCTTCTTTCGCTTGTGGAACTCTCTTCAAAAATGTAAAGCAATGTCAATCGTTATCTTCTGTCTTCTTAATTCCTGTTCTTTTATTGTTCTCTCTCCTTAATTGTGTTTTCTTCTTCTCATATTCTTGTAAGTCCTATGCTAACAGTTTCTTCTCTCGCTTGTGAAATACTCTTCCAGCTTCTTGCTTTCCGTTCAAATTTGATCTTTAAAATTTTAAATGCAATGTCAATCGTTATCTTCTGTCTTTTTAATTCCTGTTCTTTTATTGTTCTCTCTCCTTAATTATGTTTTCTTCTTCTCATATTATTATAAGTCCTATGCTAACAGTTTTTCTCTCGCTTGTGGAACTCTCTTCAAAAATGTAAAGCAATGTCAATCGTTATCTTCTGTCTTCTTAATTCCTGTTCTTTTATTGTTCTCTCTCCTTAATTCTGTTTTCGTCTTCTCATATTATTATAAGTCCTATGCTAACAGTTTCTTCTCTCGCTTGTGGAACTCTCTTCAAAAATGTAAAGCAATGTCAATCGTTATCTTCTGTCTCCTTCTGTCTTTTTAATTCCTGTTCTTTTATTGTTCTCTCTCCTTAATGATGTTTTCTTCTTCTCATATTATCATAAGTCCTATGCTAACAATTTCTTCTCTCGCTTGTGGAACTCTCTTCAGAGCCCTAAAGTAATGTCACCGTTATCTCTCTTTCGGCTTCTTGCTTTCCAGTCAACTTTGATCATCAAATATTTAAATGCAATGTCAATCGCTATCTTCTTAATTCCGATTCATTTACTCTCTCTCTCTCTCTCTCTCTCTCTCTCTCTCTCTCTCTCTCAATCTCTCTCCTTAATATTGTTTTGTTTTTTCTCATATTCTTTAGTACTCAGCAACCCCCTTGCGTCTGCCTTCATTGCTTAGCTTGGGTTAAAATTATTAATAAAATATCTCTGTTGGAAATAAGCAAAAATCTGATACAACGATACTCAGCCATTAGCATTTAATCAAGAGGTATACAAAAAAACTAATGGCTTTTGTCTTTCATTAAAATTCTGAGACTAAACGAAAAGAAAAAACGCTTTATACACCATTTCATCGCGCTATTTTATTCGAATCTGTTATTATCAGTGGAAACAAAAGAACTAATTGATTCTTTTGAAGTTTATTACTCATACGAACCAAAAAAATAATCATGACATTTGCAGTCTTTTAAAGACTGACTAAACATCTTGGCGACGGTGACGTAATGGATAAATTCTCCGACTGATAGAGCGAAGTTCGAATTCCATTTGAGTTTCTTTTTTAGTTCATATCGCCCCGAGCAGGGCGGTTTACTGCCACTGGTGTGCAGGGGGTTACATAGGAGGAAAGTTATGGGAAAGAGTGACAAATTATAGGGGGTGTCAGAAAGTGGGTAAGAGAAGGATAAGAATACTGACTGTCTATCTATCTATATATCTTGGTTTTTCCATATCTATCTATCTATCTATCTATCTATCTATCTATCTATCTATCTATCTATCTCAGTCTGTTCATTATCTATCTATCTATCTATCTATCTATCTATCTATCTATCTTGGCCTTTCCAACTACATCTACATCTATCTATCTATCTATCTATCTATCTATCTATCTATCTATCTATCTCAGTCTGTTCATATCTATCTATCTATCTATCTATCTATCTATCTATCTATCTATCTCGGCCTTTCCACATCTATCTATCTAGCTAGCTAGCTAGCTAGCTAGCTATGTCGGGCTTTTCATATCTATTTATCATTCTATTTTTTAATAATCATATCGCCACAAGCAAAGCATTTTATAGCCACTGTTTTGCAGGGGGTTACATAGGAGGAAAGTTATGAGAAAGAATAACAGCTTATAGGGGGTGTCAGAAATACTGACTGTCTATCTATCTATATATCTTGGTTTTTCCATATCTATCTATCTATCTATCTATCTATCTATCTATCTATCTATCTATCTAGTCTGTCAGTCTGTTCATTATCTATCTATCTATCTATCTATCTATCTATCTATCTATCTATCTATCTCAGTCTGTTCTATCTATCTATCTATCTATCTATCTATCTATCTATCTATCTATCTCAGTCTATTCATTATCTATCTATCTATCTATCTATCTATCTATCTATCTATCTATCTATCTCGGCCTTTCCACATCTATCTATCTAGCTACCTATGTCGGACTTTTCATATCTATTTATCATTCTATTTTTTTAATAATCATATCGCCCCAAGCAAAGCATTTTATAGCCACTGTTTTGCAGGGGGTTACATAGGATGAAGGTTATGAGAAAGAGTGAAAGCTTATAGGGGGTGTCAGGAAGTGGGTAAGAGAAAGATGAGAATACTGATGAGAATGAAGTAGACGGAGAAAGTAGCATGTGAGATAGGGATTCAGGTTAATGAGATAGGAGATGACTATTGACTTCACATTTAAATTATTGGAAATGGTAGCTGTCGGGAAAGCAAGTAAATGGAAGGGAATTCCACAGTCTGGAAGTGCGAGAAAAAAGCTGATGGAGTAGAATTTGCGTTTATATTTTATTGGTTTCACAGTAAACGGATAGGACCTAGTTACTAATCTTGTTGCTCGAGTAAATTTATATATATGGGGCACCAGTGAGTTAAGCTCATCGGACCAGAAACCGTGAGTTTATTAGATTTAAGCGTGGAAGATAGGAATTAATCTCCGAATTAAATAACAGGTGTATAGGATTTTCTATTAGGACTGTACCACCCCAATGGTCCGTCCTAACAATTTCCTCCGGCGGCCGTTCTCCACGCTGTGATGTTGCCGGATTTTTGTAGAAACCGTCGGACGAACAGCTGGGGGTACAAGATTGACTGTAAGGAACGAACTTCCAAAACTTGGATGAGTTGAAAAGAATGCTTTATTCGTTTAGAGTTAGCCTTTTCGGTTGGGGCAGGCGAATGTGACACACAGCTCTAACTCTAATTAATGGAGATCAACAAACCCGAACTGAACGAAACAAGACGAACGGAGATCCTTACTTCAAGTTCGCACCCGGCTGACTCCCTTTCACTTCTCTCGTCTTAACTTAACTGGCTCTATTTATTTAATATGAATCCGGAAAATGCGGAAATCCGGAAATGCTTTAGACCACCGGTGACAAACACCGGCGACTGTAAGTCTGAAATTTCAGTTATCTTTTTTTTTTATCTTAATAAGGCTTCCGCCGGAAAAGGCTTAATGTGTGGTCAAGATACAATAAAGGACAGCCTTTGACCGGTCATCGCAAACCTACCCGCTGACCTTTATCACTGAGTCAAATATTTACCGGGTCATCGAAAACCTACCCGCTGACCTCTATCGCTGAGTCAAATATTTATCGGAGGACAATTTTCCTCATAAAAGAAAAAGCGTTTATTTATTTTTTTCCTCTTCTTTTTCACTTTTGTTAAATATGTTTTTAAACTATTTTCTATTCTAATCTATTTTCTATTTTAATCTATTATAATAAAATACATATATGTCCAGTTATCGTGTCACAGGACCTTGAATAAGTTTTCGCTGATTTTTCATGAAAAGCAATGTTTTAATTGCAAAAATTAGTAAGAAACCTGTCACTGAAAATATTGTCCATCGCTAGCTAATACCTTTTCACATCTTTCTAGCAGCATTTGAATTCCACGTCGGAAAAACGACACGTCTTTTGAAGCTAAATACGAGTCGACCCATGGTTTAACATCTTCATAAGAATGAAAGTGCTACTCAGCCAGGCCGTGTGCCATTGATCGAAACCAGAGATAATCTGACTGAACACTGTCTGGTAAATATGGTGGGTGGTGTAGGACTTCCCATTTAAGCGTTTCCAAGTTTGAGTTTTGAGTTTTGTTTAATGGCATATCAACATCTCTGTGGGTTATTTCATGCCAAAAAAGTGGGGGTTTAAAAGTATTTTTTTAATGTTCGGCTATAGTGAGTAAGTTGATTTAGTCAGATTTTAATGAATTTTTTTTGAAAATGTCTTCTAATATTGTATTCAAAAATGTTTTGTTGAGGATATTTTTTTTTCCTTCGAAAATGTGTTATGATAATTTTTTCTTCAAAAAATAATATTTTCCTTCAAGAATGTATAGTTTTCTATAAAAGTCTATAATTATGTATATATTTCTATAAAAGTCTATTTTTATACTTTCATAGTGTTTCGACCCCAGTTTGGGGGTTAACTGTTTGCCCAAAGTTGGTACCCTGACAGGTGCTACCACACTGCTGTCGGATGCAGTTTACCGTCATGCCCAGGACCGCGTTTCCAAGTAGAATTTCACTTGTTTTGCAACGTGACCTAAACGCAAATCACTTTGTCGTGTCTTTGCTCGCATAGCGGCCATTTTTATTTCGGCTCAAACGCATCACTTGTAGTCGATAGCGATCTCCCGTGATTGTTTCTGTCGGTTTGGACAGCTCATAATAATCTACACGCAGCTGATTCCACCAGAAGCTTCGAACCATGGATATTCTTCTTTGCCGCCGATGTTGTTGCATGGTCGGACTTACTCCACGGTCTTCGACGCGTAGAGTTATCCTAGTGTATCCACTCCTTATCGTCGGTTACGATACGATGCCGTTGAAGTAGCTGTTCATACGTGATAAGACGCCGTTCTAGGTCTCTCGGCTTCAAATCGTACGTCTCCCAATCTCCTTACTTCCAAAAGTTTCGAAACCTTTGTGTAATCTACTCTTGAAGTAAAAAGTAATGCCTCCAATTCTTCGTCTTCAAACTTTTTCGGTGCGCCAAAGCGTTCTTTATCTTCAACATAAAAATCATTTCTTGAAGCGTCAAAACCAACTTCTGAATGTTGTTTCTGGCAGATAATGGTCACCGTAAGTCTCAAGAAGAATTCTGTGTGCTTCAGCTGCAGATTTCTTTTGAATAAAGTAGTGCAGTAAAATTCCCCGCAAATGCATTTTCTCTGGCACAAAATACAACATGTTTAACGCTATGAAAAACAAAGATGTTTATTTTTCTTCTACGAAAAATTCACCTTATTTATTGAATGACCCTCATAAAAGTCCTTATACCGAAAAATTCACCTTATTTATTGAATGACCCTCATAAAAGTCCTTATACCGAAAAATTCACCTTATTTATTGAATGACCTTGCAGAAGTTCTTATACCGAAAAATTCACCTTAATTATTGAATGACCCTCGTAGAAGTCCTTAGACCGAAAAATTCACCTTATTTATTGAATGACCCTCGTAGAAGTCCTTAGACCGAAATATTCACCTTATTTATTGAATGACCCTCGTAGAAGTCCTTATACCGAAAAATTCACCTTATTTATTGAATAACCCTCGTAGAAGTCCTTGTCCCAAAAAATTCACCTTATTTATTGAGTGACCCTCGTAGCTGTCCTTATACCGAAAAAGTCATTAAAGGAGTACTTTTTATAATCAAACTTAACTTAAAATTTAAGAAATTTTTTTAAATATATAAATAATAGAGTTTCAACCTAAATGTTTTTAGAAAACCTTAATTAGATCACAATACGTAGTAAGAAATAAAGGTAAAATTAGAGGTAAAAATGGGTAAATTGTCGCTATTTGCCTTGTAAAATTTTGCAAAGTAATAATAACAAAAGAACCATTCTATTTTCATTTGGCAATAAATACTAAAAATAGTACGAAATACATTTTTTTAAAATTGGGGTGGCCTTATAATTATGGCCGGTGGTATATATATATATATATATATATATATATATATATATATATATATGTATGTGTGTGTGTGTGTGTGTGTGTGTGTGTGTGTGTGTGTGCAAGTGTGTGCAATTAAATACACAACGATCTTTATTTTAATAGAGAGGATCCTTTTTTTGTGTGACCTTTCTGCAAATATTTACGTGGTAATTATTTGATAATCTTTCCTCTTTGGTAACTAAGGTTCTATTAATTCAAACGTCCTACTTGATTTAAAAGCAATATCAGTCGCCATCTTTTGTCTTGCTGAATCCTGTTCTTGTTATTGTCCTTTCTCCTTGGTAAATTGTTCCCATTTTCATTCACTTTAAGTAAACCATTGCGTCTTAGTGGCTTTATTTTCTTGCTTGGGGTGAAATGATTTTAAAAAAAGAAGATATTTTCCCGAATCTCTTATACTCTGTTCTTTTTTGCTTTCATTCCAACCCGTGTAAACGTCGTTTCTTCTCTTTCTGTCAGAATGTCCGCTGTGGTACAGTGGATATTGACTCGGAACGAAAAATCGGGGAGCCGAGTTCGAATTCCAGTTAAATTCCTTGGATTCACTTACGCATAAATACCCTTGGGAAAGGTATTAATCCGTCTCTTCCCTCCAGTTATGAATTAAATAATAGGACAGATTGGGTTCTATAGCCTTGGCTGGCAACCAGTCTACCGCAGAAAGCAGGAAAATTTTCTGCCCATTCAGTCATGTCTCTTTCGAGACATGATCGTCCAAAGCGTGTATCACCTATGGCACTTAACTGACTGACTGAATATAATAATTGAAATCATGATTAAGGCTTCTACTGGGCATAAAATGGGGGATCAGTTTTATATTGTTATGAAGTAATGAACTGATCCTCCACTAATTACTACTTAATAATATAATACATCTCTTTTACCTCTGGTTATGAGTCAAATAACATGACAGATTGTGTTCAATAGCCTTGGCTGGCAACCAGTCTACCGCAGAAAGCAATGGAACTTACTACAGGATAATCTTCTGCTCAGTCAGTCATGTCTCTTTCGAGACATGGTCGCTCAAAGCGTGTATCACCTATGGCACTTAACTGACTGACTGAATATAATAGTTGAAAACTTGATTGAGGCTTCTACTAGGCATAAAGTGGGGGATCAGTTTTATATTGTTCTGAAGTAATAAATTGATCCCCCACTAATTAATACTTAATAATATAATAATATAATACATCTTTTCCCCCCTATAGCTATGAGTCAAATAACAGGACATATTGTGTTCTGTAGCCTTAGCTGGCAACCAGTCTACCGCAGAAAGCAATGGCAAACTACTGCGGGATAATCCTCAACCCAGTCAGTCATGTCCCTTTCGAGACATGATCGCCCAAAGCGTTTATCACGTATGACACTTTACAGATTGACTCAATATAATATTTGGAAACATGATTAAGACTCCTACTGGGCATAAAGTGGGGGATCAGTTTTATATTGTTATGAAGTAATATACTGAACCCCCACTAATTACTACTTAATAATATGATACATCTCTTCCCCCTCTAGTCATGAGTCAAATAACAGGACAGATTGGGTTTTATAGCCTTGGCTGGCAACCAGTCTACCACAGAAATCAATGGCAACTTCGTGCGGGATAATCGAGATATGATCGCCCAAACGTGTATCACGTATGGCACTTAACTGACTGACTTTTATGTTAAAGACATTGTTGTTTTTTTTTTCTTTCGTTTCTTCTTTCTCTTTTTTTCTTTTTCTTTTTTTCTTTTTCTATTTTTCTGTTTTCTGTCGCTTCCTCGGAACAATGATTTTTCATTCTTTTCTTTTTGCTTTACTGTTTTTTAATTTCTTTTACAAGACGCTTCTATTTTTCCCTTAGAATAATCGCAGTTGTTCTCCTCCTTCGTCCATATTCTTTTATTCCAAAAATGAATCTGCTAATTGGGTTCATGTCTTAATTAAAGGTTTGTTTCAGTCATTTTCATTTTTTATTTGCTCGTTTTAACTCCGGATTTTTGTTATCCTTCTTCGTTTTGTTAATGCATTTCTTCTGTATTGTTTGGCTCTGATTTTATTCATCTTAAACCCTCTTAAAACGGACACTAATTAGATGGACAATGTTATTGGAGACAAAGAAAAATGAACGTAAAATATATACAGTAGTGTGCAAAAGTGTTAGGACAAGAACTATTTGATCTTTTATGAGACATATTGACAGAAAATAAACAATATAGTTTCTATAAGTAATATGGCGGACCAGAAGCATATTACTATCACGTTTAATTTCGTTGTTTTTCATTTTTTTTTTTTTTTTTTTACTTTTTTTCACCGCAGTCCTATCGATTACCCCCTAAGCTTTACGATTGACCAAAAAAATCTGGAAAAATTGTAATATTTTAACTTTTTCGGCGGGGGGATCATTTTCTAATACAACGCTTTAGTAAATCGAGCCTCCATTTTGAAAACAGTCGCCGGGACAAAATTACCGACAACTGTAAATTTGTACATTATCATTTTTTTTTTTTTACCTTTTTTCAGTTAAATGTTAATTTTTATACTTTAAACTTTAACAACGACATAAAAAATTTTCAAAAATTTCAATATTTAAACAAATTGGGGTGGTTGCAATTTCTCATACAACTTCATAGTAAATCAATCCTCCAATTCAGAAATACTGGCTTCGATTTTTTTTTCAACTTGTAAGTAATGAAATAAAACATATATATGTTTAAACATTTTATTAGAACAAGGGAATTTTTTCTTAGTATTTTACATGTCAATTATTTTTTTCAAATATCAAATTGTTAATTTTTCTTCCTGTTTCAAGGCAATTATGTCCAAACATTTTTTTTTTTTGGTGGGGTGGGTTTCAATAGCATGTCCAATTTTTTTTTATTGGGGATTTTCAATAGCATGTACAAGGAAACTAGCATGTCCAAACTATTTTTTTTCAATAGCATATTTTTTTAAGTTGTTATTTTTTTTTAATTTCTAAGGAAACAATGTCCATTTTTTAAAATGTTTTTTCAATATATTTTTCTTTTCAATAGCATGTCCAAATTATTTTGGGGAGTGGGGTTTCAATAGCACAGTTTACCAAGTTGTTGTTTCTTTTAAGTTTCAAAAAAACTATTTCCAAATTTTCTTTTTTTTTTTTAACGTGTTTTCAATATATTTTTTTAACGTGTTTTCTATATATTTTTTAACGTGTTTTCTATATATTTTTTTAACGTGTTTTCTATATATATTTTTTAACGTGTTTTCTATATATATTTTTAACGTGTTTTCTATATATTTTTAACGTGTTTTCTATATATTTTTTAACGTGTTTTCTATATATTTTTTAACGTGTTTTCTATATATTTTTAACGTGTTTTCTATATATTTTTAACGTGTTTTCAATATATTTTTTAACGTGTTTTCTATATATATTTTTAACGTGTTTTCTATATATTTTTTAACGTGTTTTCTATATATATTTTTTTAACGTGTTTTCTATATATATATTTTTAACGTGTTTTCTATATATTTTTTAACGTGTTTTCTATATATATTTTTTAACGTGTTTTCTATATATTTTTTTAACGTGTTTTCTATATATTTTTTTAACGTGTTTCCTATATATTTTTTTAACGTGTTTTCTATATATTTTTTAACGTATTTTCTATATATATTTTGTAACGTGTTTTCTATATATATTTTTTAACGTGTTTTCTATATATTTTTTAACGTGTTTTCTATATATTTTTTTAACGTGTTTTCTATATATTTTTTTTAACGTGTTTTCTATATATTTTTTTTAACGTGTTTTCTATATATATTTTTTTTAACGTGTTTTCTATATATTTTTGACTGATATGTTGGAGGAATAACTCATAATTTTCAATGAGTTTGTCCATTGTCATTTTATAGACATCTTTAGACATGGAGTCATCGACATGAGACCATTTCATTTCACCCCACTGATCCCGTATATTTCAGGCGTCTTTTAATACAGGACCAGTAGGCCTCAATATTGTTTGTACACACGCCGGTGACAGGATCTACAAAATTTTCAGAGTGGTTTACTGTCCCGTGAAAATAGCCTAGTTTTGGTAGATTACTGTAGCTCTTCCACTGGTCTGTGTATATTGTAGACCCAGTGGCAACATATTCCGTGATGATACCTTCAATACTTGTTGCAGAACGGTCTGGTATTCGTTGAATAAATCCGACTTTTTCGCTTCTGTCATAGAATCCTATTACCCAAACTTGTTGAACAACCCTGCCAACATTGTTTTTCCTTTTAAATAACAAACTTTCATCAATTTTGACTTCATGTCAAGGGCCACCCAACAGATTTCGGTCTTTCTCCATCTGGCTTGTACAGACGTCTCTGCAATATTCATACCACTGAATGGCAGAATTTAATGAAACTCCTTTCGATGGTGCTTAACTGGTCACCGGTACTTGGCAGACGAAATCAAAAATTAGTTGGAATATCACGTGGAGTGATAATTTGATCTTATCAAAAAATGTCCCATACCTAAGGGACATTTATTTTTATTTTTTTTTTTTCCATTTGGAACATCTCTAGCAAACCTTATCCGTTTTGAAGTTTGTACATGCCTTCACATGCATGCCCACAGGAACACAACTTGCTCTGTGCAATTAACTTTTGGGTATGCGCATATCAATGACTGAATCCTTTGCGAAATTCTTAAATAGAGCCATTCTTGGAGTTTCAGAGGAAGATGCCATCGTAAGTTATGAAGAAAACGTCAGAAAGACAAGAACAAGAGACACAACTCGTTCCAAAAAAACAAAAAACAATGCGACCCCAAGACTAAAACCAAAGAACAAGAACTCGTCCCAAAAGAGTTAACATAAACATGGTGGTAGTCTGTTTCAGGTCCGCCAGTAATTTTATTGGATTTACTCAACAAATACTTTAACAAAAAAAAATAATTTTTTTTTTTTTTAATCATATCACCCCAAGCAAGGCGAAAACGCCACTGATGCGCAGGGGGCTACGTAAGAGTGAAAAGATTGGAAAAGAGAAAAACCGGAAACCACATCCTAAACAGGAAACAAGGTATGAGCCCCTTCACCTGTTCAATAGACATGGGTGGAGTGTGAACCGGGCGATAGTTAGTATATCTACTTCAATTGAAAAAAAGTGAGAAGAGAAAACCGGAAACCGCATCCTAAACAGGAAACAAGGGATGAGCCTCTTCACCTGTTCAACAGGCGTGGGTGGAGTGTGAACCGGGCGATAGTTTAGTCTATCTACTCCAATTGAAAAAAAGTGAGAAGAGAAAACCGGAAACCGCATCCTAAACAGGAAACAAGGGATAAGCCTCTTCACCTGCTCAATAGACGTGGGTGGAGTGTGAACCGGGCGATAGTTTCAAAATAAATTTAATATTTAGTTTAATAGCCTTTTACTTTGATCACAGCCTTCATTCTGTCAGACATTGACATCACAATCTTCTTCAATGTATCTAATGGTATCTCCTGCTAAGCAGCTTGTATTTGTTCCCAAAGTGTGTCTTGCAAAGTAGCATTAGATTTATCAATTCGAGAAGAGGAGAATGAGAAAAAGTCAGTCATATCCAAGGATAATAAAATAATGAGTAGTTTCAAAATAACTTGTTTATTAGAAAATAGGAAAAATTAAATATAACTTTTTAATACATTTCTTTTTACACCTAGTTTTAAATAATCATGATTTATTAGCAATTTCCTTGGCTTTTCACCCTGTATTTGAATTTCAGTAAGATGTTTTAGGAAAATCACCTTTGTACTCATACTTTGGCAAAGTTTCGGTACATTTATATTCTAGATTTATGGTCTTGAGCTAGTGGATGGCAGAACGGGTTTTGGACGGTGCAACAGGAGAAAGCATGCTAAGATCCACCAGGGATAGAGAGACGTGGAAGGCCATGATCGCCTACGTCCTGAAAGGACAAGATACATAGAAGAAGAAGAAGAAGAAGAAGAAGAAGAAGAAGAAGAAGAAGAAGAAGAAGACTTTCTTTCTAAGAACTTTCGACTTCTCAGCAGTCTATGGGAGAAAACTCTTTCTCCTATTTAACTATTGACAACTGTATTGCATGCTTTCTCTACCAATATTTTGTACATTCGTTAATTATTGTTGGTTATATTGCCGTCATCGTTATCTTATTCCTTATTTCTTTGTTTTATGTTGGACGAATCGTATAAATATAAATATTGTGGGGGAATAGGAGATAATCTTGAGACCCGATCAGCGTTAGTCTTGCATTTATTGTCCTTGTGCCAGACGCAATCTAAATTATTAACGAAGTCCCCTACAATATCTTTTATTTTTGGTGTCGTTAGTGCCATCTATCCCAAAACATATGTAACGACTATCTGAAAAAATACAGATTATCTTGTTTTGTGGAACCTCTATATCAGGGTTCGGCAACTCATTCAACCCCGCGGGCCGGATCGTGTTATAATGACGGGTCGCGGGCCGGACGAAGGCCATTAATTAAAAATTATGGAAAAAAAGATATGCAGCCCCTATCAACCTAAATATTTAAAACCATAATTGTTGGGACACCCGCGCCTATTCGGCTATAATGGACTATTCCATTACTATGTAAAGTAATGGTGGCATCTACATGAGGAGAGTGTGCCGAGCAGCCGATCGACAAGTCAGTCGTAGACTTCCGGTGACGACCCGGAAGTACCCATTGCTCATACTACGTCTTACGACGGTTGGGACGATTAACCTTTATTCTTGTATTGGATACTAATAACCTTTGTAAATACTATTTTCACGGAATACAACAATTAACCTATTCCTGTTGTTGTGTTATTTATTCTTACTCACGACACAACAGTGGCGACGAAGATTGCCGAACACAACAGTGGCGACGAAGATTGTCGAACACAACAATAATGAAAATAAACATTGAGAAATCAGAAAAAGAAAAGAAAATCTAAAATTAAAAAACACCTAAAAATATTACTTATCCCCATGGAACGTCAAAATACTTCAAAGTGAAAAAAATCAGCCGAAGTGAAATGGACGAAATTATAACGTATGAATCTGTTATTGAAAATTGTACCACAAACGAACCACACACACACACATGAAACAAAATGAAACACATATACACATACATACGAGTACAAATAGTTGCAAACATATACACTTACGTATGATAAGTTAAGAACATAGCCCATTGAAAGATCCCAGCAACTTACATAGGGTAGGTGGCAGGGGTAAGCGATGGGTGTCGCTGTTGGAGGAATGAAATAGAAAGCCGACTGAGACAACATTGTCTCTTTGAAGGTGTCCCCGCCTAATGTCTGTCACCGGTCGGTCGGTCAAATCGGCTCTCAGATTTTGTTTTATGTTTATTCTTTTTATTTTTTTTACGCATAAATGGGGGTGACTAGAATCAGAGGAAGATAACAGCAGGCTTTTTGTTGAATTCGAAAGCCTCGTCTCTCATGTTAAAAATAGAGTCATTGGTAATCAGGCCTGTGGGCCGGTCAAAATGCCTTCGCGGGCCGGATCCGACCCGCGGGCCGTAGGTTGCCGACCTTTGCTCTATATATTCCCTGTCAACAATACTTTTGACATTAAATTACGCACTTACTTTTTACCTGGCTCTGTGTTTTCACTAAAGAAAGTACAATGTTCAACAGGGTAAACAACTGATTTTTCTTTTTAATTATTTCAGATCAGCCATCAGTAATAGATGATCTGTTGTCACGCAGCTTATACCCAGTTTTTAATTTAAAGAAAAAAAAATAATTGGATTCAAGTTGATAACTGCTGTATCCCGGAAGGAGATAAACAGAGAAAGAATAGTGCAAGAAATAACTCTTAACACTGAGGAGCTATAAATAGAGATTTATTATATCTCAGTACATTAAACCAAATACAAGTACACCAACAAACAGTTAACACGATTAATAATTAAGAAGGCAATGTCTCTGTATAGGGCGTATGCGTCTGTCTTGAGAAGAAGGCTTCTGTCTAGTGACGTCTAACTCTCGTCTAAGGCTGATGGCTGTCGACTTCTCGTATAATGACGAATAATCTTGTTCACTCCCGTGTAATGACGAAGACTCTCGTATAGTCAAGAACACACTCGATCTCTTTCAAGTGCTCCCCGTAGTTCTTTCTCATATAGGTCTTTTATTACCCGGGCCATACCCATTCGTGTGTAAGACAGGAAATTCCTCCACAACAGTAACAAACAATGGAAGAGATAATCTCTCCGATTGAAAAAAAAATCACATTTATTTTCGCTTTTCCACGAAGAGCATCCCTACTGCCTTTGTATTCCATCAATAAGGAGGAAGTTTCATTTGAACGGCTTTTCCCAAGAGCCAATGATTCTTTTAGATCAAATTCTTGAGAGAATGCTTCCTCGATCACTATAAGTGTAACCTCTTCAGGTCTAGTGTCAAGCATTATCTATCCTACATATCATAATCTGCAGTTCTTACCCCCTCCTCTCATAGTCATAAAACAAAACTTGTTCACACTCCCGAAAGGATGCTTCCTCGGTGGCTACAATCTTAACCGCTTCAAGTCTAGTGTCAAGCATTATCTATCCTACATATCACAATCTGGACTGCTTACCTCCTCCTCTTACAGTCATAAAACAAAACTTGTTCAGACTCCCGAGAGGATGCTTCCTCGGTTGATACAATTGTAACCTTTTCGAGTCTTTGTCAGTCGTCATCTATCCTACATATCATAATCTGCACTTTTTACCTCTCCCCTCCTACAGTCATAAAACAATCCCCACTCACCCTTCCCGGGGAGGGGATCGGAATACTTCCTTGATCGCTGCAATCGTACCCTCTTTAAGTCCAGTGTCAGCCGTCATCTATTATCACGGTAAAGGTAGAATACGTCCGCTTGGCAAAGGCAGGTGTCCTGATAAACGATTTTTTCTCTTATGAACTTATTATGACAATTATTATTATGAATATGGTTAGGTCTTGAAGGCTGTCACAATGCGTTTAGTAAAATAAAGGAAGGTAAAGAAGTTTTGGGTTATTACCTATTTATTATACATTAATATTTCGAGATCTAAATTTAATCTTCAGAATGGTAGAAGAGCTTGTGTTTGAGTCCGTGCCTTTGAACGAATATTTATGTAAATAAATAGATAATAGCCATAAAGTTCTTTACCTTTCTTTATTTTACTAAACGCATTGTGATAGCCTTCAAGATCTAAACAGACACCTAGTATACACAATGCTTCAAGCAAATTACAAATCTTTCCTATATATATATATATCAAAACCTAACCATATATATATATATATATATATATATATATATATATATATATATATATATGGTTAGGTTTTGATGGCTAACACAATGCGTATAGTAAAATAAAGGAAGGTAAAGTAGTTGTTGGGTATTACCTATTTATTATACATTAATATTTCGAGATCTAAATTTCATCTTCAGAATGGTAGGAGAGCTTGTTTTCGAGTCCGTGTCCGTGCTTTTCAACGAATGGTCATTCCTGGCTGCTGCTGCTGTTGCTGTTGTTAATTGTAGTGTGTGTATGTGTATGTGTGTGTGTGTAAATGTGCTAGAGCATGTATGTGTGTGTGTGTGTTTATGGTGTATATATGTGTGATTGATAGTTGGGATCTTTTATGGTCTGATGGTATCTGTCTGCTTTGATATGTGGTTTATCTAAGTATGTGTTGACCTGACCGTTAGTTTGACTTTTGCCAGAGTGGAAGAGGGCTTTTTATGACTATGTGTGTGTGTGTGTGTGTGTGTGTGTGTGTGTGTGTGCGCGCGTATATTTCTTGTATGTCATTTATCTTCATTTTGTGTTTTTATCTTCAAAGTATTTTTGTAATTATTTTTTTGAGTTTTTATTTTATAATCTTTTCTAACGAACATCATGGTGTAATGAAGAAGGCCAACAAACTTACTGAAAGTAAAGTTTCATCGTCGAAACGTTGATGTTATTATTAAGATGAAAGATGAAAAATAATGCAGAACTCATGCAGGCAGTCCATCGATTGTTTATCTTAACGAGGACGAGGTGAATGCTTTTTTTTGTTTTTTGTTTACAAGACCAAATCTCCCCCCTGTCCCCAACCTTCTACAAACCACGGTACAACTGAAACTGTTGACTAATCTCTACCAAACAAAAGGCTTCTTCCTCACACGGAAACGGTACATTGTGGGATTGGAAGAAAATCTTGTAAAATAATCATTCTCTTCTCGTTCCATTGATAAAAAAAAAGCAAGTTCTATTCGAACAGCACCTTCTCTAGAACTGTTAGCTGGTGAAACAAACACTCGAGAGAATGCTCCCCCGATAAATACAAACTTGGAAACATTAAGTTCAGAGCCAACTGATATCTCTTATAATACTCTTGCTTTCCCGTTACAATTTCCCACACCTTCTAATGCATTTATTCAACCTATCTAAACTTACTTATAAATGGAACTTTGTCTCTGTGTGTGTGTGTGTGTGTGTGTGTGTGTGTGTGTCCGTTACCGATAGACTCCGAAACGGCTGAACCGATTCTCTTGAAAATTTACACAGTTGTACTATAAGCGTCTGCGAGTGTTCTTAGCTAGGTTTTGTGTCGAGGTACCCCCGATAAATATCGAAAATCGATAATCGAAAAAATCGGATTATAGAAGGAGTGGTCCGATTTTAATCAAATCTGACACACTCATAGACATAGACATAAGATACGATATTCAGAAGTTTCAAGGTTGCAGTTCTTACAATATTGCAGAAAATCGATAATATATATATATAAGGCAAGATGTTAATGTGTGTCTGTTGATCTGCCTGTATGTCTGTATGTTTTCAGCCCTTTTATTTTAGTTTTTGCTTTGGGTTTGGCTCTAAGTAGGTATAATTGTAGTTCGTAGTCTCATCCATGATACCATTTACTCAGAGGACTTATTTAGCCTTCAAAATTCAGTTTACGAGGAAAAAACTTATTTGATATCGATACCAGGAAATCAAAATTTGACTTACATCCATTCATTTTTCTGTCAGTCTACGGTTTCGCTTTAACTAGTAACAACTATTGCTTTTTAGTCTTTCGTGCCAACGTCCAAAGAGTCTGAGCTCCAGGACCATGGATTAGTTTCAAAGCTTTTCATTACACCCGAGTAACGCCGGACTGTACTGGTAGTGTTGAATGGGTACTGGAAATAAATCCTTGTAAATGGGTAGCACGTGATAAGTTTAAGGGCAGATTTATATTAAAAACATTACGAAATATTAGAAATGTGAACTCACTTGTCGTCTAATCGACAAACAACAGACGTTCTTCTTTAAAAAGCCTTTTAAATTTGACCCCTCAGTGAGAAAGGTCAGCGTGATAGCCAGGGACACGCCAGGCTTTCACGGGTAAATGCAATTGTCTAGTGTTAGCTATAATTAGGCCGAGAATCTGATCCACTCAATAAACAAATTAAGGAATAGATTTGTTTCGCTTTCTTGCATCTTAGTGGTATTATTGCCTTGCTTGTGGTGAAATGATTAAATTTTAAAAAAAGTCAGTGTCAGACTGAAATTCGAACTCGGCTCTCCGATTTTTCACTACGAGCCGTTATCTATTACGCCACACTCAAGAATACAGCATCCGGTATCTCTAAGCGGTCACTCATCTTTGTAATGACTAGGCCCGACATTACTTAACTCCGATGATCGGATAAGAACTGATCATTACACCCAACGCATAAGGGAAGTAACTCTTAGATATATTTTAGATTTATTTCCCTTGAAAATTTTGTTTGCATCTTTGAATTTAATTGTACATATTTTTTTGAAGATTTATTGTTTGGCTACATCAGTGGTTCCTAACCTTTTGCACTCGCGACCTAAAAAGTTTGAAACCCATGCGACCCCATTGCTTAGAGCTTACTATCAGCAGCTTAATTTTCTTTTTATTTTCTGTGAAGGACAGGGAAAGAAACATCTAAAAAATATTTTTAAATTCTGTAATTATTTATTACCAAATTAAAGCACATTGGTCCAACCTGAATTCACAAAAAGAACATATACTTTTTAAAATAATATTATCATAGGTTTAAAAAGCTATCCAACCCAGCTAGTGAGATGCCTGAGGTTGCATTTCAGCAGCAAGCTTTGAAATTTGTGGTTGAGTGTTTGTTAGAGCCAGTCTCATGTCATCTCCAACATCCAATCTGTTCCTAAGCGTTGCGACCCCGCTGCCAAGCCACCCCCACCCTGCCTAGGAGGTCGCGATCCACTGGCTGGGAACCTCTGGGCTACATCATAAATTTGATTTTTATCTAAAGCAGAAATACTCATAAATGGTACTACTTAAACATACGGGTCCACTCATAAAAACATAAATATGATTTAAGAAAACAAATTATTTTCTAAAAAAAAATGTATTTGTGCTTTAATTAAAATAGTAGTTGTTTGTCAGGCGAATTTTATGTACCGCGTCTCTTTAGTACGTTGGGGATCATGGCTCTCCACAATTTCCTCTTTTTGTAACTCTTAATAAATTTTGTTAATTTTTAACTCTCCTAAACCCTGTTCTGTCATCCACTAACACAAGCTCATTCTTCTTCTTCTATATATATATTTTTTTTTTTAATCATATCACCCCAAGCAAGGCGAAAACGCCACTGATGCGCAGTGGGGTACGTAAGAGTGAAAAGATTGGAAAAGAGAAAAACCGGAAACCACAACCTAAACAGGAAACAAGGGATGAGCCTCTTCACCTGTTCAATAGACGTGGGTGGAGTGTGAACCGGGCGATAGTTTAGACTACCTACTCCAATTGAAAAAAAAATAAAAATAAAAAAACGAGTGAGAAGATTGGAGAAGAGAAAAACTGGAAACCACAACCTGAACAGGAAACAAGGGATATGCCTCTGCAGGACGTTGGCGATTATGGCCCTCCACAATTTCCTGTCTTTTGTAACTATTGCCATTTTGCTGTTTTCCATATAACCTGTTCCGTCACTATTTACACAAGTTTATTCTTTTAATCTTTTTCAGTTTTCAGTGCTAAGACACTAAAGGAGTTTGGAGGGCAATTTTCCATGAAAAAAAAAACGCACCTTATCAGAGAGGACAGCAAATATATATGTTTGTATAAAATGACCTTGTGTCACATGCAACCTTGGTGGGGAAGCTGAGTAAATATATATTTCTTGGCGATATTTTTCTTCACAATGATGCCACAGAATTTCTATTTCCATTCAATAAATTTTGTGACCAAATGCTTACTAATCTGATTACCAACATTAAGTAAGTTTGAGCCTGGTCTGTACCTAGATGGGTGACTGTCTACAGATACAAAATATGCTTAACTGTGAGTGCGGCCTGATAGATGATAGCTCATAATGAAAAATCAAAGACTTACATTGACTATTTTTTTAAAATTTTAATCAATTCACACCAGGCAAGGCAATAAAGACACTATTAAGCAAGAGAGTGAGAAGACTATAGTGAGGAGAAAAGGGCATGATTAAGGAAGGCAGAGATGGCAATGGCCGTGGTGTTTAAAGTTTTGAAGATTGTATTTCATAGGGAAGCAAAACATCTGAAATTTGAGGAACCAAATTTTATTGCCTGAGTGCATCAAGATAAACATGAAGTATAGTAATTATTTACGATGTTGGAACTGTTGTTCTCCTCTTTGTTGTCATATTCACATTTCAGCCATTGTATGCTCTTGCCTTCTTCAGGGTCTGTATATATTTCTGAGATGGGGTATTCTTATTATTTACGATGTTGAAACTGCTGTTCTCCTCTTTGTTATCATATTCACATTTCAGCCATTGTATGCTCTGGCCTACTTCAGGGTCTGTATATATTTCTGAGATGGGGTATTGTTATTATTTACGATGTTGGAACTGTTGTTCTCCTCTTTGCTATCATATTCACATTTCAGCCATTGTATGCTCTTGCCTTCTTCAGGGTCTGTATATATTTCTGAGATGGGGTATTGTTATTATTTACGATGTTGAAACTGTTGTTCTCCTCTTTGCTATCATATTCACATTTCAGCCATTGCATGCTCTTGCCTTCTTCAGGGTCTGTATATATTTCTGAGATGGGGTATTGTTATTATTTACGATGTTGGAACTGTTGTTCTCCTCTTTGTTATCATATTCACATTTCAGCCATTGTATGCTCATGCCTTCTTCAGGGTCTGTATATATTTCTGAGATGGGGTATTGTTATTATTTACGATGTTGGAACTGTTGTTCTCCTCTTTGCTATCATATTCACATTTCAGCCATTGCATGCTCTTGCCTTCTTCAGGGTCTGTATATATTTCTGAGATGGGGTATTGTTATTATTTACGATGTTGGAACTGTTGTTCTCCTCTTTGTTATCATATTCACATTTCAGCCATTGTATGCTCTTGCCTTCTTCAGGGTCTGTATATATTTCTGAGATGGGGTATTGTTATTATTTACGATGTTGGAACTGTTGTTCTCCTCTTTGTTATCATATTCACTTTTCAGCCATTGTATGCTCTTGCCTTCTTCAGGGTCTTTATATATTTCTGAGATGGGGTATTGTTATTATTTACGATGTTGAAACTGTTGTTCTCCTCTTTGTTATCATATTCACATTTCAGCCATTGTATGCTCTTGCCTTCTTCAGGGTCTTTATATATTTCTGAGATGTGGTATTGTTATTATTTACGATGTTGAAACTGTTGTTCTCCTCTTTGCTATCATATTCACATTTCAGCCATTGTATGCTCTTGCCTTCTTCAGTGTCTTTATATATTTCTGAGATGGGGTATTGTTATTATTTACGATGTTGGAACTGTTGTTCTCCTCTTTGTTATCATATTCACATTTCAGCCATTGTATGCTCATGCCTTCTTCAGGGTCTGTATATATTTCTGAGATGGGGTATTGTTATTATTTACGATGTTGAAACTGTTGTTCTCCTCTTTGTTATCATATTCACATTTCAGCCATTGTATGCTCATGCCTTCTTCAGGGTCTGTATATATTTCTGTGATTGGGTATTCTTAATATTTACGATGTTCGAACAGTTGTTCTCTTTGTTATCATATTCACATTTCAGCCATTATATGCTCTTGCCTTCTTCAGGGTCTGTATATATTTCAGAGATGGGGTATTCTTATTATTTACGATGTTGGAACTGTTGTTCTCCTCTTTGTTATCATATTCACATTTCAGCCATTGTATGCTCATGCCTTCTTCAGGGTCTGTATATATTTCTGAGATGGGGTATTGTTATTATTTACGATGTTGAAACTGTTGTTCTCCTCTTTGTTATCATATTCACATTTCAGCCATTGTATGCTCATGCCTTCTTCAGGGTCTGTATATATTTCTGAGATGGGGTATTGTTATTATTTACGATGTTGAAACTGTTGTTCTCCTCTTTGCTATCATATTCACATTTCAGCCATTGTATGCTCTTGCCTTCTTCAGGGTCTGTATATATTTCTGAGATGTGGTATTCTTGTTATTTACGATGTTGGAACTGCTGTTCTCCTCTTTGTTATCATATTCACATTTCAGCCATTGTATGCTCTTGCCTTCTTCAGGGTCTGTTTTATTTCTGAGATGGGGTATTGTTATTATTTACGATGTTGGAACTGCTTTTCTCCTCTTTGTTATCATATACACATTTCAGCCATTGTATGCTCTTGACTTCTTCAGGGTCTGTATATATTTCTGAGATGTGGTATTGTTATTATTTACGATGTTGGAACTGCTTTTCTCCTCTTTGTTATCATATTCACATTTCAGCCATTGTATGCTCTTGCCTTCTTCAGGGTCTGTATATATTTCTGAGATGGGGTATTGTTATTATTTACGATGTTGGAACTGTTGTTCTCCTCTTTGTTATCATATTCACATTTCAGCCATTGTATGCTCATGCCTTCTTTAGGTTCTGTTTATATTTCTGAGATGGGGTATTGTTATTATTTACGATGTTGGAACTGTTGTTCTCTTTATCATATTCACATTTCAGCCATTGTATGCTCTTGCCTTCTTCAGGGTCTGTATATATTTCTGAGATGGGGTATTGTTATTATTGACGATGTTGGAACTGTTGTTCTCCTCTTTGTTATCATATTTACATTTTAGCCATTATAGGCTCTTGCCTTCTTCAGGGTCTACATATATATATATATATATATATATATATTTCTGAGATGAGGTATTATTATTTACACTATTTACATCATGCAGACAGTTGTCTTCATCTTTGTTGCCATATTTACGGGGTTTCTCAAAAAAGACATGACAGCCTGGGCAGATTTTCCACAGTAGGTTGCCATTACTTTCTGTGGTAGATTGGTTCCCAAACAAAGCTATAGAACACAATCTCTCCTGCTATTTAACCCATAGCTGGAGGGAGAAGAGATGGATCCCATGCCTTATCCTAGGGTATTTGCACGTAAGTGAATCCAACAAATTCAACTGGAATTTGAACTCGGCTCTGGGATTCAAACCACAATGCACATCTTCAGAGATGT
Source organism: Ascarosepion bandense (assembly GCA_037127315.1). Taxonomy (NCBI): domain Eukaryota; kingdom Metazoa; phylum Mollusca; class Cephalopoda; order Sepiida; family Sepiidae; genus Ascarosepion; species Ascarosepion bandense. The sequence continues at coordinate 520,600 of JBBBDQ010000375.1, forward strand.
CTTTGCTTAATGGGTTAAGATAAAGTTTTGTAGAAAAAAATATCCTTCCAATGAAATTGTTTTCAATGGTTTTGTCTCACTTCCAAAATATTTCAAGACAAAAATCTAATTTCATTGGACAGGTTTTTTGTGCTACAATGGCATGGCGAGACCAAAAAGTAGTTATTTAGAATTATTATAGAAGGAAGACCTCTTCCAACTAAGAGTACCCCCTCTCACTTATCCTTTACTATTTCTGGGTATGACAATAAACTACAACTGGCAGCAATACCTCTGACTGGAGAGTTTGAGAAGTGTGGAACCACCTCCTAATTGCAGTTGTTCTCAGGTCAACACTAAATTGGAGTGGTAGCACCTGTTAGAATCCAAGTAAAAGACAGTGAACCCCACAAAACACAATGAAAGTACTAAAAATAGTAATACATTTTTTTATATAAAAAAATTACTAACAATATATTTTCAAAGCAAAATGACCAAAAGTACCTTTCGTTTGTAATTAAAGGCATATAATTGCATTCAAATATATTTTGTTGAAGCCATAAAATTGTGTTCAAAGTATTTATTTCAGCATTAAATGACCCATGAGTAGTTGATGTGCCATTAACACACATATAACCTCTAGTAATTATGTCCATACAGACATGTATATGCACAAAATCTGAGCATCATCTACCATGTATTCAATTGTGAAAGCAGAATAACATTTTTATTACTTCTATGCTCCCAAGAAAATTGAATTTCAGCATTAAATGACCGATAAGGATGCTGATATGCCGTTAAAAAAATATAAATCAATCAACATCTCTTTTCCTCACTAAGTTTTTGTAGGAAAGATAATTTTTGAAAGATACAATTAGATTTTTTACTGATTTAATACTCAGTTGATTCATTTTCTACATTTTATCAAATGTTTCCAGGTTATTTAAAGCCAGGAAATATTTTTAGATTCTAAGAATTTTTATTTTGTGTCGAAATGAGAATTATTTACTGATACTAATTAACCCATAGCTGGGGAGAGAAGAGGTGGAGTCATACCTTTTCCAAGCGTATTTGTCTGTAAGTGAATATACCAAATGCAATGGAAATTTGAACTCAGCACTAAGATTAACAATTCCAAGCCATTATCCATTATAACACCAGCCGAAGTCTGCAACACCTAGAATTACTAAGAAGTCTCCCATTTAGATATTGATGCATCTCAAAAGTGCTTACCTACAGTGATTGTAAGAGAACTGGTGTTTCAATGAGATGTGGCCATAAACCTTTTTACTAATATTATATATATATATATATATATATATATATAAATATATCAGGATATGGTGTGGGTATAGAAGAATCCAAAGGAGTCTCCTGTACATACAGTCGTAGGATAACTCTCTAAGAGAGCTCTAAATACATATAGAGCAAATATAAATTAATGCAGACAAGTTATTTCATGGTAGACCAGAAGTTCAGGCCTATTTCAGGCGAACCATCATCAGCCTCCATCTTTATTGTACAAAAGATTTTACACAAATAAAGATGGAAGCTGATGATGGTTCGCCTGAAATAGGCCATACTTCCAATTTACCATGAAATAACATGTCTGCCTTAGTTTTTCTTTATATATATATATAGATATGTCATCTGCAGACAGATTTTTTAAAAAGTGGGGAAGAATAAATAAGAAAGAAAAATTTTTTTAATTTTTATTTAACTTCCTGTGTATAGCTGTTTTTTGAATTAGTAAATTTTTGTTTTGGATTATCGCTGATGAAGCAAGAGTTTTCTCAACGAAATAGCTATTTAACAGAATGTAAATTTCAGAATTTATTACATATAAATAAATAAATGTGAGAGAGAAATTTTGTCAATTTTTTTTTTGTGAATAATCATTTCACCCCAAGTATGGCAGGACGGCCACTGGTGCACAAGGGGTTACTGAAAAAGAAAAAAAAGGGTACAGGTGATACCGAAAAAAGGATGGTATTTAGGGAAGTAAAAGATGCACTCAAACTTTTGCAGACTGTAGCCATCAGGGAAGCAAGTATACGGAAGGGAGTTCCACAGGAAGAAAGTGCAAGAAACTTAAGTTAGAGTTACATTTCAATATTTTGGTTATAAAAGAGTGAGACCTAAATGCCAATCTAGTAGCACAAGTAAATTCATGTCATTGGGGCACCAAAAAAAAAAAAAACTTGTCAGAGCCGAAGCCAGAAAAAGTATTTCTACAACTAAAACACAATTTTTATTGGAAATGAATTTTATTTTTCACTTTTTTCATTTTATAAAAAATTTAATTTTTGTTTTCATGAAAATGTTGGTATTGCTGAACTCAGAAATGACATTTTCTTTTGTCTTTAATGGAATTCTTTTGCTTTTAAAATAAAAAATAAAAAAAAGAAAAAGATATTGGAATAATTTTCAAGAAAAAAATTTAAATAAACATATTCTTCAAATTAATTTCTTTTAATTAAAAAAAAAAAGAAAAAAAAAAGGTCATCAGCTCTGAAATTTATCAAATATTTGCTTTCTCAGGTAAAAAATCAAATCTTACACACTTTTAAGAAGTTTTTTGCAAGATTTTCATGAAGAGAAGGAAAATATATAATTGAATCCAAACAATGAAACGAGTAACTGGATTTGGTCAGTTTTAGCGCTAAAGGACGGATTTTGCTAAATGACAGAGCCTGCAAAGAAAGACTAAACGTCTTTTAGTTCTGTAAACGTTCTTGGAAAAAAGCCTCCACAGAGTCTGTGTTCCATTTCTCAATTCCCAGGGTCTCAACAACATCGTGTTCATCACTCAAAAGCCGAATAGTGGGATCAGCACCACGGACATAACGAATGGTAAGACCAGGAAATTGGTTAGGACGATCACTTTTCACAAAAGCTAAAATGAAGAGGAAAAGAAAAGAATTATTCTTAGAGACTCATCAGAATAAAAATTATTTTTCTTACATACAATGCATTCATTTCTTATCTAAATCTAATCTAAACTTATTTATAAATGGAATTGTGCATGTGTGTGTGTGTGTGTTACCTATAGACTCTGAAATGGCTGAAGCGATATTCTTGAAAATTTACACAGTTGTACTATAAGCATCTGCGAGTGTTCTTAGCTAGGTTTTGTGTCGAGGTACCCCCGATAATTATTGAAAATCGATAATCAAAAAAGTCAGGTTATAGAAGGAGTGGTCCGATTTGAATCAAATTTGATACACTCATAGACAAAGTCATAAGAAATGATATTCATGAGTTTCAAGGTTGCAGTTCTTACAATAGTGCAGAAAATTGAGATATATATGTAAGGCAAGATATTTGTGTGTCTGTTTATCGGCCTGTATGTCTATTTTTTTTCAGCCCTTTTATTTTAGTTTTTGCTTCGGGTTTGGCTCTAAGTAGGTATAATTGTAGTTCTTAGTCTCGGCCATGATACCATTTACTCAGAGGACTTATTTAACTTTCAAAATTCAGTTTACGACAAAAAAAAATTATTTGATATTGATACCAGGAAATCAAAATTTAACTTACATCCATTCATTTTTATTTCAGTCTACGGTTTTGCTTTAACTGGAAACAACTATTGCTTTCATTACACCCGAGCAACGCCGGGCTATACTGCTAGTGAATAAATAAATATGAAGCTTATATGTTGTATTATTAAAGAAAAAAAAAGAAAGAAATGAAATTGAAGCCGTAGGGAGATGATTAATGTTTATTAATACGGCCTTGCGTCATACATAACCGAATTCCCTACAGCTTACGGATTTATCCAGAATTATCAGAAGGTTGGTTGTCGGCACATTGGTTAGAGATTAGAATGGCAGCAGAATGCTGGAAATTGTGGAAGAATTGAAGAATAAATATAGGCATTTTTCATGTTAAAACAGAAAATTATTAAAAGAAAGGAATAACAAGAATTCGTAGTAGTTAATGTTCAGTGAGAAACTAGTATTGAGTTTAGGGTATCAAGAGTTGTAGAAATGTTCGTAGTAGTAATTTGTTGGAAAGTGTACCTGTGTATGTATGGATAAGCGTTTGTTTGATAGGAATGTCTTTGATTGGAGAAGAAGAAGTCAAAGGAATCTGTACATTTTTTTCCTAGCAGAAATCTCTTTGACTAGACTGCTGTCTTTTTACCCTTATCCCCCCCCCCCCGACACAGTCAGTCAGCCTCGTTTCTTTCCTTACTTCTTTCCACATTGGTCGGCCATTGGCCACCCTATTAACGCCCTTGACCAGAACTGTTACCAAAAGTATAAGAATTTTAAACTTGCTGGTAGTAGCACGTGCGTCTGTCTTCTTGAATATGGTAAAAATTAAGCCATTTTCTTTTTTATTTTTATTTATTTTTTATCCTCTTTTATTTTGCCCGTTTTTGTATAATTTCTAACTTTCATGTCTAATTTGAAGGATTTTTTTCCTAGCAGAAATCTGACTAGACTTAACTAAGTTAAAACTTAGCAAGTCACTAACCTCTTTTTTTTTATTTTTCTATTGGACTAAACTATCGGCCGGTTCACACTCCACCCACGTCTATTGAACAGGTGAAGAGGCTCATCCCTTGTTCCTTGTTTAGGATGTGGTTTCCGGCTTTCTCTTTTTCAATCTTTTCTTTCCTACGTAGCCCCCTGTGCTTCAGTGGCATTGCCGCCTTGCTCGGGGTGATATGATCAAACAAAAAAAAAAAAACCATAAGAAAAGAGAAAGAGAACCATGTGCACCACGACATTATGTTCAGGTCGTGGTTAAAGTTTCTCCCTTTGCATTTTAGTGGTCTCTCTCCCTTGCTGCTCCCATCTGACTGACGCTGATCAATCGAAGTCATTTATAGTCATTTAAATTTTTCCATGAAGTCTTTATGGTCTTGCAAATCTCTCCCATTGATTATGAAAACCAATTTAACATCTACTAGCAAAATCCAGTTTGGACTTTTTCTTTAAACACATGGTCAATCCTTTTTCTATTTGGCAAAACAAAAATTTCACATGTCGTCATGAATTTTTGTAAGGTGAAGATAAAAGGTTGCTTTTAATTCTTAATTTCCTATCCACTAAAAAATGAACTCAAGAAAGTAAATAGCTTAGATTTTATATAGAAATTATTTCCCTTACCTTGGACCTGTGGATACCTTCCCAATTTTCATCCACATACAACTAATTCAGCATAGGAATATTTCTGAAAAAAGAAAAAAGAAAAGAAAAGTTAAAAAAAAAAGAAAAAAGAAAAGAAAAGTTAAAAAAAAAGAAAAGAAAAGTTAAAAAAAAAGAAAAGAAAAGTTAAAAAAAAAGAAAAGAAAAGTTAAAAAAAAAGAAAAGAAAAGTTAAGAAAAAAGAAAAGAAAAGTTAAGAAAAAAGAAAAGAAAAGTTAAAAAAAAAGAAAAAAGAAAAGAAAAGTTAAAAAAAAAGAAAAAAGAAAAGAAAAGTTAAAAAAAAAGAAAAAAGAAAAGAAAAGTTAAAAAAAAAGAAAAAAGAAAAGAAAAGTTAAAAAAAAAGAAAAAAGAAAAGAAAAGTTAAAAAAAAAGAAAAAAGAAAAGAAAAGTTAAAAAAAAAGAAAAAAGAAAAGTTAAAAAAAAAGAAAAAAGAAAAGAAAAGTTAAAAAAAAAGAAAAAAGAAAAGAAAAGTTAAAAAAAAAGAAAAAAGAAAAGAAAAGTTAAAAAAAAAGAAAAAAGAAAAGAAAAGTTAAAAAAAAAGAAAAAAGAAAAGAAAAGTTAAAAAAAAAGAAAAAAGAAAAGAAAAGTTAAAAAAAAAGAAAAAAGAAAAGAAAAGTTAAAAAAAAAGAAAAAAGAAAAGAAAAGTTAAAAAAAAAGAAAAAAGAAAAGAAAAGTTAAAAAAAAAAGAAAAAAGAAAAGAAAAGTTAAAAAAAAAGAAAAAAGAAAAGAAAAGTTAAAAAAAAAGAAAAAAGAAAAGAAAAGTTAAAAAAAAAGAAAAAAGAAAAGAAAAGTTAAAAAAAAAGAAAAAAGAAAAGAAAAGTTAAAAAAAAAGAAAAAAGAAAAGAAAAGTTAAAAAAAAAGAAAAAAGAAAAGAAAAGTTAAAAAAAAAGAAAAAAGAAAAGAAAAGTTAAAAAAAAAGAAAAAAGAAAAGAAAAGTTAAAAAAAAAAGAAAAAAGAAAAGAAAAGTTAAAAAAAAAAGAAAAAAGAAAAGAAAAGTTAAAAAAAAAGAAAAGAAAAGTTAAAAAAAAAGAAAAGAAAAGTTAAAAAAAAAGAAAAGAAAAGTTAAAAAAAAAAGAAAAGAAAAGTTAAGAAAAAAGAAAAGAAAAGTTAAGAAAAAAGAAAAGAAAAGTTAAAAAAAAAGAAAAAAGAAAAGAAAAGTTAAAAAAAAAGAAAAAAGAAAAGAAAAGTTAAAAAAAAAGAAAAAAGAAAAGAAAAGTTAAAAAAAAAGAAAAAAGAAAAGAAAAGTTAAAAAAAAAGAAAAAAGAAAAGAAAAGTTAAAAAAAAGAAAAAAGAAAAGAAAAGTTAAAAAAAAAGAAAAAAGAAAAGAAAAGTTAAAAAAAAAGAAAAAAGAAAAGTTAAAAAAAAAGAAAAAAGAAAAGAAAAGTTAAAAAAAAAGAAAAAAGAAAAGAAAAGTTAAAAAAAAAGAAAAAAGAAAAGAAAAGTTAAAAAAAAAGAAAAAAGAAAAGAAAAGTTAAAAAAAAAGAAAAAAGAAAAGAAAAGTTAAAAAAAAAGAAAAAAGAAAAGAAAAGTTAAAAAAAAAGAAAAAAGAAAAGAAAAGTTAAAAAAAAAGAAAAAAGAAAAGAAAAGTTAAAAAAAAGAAAAAAGAAAAGAAAAGTTAAAAAAAAAGAAAAAAGAAAAGAAAAGTTAAAAAAAAAGAAAAAAGAAAAGAAAAGTTAAAAAAAAAGAAAAAAGAAAAGAAAAGTTAAAAAAAAGAAAAAAGAAAAGAAAAGTTAAAAAAAAAGAAAAAAGAAAAGAAAAGTTAAAAAAAAAGAAAAAAGAAAAGAAAAGTTAAAAAAAAAGAAAAAAAGAAAAGAAAAGTTAAAAAAAAGAAAAAAGAAAAGAAAAGTTAAAAAAAAAGAAAAAAGAAAAGAAAAGTTAAAAAAAAAAGAAAAAAGAAAAGAAAAGTTAAAAAAAAAGAAAAAAGAAAAGAAAAGTTAAAAAAAAAGAAAAAAAGAAAAGAAAAGTTAAAAAAAAAGAAAAAAAGAAAAGAAAAGTTAAAAAAAAGAAAAAAGAAAAGAAAAGTTAAAAAAAAAGAAAAAAAGAAAAGAAAAGTTAAAAAAAAAGAAAAAAGAAAAGAAAAGTTAAAAAAAAAGAAAAAAGAAAAGAAAAGTTAAAAAAAAAGAAAAAGAAAAGAAAAGTTAAAAAAAAAAGAAAAAAGAAAAGAAAAGGTAAAAAAAAGAAAAAAGAAAAGAAAAGGTAAAAAAAAAGAAAAAAGAAAAGAAAAGGTAAAAAAAAAATAATAAAGAAAAGGTAAAAAAAAAAATAATAAAGAAAAGGTAAAAAAAAAATAATAAAGAAAAGGTAAAAAAAAATAATAAAGAAAAGGTAAAAAAAAAAAATAAAAAAGTTTCACTGTAAAAGGGTGGGACCTAGTTGCTAATCTAGTAGCTTGTGTAAATTCATTCATACATAGGAGAGTATAATAGCTTGTGTAAATTTATAAAGAAATCTTTGAATTATAAGAATTCTCTAGATATTTTATAAAGCAATGCTTAAAAAAGTTAAATGTGTAATTGCTAATCAGGATTATTTTTGGCATATTTCACGATCATCTAAGAATTTCAGATTTTTAATTTATTATTACAGAAAACATTTTTTCTCTTTTGTAAATGTTGAATTAATTCACAGGAGTAACTTTTCCATGAAATAAATGTCTTGCATGATGAGAGAGCACAACACACTTCAGTCTTTGAATTTCTCTCATCAAACTGCACCTTTCTTAAATTTTAATTATTTTAGATTTATAGCCTTCTGCTTGAAAATACTTTCTGAAAAAATAATATACTATAAAATTTTCTGAATTTAAAATTTTAATGTTTCATTGTGTAGCATGACGCTTTCAAGGATGCAGCCTGGCTCATTTAGAATCAGGTCGGGGTTGCTGTTGGGGCTGATATGTTGCGAAACCCGAAATCAGCGATGAGGACAGTGCATCACTGAAGATCAACCTCGATGCATCTAAAATGTATGATTTGACTTAATGAAACACCCTAACAGATGTAACGTAAATTATGAAGCGCTCTGGCATTTTCTTTAATATTAATTTATACTAGCGGAACCCATGGAATTTCCACGGAAAGATAATTATGGTTTCCTAGAAAAATTTTACTTTGTCATACTACAAACAATAGTAACGTCTTCAACCATAAAGTTATTGGATAATAAAATAACGATAATCCAGAGTGTAATTTTATTAAAATATCTATAAAAGTAATGTCCATAGAAGTTACTTTACTGTAATCTTATATTACTAGTGGAACTTGTGAAATTTCCATTAAAGGATAATTATGATTTCCTGGAAAAATCTTTCTTTGTCATACTACAAATGATATTAACGTCTTAATAAATAAAATAAATTAATAAAATTTTAAAAGAATTGTTTTCATTATTATTGTTATTATTATTTTTAATTTTTTTCAATTGGAGTAGATAGACTAGATTCACACTCCACCCACTTCTATTGAACAGGTGTAGAGGCTCATCCCTTGTTCCCTGTTTAGGATGTGGTTTCCGGCTTTCTCTTTTCCAATCTTTTCACTCTTATGTAGCCCCCTGCACATCAGTGGGGTTACTGCCTTGCTCGGGGTGATATGATTAAAAAATGAAATAGTTTAATCATATAAATTTATTAAAATATTTTTAAAATCTTTAAAGAATTAATTTCAAGTAGACTTTTTAGTTAAGAATTGATGATTATATTGCCTATCTAAAATTGAAAAGTTTAATGAAATCATTTTATATCAATTGAAATTTTTTTTTTCTTCAGAATATAACGTCCTTAATAGTTATTTATTCCAACAATTAAAAGCTTATCAAATTAAATTATATTACAGTTTTATTGTATTTTTTATTTTACTCTTTGGAGAAGATTTTCGGATAATGATTGCAAACTTAAAATAAAATAAAAAAATAGATGACTTATATTCCCAATGAGTCCTGTGTTGAACAAATACAACAAAAGTTAGCCATTAATATAAAATTTATTAAGGTTTTGTGGATTTAAGTGAATTATTATTTTATTTTAAAAAATAATTTCAAAAATAATTTCATTCATTTGTGAATGAGTACTGATAGTTTCATTAAAATCCGACAATTACTTGATTTTTGCAAGTATTTTTTTTTTTTAATCGTATCACCCTGATCAAGGTGGTAACGCCACTGATGTGCAGGAGGCTACATAATTGTAAAAAGATTGGAAAAGAGAAAGCCGGAAACCACATCCTAAACAGGAAACAAGGGATGACCCTCTTCTGTTCAATAGACGTGGGTGGAGTGTGAACCGGGCGATAGATAGATCTATCTACTCCAACTGAAAAAAAAAAAAAAAAGAAAAAAAGAAACCAAAGTGAGAAGATTGGAAAAGAGAAAGCCAGAAACCACATCCGAAACAGGGAACAAGGGATGAGCCCCTTATCCTGTTCAATAGACGTGGGTGGAGTGTGAACCAGGTGATAGATAGATCTATCTACTTCCAAATTAATGTGTTTGCCACCGAAAAAAAAAATGAATAATGCAAACATTACATTTTCCATTGTAAAACAGTCGTAACGTTTCTTTCTGACAAATTTTCGAAAATGTTAGAAGAGATTAAGAAATAATTAAATTTATTTTAAAGGCTCCTGTGTCCATTGTAAACAGAAAAAACAATTGAGTAATGGCCAAGGTTGTAAAAACAGGCCAGAAATTTCATTATTACGTCATGGGATAAGACAACAAACATACCTACTTTTATATATATATATATATATATATATATACAGTACAAAAATATATATACACACAGTTTAAGCTACTGCTGCTGCTACGGTAATGCTATAGACTTTCTCCTCCTACTCTCTCACTTTTTACTACCCTTCCCTTTGGCAAAGGTGAGAGAAAGACTGAGGAGAGTAGCATTTAAAAAGACAGAGGAGAAAGGAAAAGCTCATATAGAGAGTAATGTCATCGTCTTACAGCCTTGGCCGAGATAGAACTCACTACACCCCTCCAGTATTCCCTGTGCATTTGGAACCCTGGTGCAGTTTTGTAGCAAAATTCATAATCTTGTCAAATAGCTGAATACTTGATGCTTCGCCAGGGCTACCAAGGGTGTTTTTATGGTGACACCAACACTAGATGGGTTGCCTCCAGGCCCAATCCTGTTATTTAACCCATAACTGGAGGGAAGTGACGGATTAATACCTTTCCAAAGGGTACTAGTGTTTAAGTGAATGCAGGGTACTCAACTGGAATTCAAACTCTGCTCACCGATTTCTCTTTCTAAGCTAACATCCACTGCACCACAATGCACATCTGTCACTGAACGCTTACAGTGCCTGGTATTCCCAAGTGGTCACCCAACTAAGTACTGACCAGGCTCACATTGCTTATTTAATGCCAAAAAGATAGGGTTTTAACATATTTTTGTTTTAATGTCCGGCTATAGTGAAAAGGTTGATTGAGTCAGATTTCGATTAAATTTTTTAAAACGGAAGACATCTAGTTTTGTATTCAAAAATGTATTGCTGGTAATAATTATTTTTCCTTCAAAAATGTATTATGGCAATTTTCTATAAAAGTCTATTTTTATACTTTCATAGTGTTTTGACCCCATTTTGGGGGTTAATTATTTGCCCATAGGTGCTACCACTCCGGGTCAGGGTGGAACAACAGCAATTAAGAGGTGGTTCCATGCTCCTCACAACCTCCCAATCAGAGGCCTTGCTGCCGGATGCAGTTTACCGTCACACCTAAGTAGATGAAAGTAATACAGGATTTTGAAAGATTTAAATTTTTTTTTTTTTTTTTAATTCAAATGAAAACACTTCTGGTAAAATTCACTATTCTTTGAATTTTTTTTTCTTAAGTTGATAGTGTCCTTAATAAATCTGATCGATAAAAGAAATTAAAAGGTTTTCTAATTAAATTTTCTAATTTATTGAATTTTTTTTATTTTGCTATTATGTCCTACTTTTAATTAATAAAAACAATTTTTTAATGATGTAACTATGAAATTAAGTTTGTATAGGGGAGGGTAACATATAAAAAGAAAAATGTTTTTTTCCCCAAGATTCTCTAAACATGATAATTTCAAAAATAAATTCATTCATGAATAAGTCGTGAAAGTATTGTGAAATCCCACAATAATTTGATTTTTGTAAGAATTTCCAAATCAATGTGATTTCACTCATAACAAAATTGCTAAAATTTCAATAATCAGTTCTGAAAAGATTTTATTTCATGTTAGAAACATTAACATATATTTTAGTCTTCCTTGGCAATACCAATATAAACATTTTAACAACAAAACAATCATTTTTTTTTAAGTTGGTTCTAAGCTTTCGGCTTACATTAAATACATAAAATCGTCTTTGATGGTGGATGTTTTTATGTTAGTGTCCCTGTAACCTCTCTGAAGATGGCTCATGTGAGCCGAAAGCTTAAAACCAACTTAATAAAAAATTATCCAAATGTTGGAGAATTTTTGTTTTTATTTTCAGCTGAATTTAAAGCCAAAATATAATGTTTAGAATGGCTCATGATTGAACATAATAGACATTCATTGTCTCTTATATTCAGCAGTATATGCTTAGAAAATATATATATATATATATATATATATATATATATATATATTTATATAAAATTTTTTTTTTTTTCAAAAAAGTTTGTAAAAAAAAATTGACTGATTATGAACAATGATGTTTGAAAGTTACCTTATGGACAATATAATTTTTAAATAAAAAGCCCCATTAGAAAATATGAGAAAATACAAAAAAATCAGCAAGACTATGTTGTTTTTAATGTTTAATACGTGCTTATAAAAGAAAGGATGCTGTCTAAATACACATATATATATATATATATATATATATATATATATATATATATATATATCCACACAAGCTTTATTTACAATGTAATACATTGTTGTGGCACAAGGCCAAATTGGGGAGGGGAAACAAAAATTTGGGATGGTCTTCAGAAACTATCCTATACCTAGCTAATCCGGCCAATCACTCTTTACAATATTCCATTCACCATAAGGACCCATTCATCGCCAATTAATCCACCATGATAATTCACACATTCAGAGAACCTGAAAAAAAAGGGAGGGGGGGGGGTACTCCACACATGAATGTCTAAAAATAGATAAAATATATTCACAAAAATAGATAAAAATTACACATAAAAAGTAATTAAATGGTTGTTGGGGGTGGGGGGGGGTTGAGTACATGAAATAAAACAACCAAAAAAATTACAACTCCACATACAAAATAAATAAATTGATGTTAGTTGGACCCATCCTACCTGCAAAAATAGAGAGGCCACTGTATTCTGTGTTTTTGACAAAATCAAGAAGCACTCTTATTAAATACTGCTTCGGAAATAAAAATTCTTACTAAGCCCAGATAAAAACAACAGGATTCAAAAAACTGGGGTAGGTTGGGAATCTCGACCTGGACCATAACAAAAGACAATGCCTGGAACAGGCCAGGAATCACACCCAATTCACATTAACGAGGTCAGTCAGTTAAGTGCCATGCGCGATACACGCTTGTGTGATCATGTCTCGAAAGAGACATGACTGACTGGGCAGAAGATTATCCCACAGTAGGTTGCCATTGCTTTCTGCGGTAGACTGGTTGCCGACCAAGGCTATAGAACCTAATCTGTCTTATTATTTAACCCATAACTGGAGGGAATAGACGGATTAATACCTTTCCCAAGGATATTTGTGCGTAAGTGAATGCAAGGAATTCAACTGGAATTTGAACTCGGTTCCTCGATTTCTCGTTCCGAGCCGATATCCATTGCACCAGAACACGCATCCGCAAAAAAAAAAAAAAAAAAAAAAAAAAAAAACGAAAAAAGAAAAAGAAAAAACAACCTTAACCAGGGGAGGATTTTAAAGGAATATTGCACACACACACACACACACACATATATATATATATATATATATATATGTATGAAATGACTTGTTTGAACATTATTTTTGATTGATACTCAGATTTAAGTAGATATTGTTTTTTAATTAAACGATTATATATTTATATCAACTGGCCTCATTATTTACGATAAATTTTTATTACGAAAATGTGTCATTTGGCAGGATTCGAACCTGCAACCCCTATCCACATAGGGTCTAAGACATTGCCAGATCAAATGGTAGCTTCTCGAGTGGATAGGAGTCACAGGTTCGAATCCTGCCAAATGACACACATTTTCGTAATAAAAATTTATCGTAAATAATCAGGCCAGTAGATATAAATATATAATACTGTTTAATTAAAAACAGAATATCTACTTAAATACGAGTATCAATCAAAAATAATGTTCAAATAAATCATTTCAAATTGTTGATTGTTTATAACCAAGTTTCATTAATTTCCGTTTTTATATATATATATATGTATAAAAATATAGACTAAACAAGTTGTGTTAAACAATAGAGACAACATAGTCATATATTTTCTTTTGAATTTTTTAATATTTTCTGATTAGACTTTTTATTTCTGAATTATATTAGTATAAAAATTGTCCAAAGGTTGTCCTAGGACTTACGAACGTCATCGTTCATCATCAGGGACTATATTACAGTTTAAAAATCAAATATTGCCCTGTCGCAGGAAAAGTGTTACAATATTTTAAAAGAAAATAAATAAACGTTATGAAGAAATTTTAAATTCAAAGGCAGTAATAATGTAAACAACATGCACACGTGAAGATATGTGCTCACGTAGATGCGTGAATTATATGGAATACCTATATATAAGACTATGTTGTCTATCATTTAACATAACTTGTTTAAATGAAAAGATGTTGCCAAAATATACGTACTATGAATATATATAAATATCCATCTATCTGTATATATCTATATATATAAACTATGAATTTATAAACCATTGTAACAACCATTACAATATAACGCTCTACATTTGTATCGAGCACTCTTTATAGAATAAATGCATGAACAACAGGTTAAAAAACCTACGAGTTCTACAACTTTGTTACAATATATATATCTTTCTATCTATATATATCTTTCTTTCTATATATATATCTTTCTTTCTATATATATCTTTCTTTCTATCTATCTATATATATATCTTTCTATCTATCTATCTATATTTCTTTCTATCTATATATATATCTTTCTTTCTATCTATATATCTTTCTATCTATCTATCTATATCTTTCTATTTCTATCTATATATCTTTCTTTCTATCTTATATATATCTTTCTTTCTATCTATATATATCTTTCTTTCTATCTATATATATCTTTCTATTTCTATCTATATATATCTTTCTTTCTATCTATATATATATATCTTTCTATCTATCTATATATATATATCTTTCTATCTATCTATATATATCTTTCTATCTTATATATATATCTTTCTTTCTATCTATATATATATATTTCTATTTCTATATATATCTTTCTTTCTATATATATATATCTTTCTATATATATCTTTCTTTCTATCTATCTATCTATCTATCTATATATATATCTTTCTTTCTATCTATCTATATATATATATCTTTCTATATATATCTTTCTTTCTATCTATCTATCTATATATATCTTTCTTTCTATCTATCTATATATATATATCTTTCTATATATATCTTTCTTTCTATCTATCTATATATATATATCTTTCTATATATATCTTTCTTTCTATCTATCTATCTATATATATAGATATCTTTCTTTCTATCTATATATATATATATATACAAACATAGAAGAATGTGAATAGATATGAGATTATTTTTCGATTTCAAAGTCTGAATTCCTCTTCGAGGAGAAATTCCAAAAATTGCACCCGACGCCCCCGCGGGGGGGGGGGGGGGCGCAGTGCGGAAAGTTACTCTTGCGCAGGTGTCAGCAGTCTTGCCCTCAGTTGACCTTCCTTGAGCAAGCTCCCAACCCCGAGACAAGGACGGTTAAGGACATCGGCGACTAACGCCACCGTCATCTACCGACAGCTCGCTACCAATGCCGATGGTCTCACCTAATTTCGACAGCCTCCGAACTGCGCTAAATGTCACTAAATCAGAATTCCTTTCACGCGGCCCAATGCCGAATAGTGATACGAATCCGCCCGACCTGAGATACAACAACTAAAACCCCGAAGGATTTTTTCTTTTTAAAGTTTTATTAATCATAATGAATACAACAGAACTACCGAATGACGGGGCATTATCTCCCTTGTTCTAGACGTCATTTCCGGTTCTAGCAGCCACGTCGTAGTTTTATTACGTCCCTTGATTAAAACACTTAAGCTCAATGGTAAAGCATCAGTTCTCAATTATTGAGGTTAATCTAATATTTTTCACCGCACTAATCAAACATGATTTATGCACTATCGAAGTATAAATATATAACTTAAATTTTATTTTTTTACTTTTGAATAATAATATTTTAGTAGACACACTGTTTATCATAATTTAAAATAAAAGGAAATTTATATTTTTGTCTACTATTGGCTTGAATATATTCTAGAAATCTTACAGAAATGATGCCACCTTTGGCAGGATTCGAACCTTCATCCTCCTTAAGCCCTTATATACTCAATCAATAGATAAACAGAACGTCTACTCAAACATGAATATCCACTAAAAAAAAAAAAAAAAAAAAAGTTTTTAAAAAGTGATAAAAAATCTTTTTCAGATTAATAAAAAATCCAGCATTTCTTTTTACACACTTGAATGTTTGAAATCCCTGAAGAGTAAGGACATTTCAACAATGCCTTCATGAAACTTCGTAGGCAGCATAACTAAAACAACACTGACTAAATTAAGGAAAAAAAAAATTAATTATATATATATATATATATATATATATATATATATATATATATCTCCAAATGTACAGTAAATTATTTTATTTATTGGAATTATTAAATAAAAAATTTAATCTATTATAGTGAAATTAAAACTAAATTAAAATCTGAGAATTTTTCATTTTTTAAACCATAGGGATATTTTTTTTTCCAGTTACATATATATAAATTATAGTTTAGAACATGTTCAGACTACAATCTATTACAAAAGTGTACATTTTGTTTCGACATTGAATGAACAATGTCTCATCAAATATTTACTACCTGATTAGACATTGTTCGTTTAATGTCAAAACAAAATGTACACTTTGGTCATAGATTGTAGTCTGAACATGTTCTAAAACACAAATGTATATATATATATATATATATATATATATATATATATATATATAAAAAAAAAAAAGAAAAAAAAAGTAAATAAATAAATAAATATATCCCTATGGTTTAAAAAAGTGAAAAATGTTGAGATTTTAATTTAGTTTTAATTTTGCTATAATAGATTAAATTTTTTATTTCACATTTCTAATAAACAAAATAATTTATTGTATTTCAAACTAAACTTTCAAATTGATTGGAATTTTTTTATGATCAAAATCACGAAACTGCACAGAATAATTCTATTTAAAAATTAAACAAAAAATCATTCACAAATATAATCTACTTTTTCTCAAACTTTATTTGAGGAACTTTATCCGAATTAAAAAATCTTGTTTAAAATGTAATAAGAGAATTTTATAACATAGAGGAGGATGTTTTTATGAAGTGCAGACAGATCTAGCATTAACCTAATATTTGTGGGATTTTTAGCTATGGGCAAAATTGCATGGCTTTTTTAGAATTTTAAAATACCCAGTAATATTGAAAATTTAAAATATTTGAAACATTCTAATATTTTATTGAATTATTTTATGGTTTTATTTAGAAAAATGAAATGCTTAAAAATTAGTAATAAATTTTAAATTTTAATTACCACTCTTATTTTCTGATAATGTGTATTCTTAAAATGAAATCTGTAGTTACAAAAATGGCATCAGTCGGTCGTTACATGCATGCATGAATACATACATACATACATACATACATGCATTTCAATGTTTTTTTTTTTATTACGGTAGGTGGGGGGGTTGCTAGATTGTAGAAAACTTTTTGATTTATGATTAGTAAATACACTTAATTTAATAACAATATCACCTGGCCGCTACAAACTGATACAAAATTTTAAGATTTAAAAATTTTAAAATTTTTCTGATTCAGTTTTATTCTTGTAAAAAGTCATTATCGATTGCAAAATTTTTTTTCTTATGACAATAGTGCTCATAAGAAATTTTATTTATAAAAGCATTTATAATCTTTTTTTATTGATTTTACAATTCAACTTGTGGTTTCAATGTGACATGGCCATATACCTGAATAAATTAAAATTCATAGTATCTGAACATATTCCGTTAATTAATTGAACAGTTTCAGATTAAATAAAAACCCGCTTTTATTCAAATTATTAATAAAATACAATATCCTTACTTAGTGGATACCTATTTAAAATAAAATTTATTTGTTTATAGAGAAAGACAAAAATTAGCCAACATTTACAATATACGTTAAATTATTAACCTGCAAATTTTCAGCATTTAAGCATATTAAGTTATTAGATGCTGTGCAGTGAATATCGGCTTGGAACGACAAATTGGGAAGCAGAATTTGAACTCAAGTTGGATTCCTTGCATTCACTTACACACAAATACCCTTGGGAAAGGTATTACTCCATCTCTTTCCTCCAGTTATGAGTTAAATAAAAGAACAGATTGGGTTCTATAGCCTTGGCTGGCAACCAGTCTACCGCAGAAAGCAATGACAACTTACTGCAGGATAATCTTCTGCCCAGTCAGTCATGTCTCTTTCGAGGCATGATTGTCCAAAGCGTGTATCAAGTATGGCACTTAAGTGACTGACTAAATGTAATTGGTGAAAACATGATTAAGGCTTCTACTGGGCATAAAGTAGGGGATCTGTTTTATATTGTTATGAAGTAATAAACTGATCCCCCACTAATTACTACTTAATAATATAATACAGCACTTCCCCATCTAGCTATGAGTCAAATAACAGGACAGATTGGGTTCTATAGCCTTGGCTAGCAACTAGTCTACTGCAGAAAGCAATGACAACCTACTGCAGGATAATCTTCTGCCTAGTCAGTCATGTCTCTTTCGAGGCATGATTATCCAAAGCGTGTATCAAGTATGGCAGTTAAGTGACTGACTAAATGTAATTGGTGAAAACATGATTAAGGCTTCTGCTGGGCATAAAGTAGGGGATCTGTTTTATATTGTTATGAAGTAATAAACTGATCCCCCACTAATTACTACTTAATAATATAATACAGCTCTTCCCCATCTAGCTATAAGTCAAATAACAGGACAGATTGGGTTCTATAGCCTTGGCTGGCAACCAGTCTACTGCAGAAAGTAATGACAACCTACTGCGGGATAATCTTCTGCCTAGTCAGTCATGTCTCTTTCGAGGCATGATTATCCAAAGCGTGTATCATGTATGGCATTTAACTGACTGACTAGTCTATCCCCTGTGAGACAGAATTGCCTTGATTCGAAAAAAAAATAAGAAAATATTATTTCAATCACAATTGCTGAAAAAATTAAATTTATTTTAGACTTTTCTGTTTTGCTTCCTTTTCATTAAGAAGAAACTGATTTTTTTTTTTTTTTTTACAAATCCACATCAACAGCTTAAAGGATTATCCTGAGAATGGCAGCTGGAGGGTTAATCACCATAATACAAGCAAATTTGAGCATCAGAATACAATTCTATATAATAATATTATGGGGCGTTTCACTAAAATATCATTTACCAGAAAGGGTGGTGGTGGTATCATGAAAGATTCTTCAAAAATACTATGGTATTCATTCAACGCCTGGGATTTTGGTAGTGCTTCCCCTGACCTGAGGTTTTGACTAAATTGCATATGATACTTTTTAAAATATTCTGTGTGTGTATATATATATATATATATATATATATATATATACACACACACACACACACACACATACACTTCAGTTACTCTTCAGTAATGAATTGACTTCTCTCGGTGACTAGCGTGTGTATACATCACATATATATAATACACTAAAATTTCCCCACTCTCATTCCATGCGCCCATAGCGTTATGGGTAGGGGCTCCGACTAACACCAAATCGGTCCAGTTTCGATCCGGGATAGAAGTAAATGGATGTCTAGCCACACTGATGAGCTGTGATATGTCAAAACAAGCTTCTATGTAGATGACTAACATATATATATAATAAATAGGTAAAACCCAACACCTTCTTTACCTTCCTTTATCCTAAACACATTGTGACAGCCTTCAAGACCTAACCATACACCTAATATACACAATGCTTCAAGCAAATTACAAAACTTTCCTATATATATATATATATATATATATATATATATATACACATTGGAGAGGGGGTAACAGATGTTTAAAAAAAAAAAATTGTTTTAGTAAGAATTTTTAAAAATACTACTGTTAAAAAGAATTTCATTCGTTTGTGAATAAGTCCTGAAAGTTTCATTAAAATTCGACAATTATTTGATTTTTGCAAGAATTTCCAAATTTGTCACTGGAAAAAAAACTGAGTTATGTAATATTATATTATGATTTCCATTGTAAACTCTCGTAACAATTTGGTTACCCGCTAATGAAAATCAAAACAAGACATTTTACCAAAATTTTGAACATGTTAGAAGGGATTAAAAATTTTTTTAATATTTAAAAAATTCCTTGATCTTTCCTCTTAATAATATAAACATTTTGATGGAAAAAGTTCATTTTTATTAAGTTTGAGATCTTTTTTATTCATACTATCTGAGTATGAGGAATAATAATTGGTTTCTAAACCAATTATTATTCCTCCAGCCAGTATCTTTCGCAAAGGCATGAATGAACGAGTTATAAAACTAAAGACAAAAAAGGGAATTATTTACTCTTTGTGGCTTGTCTCCATCTATGTCTGTTTCACAACACTGCTGACAGTCAGCTTTTAGGGGTGAAAGTTGAAATCTATCCAGATCATTACATGAATGACACATGAGGCCGGGTAACATCCCCATGTTGAGACATTCCGAAGCTGACAACTCCAAGCTATCAACTACATACATCTGAAATACAAACAAAAAAAGACATTCATTGCGTCAGTTCTTCCGCACTTAGAGAAAAAATAAAAAATAAGGTGACTATCACCACCTTTAGATTTTTGTTGTTTTTAATTTTAATTTTTTTTTTTTTACTTTTTTTATTGCAGTCTTATCGGTTATTACATAAAGTTTCTGATTTTAAAAAAATTGAAAAAAATTTCAATATTTAAACAATTTTATAGGGGGGGTCACTTTCTCATACAACGTTATAGTAAATCGATCCTTCATTTTGGAACCACTCGCGTTGGGGTCGCTTTGTTTTTTTGTTTTTTTGGTGGGGGGACGAGCGAAAAGTTTACGTTGGCCTTGACTCACCGCAATAAACAAGCCAAAAACAGATATTTTATTTTTAAATTGTAAAAAATTCGTTGTATTCAAATCAATTATTGAATATTCCATCCATATTCCACACTTATATGAATAACTACCTTGATGTTTGGTAATTTTTCATTCTGAGGCCTGCAGTTAAAAAGAAACAAAGTTTGATTTCAAATTTATATTTTCAAATGAGTGCCAAAAATTTAATAAAAAAAAAAAAATTATTTAAAATATCTCTTGGGGTGAATTAAGATCCCATTTTTGTTCTCTAGTTACTTTTGTTTTTTTTAATTGACATTACTTGAATAGAGTAATAGAGACTGACCCACAGCGGAAAAAATTGTTGATTAACAATTTATTAATTTGTTATTTAATTTAGAAGTGGGATTTTGTTAAACAGCGAAACAATACCAAATCGATTTGAAGAAGTTACGCTGCTTTTATTCACACAAATATTTAAAAAAAATTACTTTAAAAATCATTGATATCTGCAGTTTTTTTAGGGATTTAAAACATTTTTTGCACTTTTCTCTTTTTAAACATTTTTAAAATCTTGATTTTTTTGTGTGTGGAATTTTCATAAGCATATTGAAGTTCATAATTATTTATCTTAATTTAAGAATGAAAAACGCCGAATGTAATTTTTTGTTAAAATGAAACACACAGTTTCCGTTATTTAAGAAAGAATTAATGATTAATTTTGTAATCTTAACATAAAAAAAATCATGTTTTCGAAAGTTAAACAACAAAACAAAGTCCAATATGTAACAAAATACACGGATCGATTTTTGATATTTTTTTCCATTCATACAAGTGCCACGTATATATATATATTAAAAAAAAAGAGAAATTGATAATCCAAAAAAAAAAAAAAAAGAAAAAAAAAAGTACTTAAAAAAAAATAAATAAAAAAGTTTTTCTATTGTTTATGGGTGAACACATCCAATTATTTTTATTATTTGTGCCATTTCACAGTAAATGAGTGAGATTAGCAACCAAAAAGCCTTGATTAAAAAATAATAATAATAATTTTCTTTTTCCTTAATTTCGATCTTAAATTTAAATTAACAACCAAAAATAACGACCGAAAAAACAAATATTTCTTCCGTGAAATTACGAATCTATCGATTATTATATATGAATAAAGAAAGATCAGACCACAAATTAACAATGCCTGATTGTTCG
Source organism: Ascarosepion bandense (assembly GCA_037127315.1). NCBI lineage: Eukaryota > Metazoa > Mollusca > Cephalopoda > Sepiida > Sepiidae > Ascarosepion > Ascarosepion bandense. The sequence goes on from JBBBDQ010000375.1 coordinate 542,308, forward strand.
CTTCTTGGGAAAGAGAAAATTTTTCATAAATTTCACAAAAAAAACTGAAAACCGAAAAGAAATTTAGTTTTATTTTCGCCTTTTAAAATCTAAAAATGCGTGTGTGGAAAAGAACGGACGGCACGACGTCACAAGTTTTATCATAAATAAGACGATCAGAAGGCAATAACCCCCATCAGAGTGATCTTTTCGGAATATATATTCATAGTCAGGTCACAGTAAGTATAATAAATGTCTAAAACTAAAGTTAAATAGGAAAATACTTACCAAATAGACGAGTAGGAAAGAAGCAAGACGTTTTAGGTCCGCCATTTTGAAGGCGGAAGTGATGTCAATTTCAGCAAAAAAAACACACGTGGCGCTTTTAGGATGCGACGATATTTATGATGAGAGAGACGGAAAATAAAATCAATTTGTACACCTCTTTTTTTTTTTTATTGTGCATATGTGTGTTTTTTAGGGTTTCTCATTAGATAAATTGTGATGTACATATTCTCGTCTTATTGTTTTGTTTGTTCGAACTAAGAATATTATTAAGCAGGCAGATTGAACTAAAATAATCTAGTGAATTTTTTTTGACTTTTGAGATCACTTCACAAACAATTGTTCAAACAAATTTTTGTGACAAATAAATATTGTTATTCAGTTATTTTTTTAATATTTATTTATTTCATGAACTGAGAACTACACCACAATTCATCACAGGTCTCCCAAAAATTTCTGATTTTTAAAATTTTTTTTACTTGTTTTATCTATTTCTAATGTATTTTTCATCATTGTAATGTCTTGTCTATATTTCTGAGATGAGGTAGTATTTTACAGTATTTACATTATTATTCGGACTATTGTCCACATCATTGTTGTAATTTGTACGACGTTTAATAATAGATCATTCTATTTGTCTATATTTCTGAGATGAGGTAGTATTTACAGTATTTACATTATTCGGACTATTGTCATCATCTTTGTTGCCATTTGTACGACGTTTAATAATAGATCCTTCTATTTGTCTATATTTCTGAGATAAGGTAGTATTTACAGTATTTACATTATTCGGACTATTGTCATCATCTTTGTTGCCATTTGTACGACGTTTAATAATAGATCATTCTATTTGTCTATATTTCTGAGATGAGGTAGTATTTACAGTATTTATATTATTCGAAATATTGTCCTCATTTTTGTTGCCATTTGTACGACGTTTAATAATAGATCCTTCTATTTGTCTATATTTCTGAGATAAGGTAGTATTTACAGTATTTACATTATTCGGACTATTGTCATCATCTTTGTTGCCTTTTGTACGACGTTTAATAATAGATCATTCTATTTGTCTATATTTCTGAGATGAGGTAGTATTTACAGTATTTACATTGTTCGGACTATTGTCCTCATCTTTGTTGCCATTTGTACGATGTTTAATAATAGATCATTCTATTTGTCTATATTTCTGAGATGAGGTAGTATTTACAGTATTTACATTATTCGGACTATTGTCCACATCTTTGTTGATATTTGTACGGCATTTCGAACGCTGTACGCTCCGGCTTTCTTCAGGCACTAGGAATTGTAATAAAGGGTTCGGTTCGAAATTTCTATCACCTGAAGAAGGCCGGTGCGTACAACAGCCGAAACGTCTTACAAATGGCAACAAAGATGAGGACAGTAGTCTGAATAATGTAAACTTTATTTTTCATTTTCTTCATCTGTTAGCTAGCAACTCCTAAAACAGAGTTATCAGAAATTTCAACCATTAAAACAAATTACCATATCCCCCCCCCCACCAAAAATCGCACACCGTCTTAGTATTGGTAAAATCAAGTTGTAGAGAAAAGTGGCGGCAAACACGAATTGTTAAAAGTTTATGATGTAGATCAGGTGCAAAATTAAAATCTAATTAATAATAATAACCAAAAGGATCTTTTCTATTAATTCACCATAAATAATGTAAAGTTGTGGTGATGGACCGGATGTTTGCCCTCAGAGATCCAGAAAGCAAATGACCAAAACTGGTCTTTGCGCATCTGGGCCCCACGCAGATGTTCCGGTTGAAAACCAAAAATAAATAAAATATCAAATTCCTTTTACGGACCTGTAGCAGAACTCTAGATCCTGATTATTCATCAAATCGCAAAATTCAAAATACGTCAGAGAAACGGTTTTTCCATAGCTAAAGAAAAAATCGTTTCTTTGAGCCACCCCACGTGACTATAAGGGTGTTTTCTAACCGGTCACAGCAATCACTTCAGAGGAGGCGGTTTTCTGACATACATCAAAGATGTAACTCTCAACTTCAAGTGACCCGGACATTGTCTCCTCTCTCTCTTTCTCCTTCTCTATCTCAACAATTACTGCTACAAACAACTTTATCATGGAACGCGAACTCTACTCATAACTTCTTACTAAGGTTTATAATTGAACATTAATTTCTAAAACTCTTGTTATTCCTCCTTTTAATAAATTTCTATTTTAACATTCAAAGTGTATATTTTATTATTCAACACTTCTACACTAATCCACACATTCCAACTGCCGACAACCAACCTTCTGATGAAAACCCTTCTGATGAATATCAACCCAACAAAGTTCGGTTATGTCTGACACAAAGCCGAACAAAAGAAACATTAACCAGTTAAACATTAAAAGTTACTTAATGCAAACATTAATTCCCCCCCCTAAAAATTTTAAATCCAAGTTAGTTTTTTTCTTAAATTTTTAACACTCTTTAAAAAATTAAAATTTTAAATTACCTCGCAATAACTCCAAGCCTTAGAAGAAAAAAATTAACAGGAATCTTGGGGTTATTCACATTGTCTATGTCTGGATGATATTCGAGAATTTACAAGAAATAGTTTACAATCTAAAAAAAACTAAAATAAAATCTGTTTTTGGCTTGTTTATTGCGGACACGGAAAGTAAACTGCATGATCTCATACAGAAAGTAGCAATGGAGAGTGACAAGAAAGGACTACAAATAAACTTTAAGAAAACTGAGTGCATGGTCGTCAGCAAAAGATACAACCCAAAATGCCAAATACAGGTAGGGGATAACAGAATCAAACAAGTCCAAGAATTTAAGTACCTAGGAAGTGTTCTAACAGGAGATGGAAAGTGCGACACGGAGATCCGAAGGCGAATTGGCATGGCAAAGGACGCGTTCCAGAAGATGAGCAAAATACTAACACACAGGAAGATCTCAATAGAAACGAAGAAAAGAGTGCTAGACTGCTACGTGATGTCAGTTCTTCAATACAGCTGTGAATGCTGGACAATATCATCGAAAATGAGGACAAAACTGGAAGCGGCCGAAATGTGGTTCTACAGAAGGATGCTACGGATATCGTGGACTGAGCATACAAGCAACGACGAGGTGTTAGAAAGAATGGCAACAAAAAGGAAATTGATGCTGAGCATCAGGAAGAGACAACTGAAGTTCCTGGGACATACAATGAGGAAGGAGAGCCTGGAGAACCTGATACTGACTGGACAGATAGAAGGAAGGAGAGACAGAGGAAGGCAGCGGATAACATATTTGCAGGGACTGATCAGGTGGATGACGGAACGGGGTTTGCCAGGAGCAAACATACTAAGAGCCACAAGGAATAGGGAGACGTGGAGATCCATGATCGCCTACGTCCTGAAGGGACAGGGCACATAGAAGAAGAAGATCTGGGTGACCGCAAATGTAGAACCCCCCCACACCCACACTTATTGTACCCAAGTCATCCACATTTGAAGCGATCGCAAAGGTTGACATAGTTCCAGATGAAGGGCCCTTCTCTGTGAGAATTTGTTGTGATTTGTAGTAAATATAAATTCGTTTTATTTTGAGGTGAAATAAATATTTTGATATGAATTAACGGAAAAGATCCCCGACAAATATTTAAAAGTTTCAAAATGTGATCCTTTGTTGTAACAAAGAAAAATGACCCCCATAGATTCAGTGAGTTGGACTTGCTCGTACAATAAAAAACAAAACAAAAAAAAAACCTCAAATATTAAAAAAAAAAATTAATTATTTTAAAAATATGGAGGCAAAACGGGTTTTATTAAACTTTTCAATTTTTGATAGGTAATATAATCATCAATTCTTAAAAAACCTAACTGCAACAAATCAGTGATGATTTTTCAAATATTTTTGAAATTTTATAAATTATTATATTAATAAAAAAAATGAAAACAATTCTTTTAGAATTTCATTAGTAATCAAATTTTTTTTTTCTTCAGGCTATAATGTCCTTCATTTTTTACAAGCAATTAAAAGCTTATCAAATTAAATAATTTCAGAATTTTATTGCATTTTTAATTTTACTTTTCGGTGCAGATTTTCGGATACAGAGGCTAAATTTTTTTTTTAAAAAAAGGATGATTTATATTCCCCAATGTATCCTGCGTTTAATTAATAAAATTATAGACCGCAACAAATTGAAATTTATTAAAATTTCATGGATTTACGTGGAGGAGAGATAAAAAAAGGTAAAAAGAATATATTTTTACCAAAATTTTTAAAAATTAATAATTTAAAAAATAATCTAATTCATTTGTGAATGAGTACTGAAAGTTTCATTAAAATCCAACAATTATTTGATTTTTGCGAGAATTTCCAAATTAATGTGTTTGTCACCCAAAAAATAGTGGGTGATGTTTTCACTACATTTCCATTGTAACGTTTTGGTTACCCGCTAACTCAAATCAAAACAAGATTTTCTGTCAAAATTTCGAACATGTTAGAAGGGATTAAAACTTTTTCAAAAATAATTAAAAATTACTTTGATCTTTCCTCTTAATAATAATATAAACATTTTGATGGAAAAAGTTCGTTTTTATTAAGTTTGAGGGCTTTTTTATTCATACTATGCTGTTTTTTTTTTAATCGATTTAGTGGAGGTATTGTAGTGTAGGGAGCTGGTTATTTTTTCTTGTATTCGGCCTTTGTGTCTTATTTAACCAAACTTTCTACAGTTTACAAGTTTTATGTTGAATTATTATCATCAGAAGAATTATTATCAAAAGGTTGGCTGTCGGCAGGATGGAATGTGTGGAATTGGGTAAGATTTATAGTGAGTATCTTATTCTTTTCCTGTTGTAGTGGGAGTCCGTTCTAGCGAAGGGTAATTGTATACTGTTGCAGGTTAACGGAATTTGGCATTCTGATAGATAGCCCACTATAAGTCATAAAATGATTATAAAATCAAGAAAAGCATTTTGAGTAGAAAAATAACATTTTTATATATACACATATCAATTAATGTTTTACTAATTACAGTAATACTTGAATATAAGTCTAACGGAGGTTAAAATGTTCATGGCAAATAATAAGCTGAAAGAGAATCAATGCTTAGAAATTTGGGGAGCGTGTAAGTGAGGAATGTCTTTGAAGTAGTCGCTCCTTAGGTCAGTAAGTAGTTTTGAGACAGGGGAGAAGGAAAGAGGCAAGCATAGTAGCCACTTGACTTAGGTCAAGGGGATATTGATTGCTGCCTGCATCCGCTTTTTGTATCTACTTTTTGGACCAAAGCAGCTCGTTTGGAATTTCACACTTGTATTTGATTCTGGGCTTCCCATTGGCTGATAAATAAAATTCGCGTAGGCTCGCGAAATGGAATTTTGATATCTGATTAATTTTTATTTTTCAACCAGAACATCTGCGCGGAACCAGCGGCGCACGGACGACTTTTGGTCATTTGCCTTTTTGTCGTGAGAGAGCAAACATCCGGTCCATCTCTTTAGCTCGGTCGGTATAAAATATACATTTTGAATTTTAAAAATAGAAATTTATTAAAAGGAGGAATAATATGTTGTAGAAGTTAATGTTCAATTAGAAATATTATTAAGAGGTTAAGGGTAGAGTTCGGACAAAATGTTCGTAGTAATAATTGTTGAAATAGATAAGGAGAAAGAGAACAAGGTGCAACCTGACCTTATCTCCGGGTCGATCTGTTGGTTACATTTTAGTTCTTTCGTCTCTCGGCTCCCATCTGTCTCTCTTGACTGACGTCGAGGTCATTTATATAGTCCTTTTGAATTTCACACTGGATCGCCAAGTCCTTCCAAGTCTTACAAGTCGCTCCCATTGGTCAAAAATCATTTTAACACCTACTTGCGAAATCTGGTTTCGACTTTTTCTTTAAGTAGATGGTCAATCCTTTTTCTATTTGGGAAAACCAGGATTGCACACGCCGTTGTGAATTTTTGTAAAAGTGAAGAAGAGTTGATTTTAATTAATTTCCTATCCGCTATAGTCACGGTATATTGTCCAGATTTGAGGCTTTATTATATGCGTATGACAAATCACAGCACATTTTCATAGTGGTATTTTGTTCTCATTAAGAAAATCCAAAACAGTGTCTGTTAGTTTCTTTGCCCCATGAGAAAGGATAAGATGAACACCAAGAAACGTTCCACAGTCTCATAGCCTTTAACGTATCTGGTAGTACATATCAGTTGATCTGTCTGTAAGATGTCTGGAGTGGGATCTACACTTATTAAACAATATGTTGTCTCTTTTACTTCATCAAACATGTAAAAAGAACCTATTGTCACATTAATTCAATAAATTCCTCACAAATATTTGCAGATAACTACGATGGATTTGTGGAAACTGCTTATTTCTAATTTGCATATCTCTAATTTGCATGTTTCGTTTGTGCACACACACACACACACACACACACACACACACACACACACACACACCTACGTATTTACTACTATTTGATTTTTTTTCTTTACCCACATTAATTTACATAAACAATTCTATCAGAATTTTCCAGAACAATCCCTTGTTAAACAATAGCTGATTGGACGTCAGCAGCCAATCAACAACAAGAATAGTAACAGGTATTTTTCCCGCCAGTTTGTTGAATTTGGATGAATATAAAAATGACTGGCGTTCTCAGTCCAGACATTTGGGCCCACGAACCGATCAAAGTAAGTGTGCAAAATGCCCAAATCCAAACATTTTCCCGCTTAAATGCAATCACGTGCATACAAATATGATTTTGAATTCTTAGATTTTCTGTCAGGTTAATTATTCTTTAACCTAAAACTTAATGCAACACGTGGACAAAACAAATGAACATATTTTCCTTTCTTTCAATCAAAGAAACTCTTTATTCAACTTTGTATATAATTTATTCTTTTTGTTTCGAAGCCGTATTGTTGCCATTTCTTATTCTTCCTTCATTTCATAATCCTGAATGTGGTATCAAATCGAAAATAAATTTTGTTGGAGAGTTTAAAAGATGCTATTTGACCAGATCAAGAGAAATCTGAAGTTTATTGTCCTTGAGCCAGACGTAGTCTCCAACCTGATGGTAATGTCTTCGAAAACTCTCTACAGATTCCTTTTTCCAGGATTTCCATAAATTTTGAGATGTTCTAAGAAAAGGTTAAATTCACTCAGCATCCATAGTATCTAATCTAAATATAAACTTATTTATAAATGGAACTTTGTCTGTGTGTGTGTGTGTGTGTGTTACCTATAGACTCCGAAACGGCTGAACCGATTTTCTTGAAAATTTACACAGTTATACAATAAGCGTCTGCGAGTGTTCTTAGCTAGGTTTTGTGTCGAGGTACCCCCGATAAATATCGAAAATCGATAATAAAATAAATCGGGTTATAGAAGGAGTGGTCCGATTTTAATCAAATTTGATACACTCATAGATAAAGACATAAGAAATGATATTCAGAAGTTTCAAGGTTGCAGTTCTTACAATAGTGCAGAAAATCCATGATATATATATATAAAAGGCAAGATGTTTGTGTGTGTGTGTCTGTTTAACTGCCTGTATGTCTGTATTTTTCAGCCTTTTATTTTAGTTTTTGCTTCGGGTTTGGCTCTAAGTAGGTTTAATTGTAGTTCTTAGTCTCAGCCATGATACCATTTACTCAGAGGACTTATTTAGCCTTCAAAATTCAGTTTATGACGAAAAAAACTTATTTGATATCGATACCAGGAAATCAAAATTTAACTTACATCCATTCATTTTTCTTTCAGTCTACGGTTTCGCTTTAACTGGAACCAACTATAGCTTTTTAGTGTTTCGTGACAACATCCAAAGAGTTTGAGCTCCAGGACCATGGATTAGTTTTAAAGCTTTCATTACACCCGATCAACACCGGGCTATGCTCCTAGTTGTTATAAAAATCTCTTGCTATCATATTCTCTATTCCAGATGCTTTATACACTCTGCATTAGTTTGAAATATTTATATCATGTTCTGGCACGATGAGGGCCCACTACGAATCCAGTAATCTATTGTGTTTTAGTATCATTAATGTTCTATAACTCAATATCTGTCTAATTTTCATGTCATTGCTATTCATGGTATTACGGCAACCCTACATTTATTGCTGCTTTTTCCACATTTGCATTAATGTTTAAATCAAAATATGTAGCTAGATGCCATTAGTCTGATTTTTAATACTTGAACTTCTTCATCCAAATTTTTGTGAAGAACGAAATTCTTCAAAAGAAAACATTTTTAAACAAGCACGAATACAAAGTCACTTTTATCAAAAGAGTAACAATATTGTCCAGCGTTGCTCGGGTGTAATGAAAGTTTTAAAACTAATCCATGGTCCTAGAGCTCAGACTCTTTGGGCGTTGGCACGAAAGACTAAAAAGCAATAGTTGTTTTCAGTTAAAGCGAAACCGTAGACTGAAAGAAAAATTAATGGATGTAAGTCAAATTTTGATTTCCTGGTATCGATATGAAATTAGTTTTTTTCGTCATAAACTGAATTTTGAAGGCTAAATAAGTCCTCTGAGTAAATGGTATCATGGCTGAGACTAAGAACTACAATTATAGCTACTTAGAGCAAAACCCGAAGCAAAAACCAAAATAAAAGGGATGAAAACCTGATTTTTATCAGACCCGATAGGATATCAGGGTATCGATTTCCAATATGGAAGTTAAATAAGTCATCCAAGAATAACCTAACCTAAGTAAGTCCATGAAAACTTACCGTACCCATCGGGAGTAAAATTGGAGAAAATGAGCCATATTGATGGCTGAATATAGGTTTTTGATCAGATTCGATAGAATATCGATTCTTGATATCGGGAAAATGAGTCGTCTAAGAAGATCTACTAATGTCTGAGACTAAAAACTATAATTTTACCAAGTGAGAGCAAGAACCACGATAAAATGGCTGAAATCTTTATCTTGACCGGATATCGGGGTATCGATTTCCGATATCGGGAGAAATCGGAAAAAATAAGAAACCCATGACCTGATCAGAAGTCTAAAGAATATTTGTATGAAGTTTGGTGAGAATCGGATAAAAATTATGGGTTTGTATAATGGACATACAAACAGACACACACACAAACATCTTGCCATTTAGCATGATAGCCCGGCGTTGTCCGTACAACTCAGAACTTTTTTAATTAGATGATTAAAGCAGCGTGTTGCGATTTCCGAGCGCTTGTAGTCGCCGCCTCAATTTAAAAGTCAGTTACATAAAAAAAATAATTATATAAAAATTGTTGTTTAAAAATTGTTAAAAAAATTCCATTAAAAATCTATTTTCTTTTGTTTTGCGTAAATCTGAGTTCATGTTTTGTGTGACATTGTAAAGAACATTGCGTTTGTTTTTGTTTCAAAATTACGGGGAAAATATTTACATTTTTTGTTGACGAAATACAATTTCAGAAATTTTCGAAGAATATTTAAAAATGTAGGCATTTAATTTTAGAGGAAAAAGCTACATTAATGTCAGACGAATTACAGACAGTTGCTTTCTTGCATGAAATATTTAGCGAAAAGAAAAGCTTTATTCTTTTCTTAATTTTATTTTCTTAAGTATGAAATATTAAATCTGAAAAAAAAAAGACTTAAATAATTAACCATTGGCACTTTTTTTTTTTACATATTTTTTTTTTCTTTGTAAAAAAACCCCTTTTTTTTAGTGTTTCAAAATTACGCGGAAAAATATTCACACTTTTTTATTGGCCAAATGAATATTTAAAACGTGGGAATAAAATTAAATGTAGAGGTTCATTTTTTGTTTTTTTAATAAAAAATATTTCAGTCGTGTTTGACACGATTTGATTTGACACGTGTGATTTGATTTCTGTGACGTAATCGAGCAACCATATTAGATCTTAGATGTTTTATGGAGCAAATGTAAACAATCGGCTCCATTGGCCAAAAAGTGCGAATGGTAAAAATTGCTGAACTTAAACTCAAAAAGTATGTGTCGACCTGGCTTCCCTGTAGATATGTGTCCCTAGAAAGTTTGAATGGCGTAGCTTAAAATATGTGGGCGTGCATAGGGGAACAGTCACACACAGACTCACAGATTGCCTTTTATATATATGTAGATAGATATCTGTAGAGAAATTTGAATTTTTGTTGCGAAAATGAACATCGAATGAGAAAATTATTTGCTTTAGTCAAGACAGCTGAATTTTTTTTTTTTCATTTTTTTTAAATGAACATCAAACTTTATGACGAAGACTCATTTTGTCATGGGTGCGGCAAAAGGAAAGTGCACACGAGAGAGAGAGAGAGAGAGAGAGAGAGAGAGAGAGAGAGAGAAAAGAAGAAAAGAAAATGAAACTAAATAAATACTATCAACGCCAAGGAAACTACAAGACCCCCTACAGAAGGCAGCTGAAGAAAGTGACAAAAAAGGACAACAAATAAACTGCAAGAAAACCGAATGCATGGTCATCAGTAAAAAGAGCAGCCCAATATGCCAAATACAGGTGGGGGATACGAAAATTAAGCAGGTACAAAAATTTAAATACCTGGGAAGTGTTCTAACAGGAAACAAAACACAAAGATCCGACGGCGAATTGGCATGGCAAAGGACACGTTTCAAAAGTTGAGTAGAGTATTAAGAAACAGGACAATTTCACTAGAAACAAAGAGAAAGTCCTGGATTGCTATGTGATGTCGGTTCTTCAATATGGCAGTGAATGTTGGACAATATCATCAAAGATAAAGGAGAAACTTGAAGCAGTTGAAATGTGGTTCTACAGAAGTATAATGGATATAAAGTGGGGGATCAATTCCATACTACAATCAATATATAAACCGATCCCTCACTTTGTGGTCACACCAGTTTCTATACATTTATATTCCTGAGATACCAAAGCACAAGGAGGCATTCCATGAGCTGAGAAGAGTATTAAGAAACAGGACTATTTCGCTAGAAACAAAGAAGAGAGTACTAGATTGCTCTGTATTGTCAGTTCTTCAATATGGCAATGAATGCTGGACAATATCATCAACGATGAAGGAAAAACTTGAAGCAACTGAAATGTGGTTCTACAGAAGGATGAATCGAGCACGTGAGCAATGATGATATTTTGGAAAGTTATGGAAACGAAAAGGAATTTAATACTGAGCATCAGGAAGAGACAGCTAAAGTTCCTGGGATATGTAATGAGGAAGGGGGCTTGAAGAACCTGATACTAACAGGCCAGATAGAGGGGGAAAGAGACAAGGGAAAGCAGCGGATAACATATTTGAAGGACCTGATCTGGTAGAGAACAGAACGAGGGTTGTGTGGTTTAACAGGAGAAAGCGTGTTAAGAGCTACCAGTGATAGGTAGACGTGGAAGGCCATGATCGCCTACGTCCTAAAAAACGGGGCACATAGAAGAAGAAGACTATCAACGCCATAAATTTCATTTTTGTTTTCATCCTCTCCCAAACCCCGTCGTTGATCACATGTTAGGTCCATGGTACCCTCAGCATCCTTCTGTAGAACCAAATTTCTGTTGCCTCGAGTCTTTCCTTCATCTTTGATGAAACTGTCCAGCAATTTGCTACCATAGAGAAGGACAGACATTACATAACAGTTCAGTACACTTTTCTTTGTTTCAAACAAAATTTTCTTCTCCCTTAATACTCTGCTTAGCTTTTGGAGGGCCTCTTTGTTAATTGGGCAATTTTATGGTTTCAAATTGTGAGTTGGGTGATTCTCATATCTGCTGTCATGAAATCGTCTTAGAAATACAAATTTTGAACAAGGGAGATAACTATATTGTATTAGTAAATGTGACCTCCCTTGAAATTATATAAGTTATCTCCCTTGAATAATTTTTTATCTCTAAAATTGATTCAATAGGAAAAAAAAATGTTTTTAATTTAATCATTTCACCCCAAGCAAGACGTTAACGCCACTGAATTGCAGGGAGCTACATAAGAGGGTTAAAGATTTAGGCAGGAGGAGAGTGAAGAGGAAGACGAACCAGATACAGGGGGTGAAAGAAAAAGGGCAAGAGATGTATGTGAACACAAGAGTGAAGACAGTTGCGAAGGTAGAGAGAAAGGAAAATAACAAGATACACGGGGTGATGTAGAATGGGCTGGAGTTAAGTAGATAAGAGATGGGAATTGACTTTGCATTTAAATTCCTGGAGGTTATAGCTGTCAAGAAAGCAAGTATATGAAAGGGAGTTCCACAGGCGGGAAGCGCGAGAAAAAGAAAAAAAATATTTTTGCACATAGCGAAGTGAAAAAAACTTTTTTGTAAGTATATGAACACATAAAAAAAAAAGACTCTCTTGTGTTAGAAATACTGTTTAGACTTTTGCCCAAATAATTTATTTATTTTTTTTTTATTTTTATTTTTTTGTAAAAAATCCACCTGAAAGTTTTTTTTGTTTTTTTTTTTAGAATGTGTACATGTTAATATTTTTAGTGTAATTTTAGAATGAAAGAATTTTAGAATTAAGGAATTTTAGAAGCAATTTTAGAATGAAGGAACTTTAGAATGAAAGGATTTTAGAATAAAGGAATTTTAGGCGAATTTTAGAATGAGGAATTTTAGTTGAAGACATTTTAGATTGAACGAATTGCTTTCTAACTAATACACTTGATGGGTAACATTTGTTCTTTAAATAAAGTCTCTTGAATGTGTACGGTTTGTAATTTGGAAAATTTAATTTTCAAATTTCAAAAACGGATATATTTTTGAGTTTTTTGCTTTTATGTTTTACCAGTGGGGAAAATTACTTCCTAATAAGCAAATTTAAAATTTGAGACTCGTATCTGGAGCCTATTTGAGATATAAGGCGTGAAGTTGGTTAGATATATCAAGTTAGAAAAGAATTCGGAAAATTATCAAAATCTTCATATCTATCTAAACTTATTTATAAATGGAGCTTTGTCTCTGTGTGTGCGTATGTATATGTGTGTGTGTGTCCGTTACCTATAGACTACGAAATGGCTGAACCGATTTTTTAAAAAATTTACACAGTTGTACTATAAGCGTTTGCGAGTGTTCTTAGCTAGGTTTTGTGTCGAGGTACACCCGATAAATAGCTAAAATCGATAATCGAAAAAACCGGGTTATAGAAGGAGTGGTCCGATTTTAATCAAATTTCATACACTCATAGACAAACACATAAGAAACGATATTCAGAAGTTTCAAGGTTGCAGTTCTTAAAATAGTGCAAAAAATCGAATATATATATATATATATATATATATATATAAAAGGCAAGATGCTTGTGTGTGTGTCTGTTTATCTGCCTGTATGTTTGTATTTTTTTCAGCCTTTTTATTTTAGTTTTTCCTTCGGGTTTGGCTCTAAGTAGGTATAATTGTAGTTCTTAGTCTCGGCCATGATACCATTTACTCAGAGGACTTATTTAGCCTTCAAAATTCAGTTTACGACGAAAAAAACTTATTTGATATCGATACCAGGAAATCAAAATTTGACTTACATCCATTCAATTTTTCTTTCAGTCTACGGTTTCGCTTTAACTGGAAACAACTATTGCTTTTTAGTCTTTCGTGCCAACGTCTAAAGAGTCTGAGCTCCAGGAACATGGATTAGTTTTAAGCATTTATTTCACCCGTTTCATACATGTTCGAAATTTTGGTAAAAATCTTGTTTTGATTTTAGTTAACGGCTAACCACATTGTTACGAGACTTTACAATGGAAAACGTTATATTACATAATTCAATTTTTTCCAGTGGCAAACACATTAATTTGAAAATTGTTGCGAAAATCAAATAATTGCCGGATTTAAATTAAAATTTTAGAACTTATTCACAAATGAATGACATTATTTTTGAAATTATTATTTTTAAAAATTAATGAAAAAAATATTTTTTTTACTTCTGTTATCCTACTCCACGTAAATTCATCAGATTTAAGATATTACATTTTGTTGCAAAAGTTGGTAGTATAAGTTAAACGCTGGACTCATTAGGTCAAGTAAATAATCTATTATTTAAAAAAACATTGCCTCTATTTCCGAAAATCTACTCTTTAAAATAAAAAAGCAATATAACTATGACATTATTCAATTTGATAAGCTTTTAATTGCTTGAATAAATAATATAAATTAAGGACATTATAGTCTGAAGAAAAAATCGATTAATAATGCAATTTTAAAAGAATTGCTTTTATTTTTTAATTATAATAATTTATAAAGTTTAAAATATATTTTAAAAGCACTTTTTTAAAAATAATTTTTACTTTTTTTGTGTATTTGAAGTTTCTTTTTCTTTTTGAGTATGATATTTTCTGCCTTGCATTTAAAGGTCGTGTGTTTTCCAGTTTCTTCCCCTTATAGAAAAAAATTTGACAATTATATCTATTCTGATCAATCATACTAATCTGTCATCAGTCACTTCACCCGTCATTTGGCTGTCATCAGTCACTTCACACACCAATCACTTGTCGCCTCCGTGACAAAGAAATCCTTTTTTTTCTAAATTTCATGCTATAAACTCATTTTCGATATCGACATTTTATATTGAATTTTTAAAAATAGAAATGTTTTCAATTAAGCTAAAAAATTAAAGCTTCAAGATAATATTTTATTTTTAAAAATTAAATTTAAAAGTCAGGTATCATCAATTGGTTTTAGGTACTTATTATCAAATTACTAAATTATACACACGTGAACCAACTTTCATGAAATCTTGTTTATTTATCTATATCTATAAAAATGACGAGGGTGGACGTTGTGTAAGCATTTGTTTGTTTGATAGATTCGACTTAGCGCCTGCATTTTGCGGTCTGGATCGACGGGAGTTGCGCTCAGATGTAGATCAAAATTTTAGAACGCACACGACACCTTGAAATTTTTCAGAAAGCCAAAATTAGTGGTAGAAAAATATATATTATCACCCCACAAAGTCAGGGATCAGTCTATGTATTGATTATAATATAGAATCGATCACTCCACTTTATATTATCTATAGCTATATATGTTGCCTCCCCCACTCCCACCCTAATTCAATATAGACATTGTTATCTATAGCTATAAAAATGACGAGGGTGGACGTTGTGTAAGTATTTGCTATGTAAATTCATCATATGTTTTTTATTCTTATTATTCCTTAAACTACCCGAGTGAAACCGGGCTAAACTGCTAATCTATATCTATAAAAGTGACGAGGGTAGACGTTGTGTATTTGCTATGTAAATTCATCATATGATTTTTATTCTTATTATTCCTTAAACTACCGAGACAAGGATGTGTTCTAACAGGAGGTGGAAAGTGCTACACAGAAATCCAAAGGCGAATTGGTATGGCGAAGGACGCCTTCTAGAAGCTGAGTAAAGTATTAAGAGACAGGAAGATTTCGCTAGAAACAAAGAAGAAAGTACTGGATTGTTATGTGATGTCAGTTCTTCAAAATGGCAGCGAATGCTGGACAATATCAACAAAGATGAAGAAAAAACTTAAAGTAACGGAAATGTGGTTCTACAGAAGGATGCTGCGGATATCATGAACCGAGCATGTGAGAAACCATGAAGCTTTGGAAAGAATGGCAACGAAAAGGAAATTAATACTGAGCATCAGAAAGAGACAACTAAAGTTCCTGGGACATGCAATGAGGAAGGAGGGCTTGGAGAACCTGATACTAACAGGCCAGATAGAAGGAAAAATAGACAGACAAAGGCAGCGGATAACATATTTGAAGGGCCTGGGCAGGTGGATGACAGAACGGGGGTTGCGTGGAATAACAGGAGAAAACGTGCTAAGAGCCACCAGGGATAGGGAGACGTGGAAAGCCATGATCGCCTATGTCCTGAAAGGACAGGGCACATAGATGAAGAAGAATATATATGCCAACTGTTTATAAGAAATTATAATGTGGATATAAAATGGGTGATCATTTCTATGTTATAATCAATATATAAACTGATCCCTCATTTTGTTGCCATGCTAGTTTCTATACATTTATATTCTAGATTTATGGGCTTCAGCTAGTGGATGGCAGAGCGGGGTTTGTGTGTTGTAACAAGAGAAAGCGTGCTAAGAGCCACCAGGGATAGGGAGACGTGGAAAGCCATGATCGCCTACGTTCTGAAAGGGCAGGGCACATAGAAGAAGACCCGAGTGAAACCGGGCTAAACTTGTAGTCATTTTATAAAGTCTGAATCAAATGGCAGTTATTAGACGATGTTTTGCCAGCGAAGAGATTTCGCTAAGTACTTAATATCCACTATTTATTTAAAACCTTTTCATCAGTCAGCACCTTTGCTGACAATAAATGATCTGTTGGTATTTTTTCTAGTCGTTTTGAGAAAAATTAAATACGTTTTAAAAAATTATGTTAAAAAAAAAAGCGTAGGAAGGGAGATAACCTATAATTGCTAGAGTTACTGGCCTTGGATTTCTATTCAGTGCACTTGATCTATCATCTGAAATATGAAATAAGTTTAGAAGAAAATGTATAATAATCGGAAAAAAATCACATGGTTATGATTTTATTTTATTTATTTAACGACACATCAATTCTTTGTGAGTTATTTAATTTTCTTAAGACTTTTGAAGTTATAAAAATATGAAGATATGTGCTTATGTAGATGCGTGAATTATATGGAATACTTGGTTGTTAAAGATTTTAAATGCCGTAAAAATACGTTAGAGAATTTGAACTTCGAAGGAATTGATTATGTAAATTATCAAATTACTCAAAGGCAAATAATTATTTACCTTAATTATATTTTAAATAAACCATTTAAACACAAATAAGTACATTTTTTATCATATCACCCCGAGCAAGGCGGTAACGCCACTGATATGCAGGGGGCTACGTAAGAGTGACAAGATTGGAGAAGAGAAAACCGGAAACCACATCCTAAGCAGGGAACAAGTGATGAGCCTCTTGACCTGTTCAATAGACATGGGTGGAGTGTGAACCGGGCGATAGTTTAGTCTATCTACTCCAATGTCCAGAAACTTGTTAAGCTGTGCGATTGATAAGAGTTTTTTTACTTTTGATATGTAGTGCCTCTAAAATTTTTAGGCGTCTAATGTCTGTGTGTTGATCAATAATTTTAGTATTGTCTATAAGAATTTTACGAATATCAGAATGCTGAAAGGAAGCAGTATGTGACTTAAGATGTTGTGTAATAGCACTGGAATCATTTAAATGCATAGTTTATAGCGGGTATCTCTTATTTTATTCCGTTTGTAGTGAGGGGTAGTAGTATACCGTAGCAGGTTAACGGAATTTGGCCTTGAGGGAAGATAGCCCGCTATAATTCATAAAATGATTATGAATTCAAGAAAGCCAATTAGAGTATAAAATCACATTTATATATATATATATATATATATATATATATATATAGCAATTAATGTTTTACAATTAAAACAATACTTGAAATAAAGGTCCAACGGAAGTTAGTAAGTTCATGGCTAAATAATAAACTGAAAGAGATAAAGGAATATTCATGGAAGATATAATGCTGAATAGGCAAAAGGCTTAGTAGTGTGATTAATGTTCATTTTGAATTTGCCGCTTCTCAGGTCAATGAGTCAGTAAGTACTTTGAGGAATGTCTTTTGAAGAGGTCGAGAATAGTAGCCGCTCGACTTAAGTCAAGAGGCTATCAATTACATTATTTTCCTCAAGTCCTGACTGTCTGACGAAGCTTTTGTGTCTTCACTTTTTATATCGGCATTTTGGATCAAAACGCAGCTAGTTTCGAATTTCATCCTTGTATTTGATTCTGGGCTTCCCATTGGCTGGTAAATAAAATTCGCGAAGGCTCGCGAAATGGTAATTTGATATTTGATTAATTTTTATTTTTCAACAGGAACATCTGCGCGAATTCACTTGCGCAGAGGTGATTTTTATTCATTAGCTTTCTGGTCGGCATAGAGCCAACATCCGGTTTGCTCGCTTTTGCTCGGTCGGTATCACCACAAGTTAATCGTCTAGAGATCCGGGTAGTCGCAAATCCGATGTATGTATGTTGACTAGAAGAGAATTCTTCAAAAGGACTTTTTAATTCATACACAACATTAGTTCTATCAACCCCGGTCGCAGCTGGAGAAGGGTTGTTGTTCATGATCAGGTTAGATGTTTTGAATTTACTATAATATATAATAAGTTTTAAGGTTTTATTAGAATCAGCCGGAAATAACTTTTGTAAGTACTAGGACAACCTTTGGACAATTTTTATACAAATATAATCCGGAAATAAAATGTCTAATCAGAAAATATGAAAAATTCAAAAGAAAATATATAAGACTATTTTGTCCCTATCGTTTAACACAACTTGTTTAAAAGAAAAGATACTGCCAAAGTAGACGTACTTTATATGTATACTAGCATCATAGCCCGGCGTTGCCCGGGCAACTCAGAACATTTTAGTAGTAGAAGAAGATGCCACATTTTATTTTACATATTTTGTTTTTGTTTAAAAAAAGCATTTTTCTTTTAAATATTTCTTTTGTTTCAAAATTACGGGGAAAATATTTACATTTTTTGTTGACCAAATGAATTTTTAAAACGTCGGAATAAAAATTAAATATTAAGGCTTATTTTTTTTTTTAATAAAAAAATTTTTTAGTCGCGTTTGACACGTGTGATTTGATTTCTGTGACGTAATTCAGCAACTATCTTAGATCTTAGATGTTTCACAGAGCAAATGTAAACAATCGGCTCCATTGGTCAAAAAGTGCAAAAGGGAAAATTGCTGAACTTAAACTCAAAAAGTATGTGTCGACCTGGCTTCCCTGTAGATATGTGTCCCTAGAAAGTTTGAATGGCGTAGCTTAAAAAATGTAGGCGTGCATAGAGAACAGTTACACACAGACTCACAGATTGCCTTTTATATATATATAATAGCATTAGCATCATAACCCGGCGTTGCCCGTGCAATGTTTACAATACTAAATTAAATAAAATAAAATAAAAATTATTTATTTAGTTTTACTGAAATTAAAAATATAAAAACTATTACGCTCTCAGTTCAGAAATTTTCAAAGAATATTTAAAAATGTAAACATTTAATTTTAGAGGAAAAAGTTACATTAACTCTACAGGAATAACAGACAGTTGATTTCCTGCATGAAATATTTAGCGAAAAATATTTTTTTAAAATTTTATTTTCTCAAGTATGAAATATTAAATCTGAAAAAAAATTAAATAATTAAATTAACAATTAGCACTTTTATATATATATATTTTGTTTTTGTTTGAAAAAACACATTTTTAAAAAAAATATTTCTTTTGTTTCAAAATTACGCGGAAAAATATTCACATTTATTTTTTGTTAACTAAATAAAATTTAAAACGTTGCAATAAAAATTAGATATAAAACTTTCTTTTTTTTTAATAAAATAATATTTTAGTCACGTTTGACACCTGTGATTTGATTTCTGTGACGTAATTCAGCAACGACCTTAGAACTTACATTTTTTGTTGACTAAATGAATTTAACATAAAAAATTAAAAAAATATTTATTTTGTTTTACTAAAATTAGAAATATAAAAACTATTACGCTCTTAGTTCAGAAATTTTCGAAGAATATTTAAAAAATGTAAGCATTTAATTTTAGAGGAAAAAAGAGGAAAAAAAAGTTACATTAATGCCAAACGAATTTACAGACAGTTGATTTTCTGCGTGAAATATTTAGCGAAATAATAGCTTTATTTTTTTTTCTTCTTAAGTACGAAATATTAAATCTGAAAAATAAAAAGAGCTAAATAATTAAATTAACCAGTGGCACTTTTTTTTTTTTACATATTTTGTTTTTGTTTGAAAAAAAAAAGACACTTTTTTTTATCGATACTCGTATTTAAGTAGATATTCTGTTTTTAATTAAACAGTATTATAAATTTATATCTACCGGCCTGATTATTTACAATAAATTTTTATGACGAAAATGTGTATCATTCGGCAAGATTCGAACCTGGGACGCCTATCCACATAGGGGAAGCTAACACTTGATCTGGCACGTCTTAGACCTCTCGACCAAGAATGACCAATAGTTTAAACGAGGTTTTAATCAATTTCATGTTCAAACAATACATTATATATATATATATATATATATATATATATATATACACTTCCAAGTGAAGTGGACTCGAGGTTTTTTTTATATCTTGAGTTCTCTGGCATTTATTTTATTATAAACAGTGCTCAATATAATGAGTATTATAGAGCTTAATATAAAATAATATAATATAATATAATATAATTATATGGCTATGTCAATTTTTCATTGCTACATGGAAATTTCTATGTTTCGAGAATAATTCTCATCATCAGGCAATGCTGGTGTGGTTGTGCAGACGATTTACATTTAAATGACAAATACTTTCCGTTTACTGTGAATGTATGTGGGTGTTTTTTTTTTTTTTTTTTTGTGTGTGTGTGTGTGTGTGTGTGTGTGTGTGTGTGTGTGTGTGTGTGTGTGTGTGCGTGCGTGTTCGGCTAATCAGAATGGCGATTCACTTAGGGGTTTGACCTCGAGGAATTTACGTGCTAACCAACTTTTTTCCTCCTCTTTTTTTCGTTTTCCTTGACCCTATTCCCCTCTTGTCTGCTTTCCTTCGAGTAAACCCCGAACTGCTATTTTTTCGCTACATCTATCCATTTGCTGTAAAGTTTACTATCCTGATACAAAAGGTGGGGGGGAATTATTAAAAAAAAACAAAAACAAAATGACAACTAACTTATTCTATCTTTGGCTTTATTTTTATTTTCATTTCTATTTTTACCTAATTCTTCGGTGAGCATGTTATTTAATTTAGGTTTTATCCATTTTCTAATGTGAATAATTTACAATGTCTACATATGACATTAATTTCGTTGCGTTTATTTAATAAATTTTTATTTTTAAGGGATCTAATAATAAATAGTTTTTCATATAAGCATAATGAACATGGTTCATTTAAGGACTTACATGTTTTAGCTTCTTTTAGGATTTTCCACTTTATTTTGGGTGTCTTGTTTGTTTCCCTTAGGTACCAATGATATCTCGATAGGGATGTTCTATTTCTGTATTTGCTATTATTAAATGAAGAGGTATGCTGGTAAATACTCTGCTTCAGAGTGTTTTTATTGCTCCCTATATAGACTATTATATTGTTTGGGTTTTCCTTCGTCCATATTTCGCATTGATATATTATCGATTTCGTCAAACACCTATTTTCTAGCGGACAGTTATTCGATAATATTTCAATGCGAAATATCTTTTTCATATCGTCTGATAAGCATAATAGAATCATTGTTATCAGACAATATGATAAAATTTTACATAAAATAAATCAACAAAACTTGTCTATATTATTTAATGAAACATGCATCAAGGAAAAAATACTGCCTAAATACACACACACACTATATATATATATATATATATATATAGAGAGAGAGAGAGAGAGAGAAAGAGAGACGTGGTGGAGTAATGGATTGCGGCTCAGATTGAGAGCCGATTTCGAATTCCAGTCGAGTTCATTACATTAACTTACGTGCTAATACCTTTGGAAAAAGATATGAATTCATCTCTTTCCTCAAGTTATGGGTAAAATAGCAGGACAGATTAATGAGTCAAGCGTTATATTGATCTGGATATATCTAATTGTGCATTTCGGCATCAATCCCTCTTTTATATAGGTTTCATTAAAATCTACTAGCAAGGTACTGCGGTTAAGTTTTTGTTTTTATTTTTTTATTTTATAATTTTCTTCTTTTATGGACAGAAGAAAATTGTAAAAATACGATTTTTTATCCTTTTTCTTTTTTTTTAGCAAGTTCAGCACTCCCAAATCCTCAGTCACGCTGACTTGGAACCTCGTGCCAGCACAATGATTGACGGCATCCGTATGGTGACGGCTACCCAATTTATTCAAAAAGCTTGGGTTACATCGCCATCGACGGCAACCTCCGTTAGATGTTTTTTCTCCGCCACAAAACGCCCGAGTCTCGTCATCTCCTGGCGACGGGAAAATCGGACACTGGATGGAAAAAAAGAGAGGGAAGGACGAGGGGACGAAAACGGCAAGCGCCAGCGGGTTTGGGCGCGGCTAGGTGGCAACAAAGCTGTTGTGGGGAGTTACCTACTTAATAATGGACTCTTCTTTGCCTGTATTAACCGAGAGTTAATTACTCTCGAGATCAGAGCCGGGGCGACAGAGACACTGGTTTCCAGTACGACTTCAGTTCAGCTCAGCCTAGTCTGTCTGTCGGTCACTTGTAGCCAAGCTAATATTACTCTCTCTCTCTCTCTCTCTCTCTCTCTCTCTCTCTCTCTTGTTGACGTAATATATATTCTTGACCTACCACCGTGTTGACTCATTATTTTATGGTCCCATGCTGGGTCCATATCAACTGGCGACGAAGATATAAGAATTCACGCAGGTTAGAAAAACCCTTTTCTTTGACCATTGTCGATATATCAACGAGCGACGAAAATATAAGATTTCACGCAAGAAAAGAGAACCTTTTTTCTTTGACCACTATCGCCACATATCAACTAGCAACGTCGGAAATACGGAAATTGCAATCACCAACGGTCGAACGTGGATTTCAATACCAAGGGTTAGCCTCCCCCACCTCACATATAATCGGTCGAAAAAAAACGTGAAGTATCAAGGAAGGAAAAATACATACCCTATCTAAACCAGCCTGCAACTAATAAAAAAAAAGAAGGAAGAAATTCAGAGTCGAATGAAAAAAATTCCCTACAAGCCCGGAACGGTGTCACAGACAAATCTGTAAGTAGATTCGTTTTGAGCCTATCTCTTTCTCTTTGACGGACGTCATACGAAAAAACTGTAACTACTGTTAGTGTTTTTCCTCTCGTGTTTACAAAAAGGTGGTCGTGTTGACTTTGAAAAAAAAATAATGGAAGACTTACAAAAAGTGATAATTCAATTAATGAAACCTCAGTTGGATCGACAACAAAAAAGTGACGAGCAGTTACAACAACAACAACAATTATTTATGGAGCTACATAAACAACAGATGGATTTGAAAGAACAAGTCTTTGAAAGGACCGAGGAACGACAAAATCAAATTGAAGATTTACTTCTTAAATCATTAAATGGCAAACAAACTGAGAACGATACCGCTTTTTCCCAGGGTACTATCTGGAGTACTATGGAAATTTTTGAGTATGTACCCGAAGACGAAAAAAACCTTTGATGCTTTTTATAGGCGGTACGAGGATTTATTTAACGTCGACTGTAATAACTGGTCAAATTCCAAGAAAGTGCGTTTATTACTAAGGAAGTTGGGTACAGCAGAGGACAGCAGGTTTGTTGATTTTATCCTCCCCAAAAAGACAACAGACTTGGAGAATTATTTGGGCCAAACACACCACTTTTTCATAAAAGATGGAAGTGCCTAAATTTATTCAAAGAGGATCAAAGAGGTTTTTAATGTCTGATGAACTCGGAAATAAGCTCAACTCATACCTTAAGTGTACATACAAGCCAAAGATGTTGGGAAAAAAACGTTTTGTCCCCTATACCGTTCCAGTAAGTACCAGACTCCTCGTGTTATCCTCTACCTTTAAAAGAACCAGATCAGGCAAAAATGGGGTACTGATGTTATACAGGGTGTCCATAAAATTCGTGTGCACTTAAAAAATTATAACTTTATTTGCATCTGCAATTTTTTAAAAGTGCACACAAACTTTATGGACACTCTATAAATGGACAGGACTAACCAGTCTTCTCTCTTCAATCTCGATAGAGTCTAAAAACGTCCTCGCGTCCTTGTGGATGATGAATTATTTTCCACTCGACAATCCCTTCCCAATGGACGGAACGTCACACGTCTATCGCTGCTCTGTCATCAGACTAACGACATTCCTTAAAACCACCAGTGCTAACCTTCACGGCTAAGACACGCCATGCCACGCCCATTTTAGCAAACCACCGTCATTCGCTTCGTATACCATTATTTAGATATAAGTTCCACTCGCACAGCTTTCCACAAACAGCTGCTTTGTGAAACCGAGTCCCAAGAGAATGCTTCCCTGATCACTACAATCTTGATTTATGTCTAGTTATCTTTAGTTTATCTTTAACCGTTATCTTCCTTATATTCCCCCGCAAACAGTGCCTCTCACTCTGTAACCCTACACTGAGTGGCTCTTGAGACTTGTACAAGGTTAACGTCATTGTAAAAAGAGGAGGCCCTCAGCAGTAATGAAGGAAGAAATAACAATAGAGTTATAACAGTTGTAGCTGTTCGACCGAATTCATCAAATCCAAATGTGCCCCACACGGTTAACGGCTATCTTCCTCACAAATTGTTCCACTTACTATGAAAACATTTACCTCCAGTGGTTCTTGAGCCTTGTATAGGGTGAACATCATAGTAAAAAACAGAATGAGAATGTTGGTAAGGAGAATTTAGGTAGAAGGAAAAGGAAGACTATCCACTGTTTGCGGATGTGCGTTGTTGTGCAGTGGATAACGGCTCGGAACGAGAAGTCGAGGTAGCCGAGTTCGAATTCCAGTTAAATTCCTTGCATTCACTTACGTGCAAATACCCTTGGGAAAAGGTAATAATCCTTCTCTTCCTTCCAGTTATGTATTAAATAACAGGACAGATTGGGTTCTGTAGCCTTGGTCGGCAACCAGTCTACCGCAAAAAGCAATGGCAACATACTGCGGGATAATCTTCTACCAAGTCAGTCATGTCTCTTTCGAGACATGATCTCCCTAGCGTGTATCACGTATGGCACTTAACTGACTGACTGAATATAATAGTTGAAAACATGATTAAGACTTCTACTGGGCATAATGTGGGGGATCATTTTTATATTGTTTGAAGTAATAAACTAATCCACCACTAATTACTACTTAATAATATAATACATCTCTTGTCCCTCTAGCTATGAGTCAAATAACAGGACAGATTGGGTTCTATAGCTTTGGCTGGTAATAAGTCTACCGCAGAAAGCAATGGCAACCTACTGCGGGATAATCTTCTGCCCAGTCAGTCATGTATCTTTCGAGACATGATCGCCCAAGCCTGTATCACGTATGGCACTTAACTGACAGACCAATGTTTACGAAGATGAACAAGGAACAAGAAAAATAGAAACAAATTGAAGAAAGCTTAGATAAGAAATAATAAGCGCAAAGATGTTGTGACGATTGAACCAAATATAAAAGATGGACTCTCGAAGAAAAGAACGAAGCGAGAAAATCGTCTGCCTTTTGAACGCGCCGCTTTTTAATGGCGGCTGAAAAGAATTTCAAGATTAAATAGCAATAAAGTAGACACTATAAATAATTTCGCTGGGATGAAAGAGTGGAGAATTGTCGAGACAGTAATAATGAAAGTATTTAAAAAGAAAAAGCCCCACGAAAAAATCAAGAAAAGTAAAAAAAAAAAAAAACTTCAATGAGAGATAAATGATTAAAAAAAGACAAATTCTCAAAAAGGTGATCTTCCGAAAAAATTTCTTGCCAGCTTTTATACAAAGAATTAAATTAAATATATATTTTTTAATAAGTATATTGAAATCTACGTATTCTTGTACGAGGATTATAATTTCGAATATTTCAGAAAATAACAATGATGGTTTGGAAATCTTCAGCGGTATTGTTATATTTTTTAATCATTTGACAGCAAGCAAAGGCAATAAAGCCACTAAGATACAAGAATATGTGAAAAAATACTATTAAGGGCAGGTGACTATAAAAGAGCAAGAATGAAAAAGAGAGAGGCATTTAATTTTTTGAAATTGCATTTAAAATTTTGAAATATCAAAGTTGACTTGGAAGCAAAAAGCCGGATGATAGTTCCACTGCGATAGAAGAAAATTTTAGCATAGAACATGCGGTTACATCAAGACATTTCAACTATAAAACGATGAAACCTTACCGCAAATATAGTCAGTCAGTTAAATGCTATACGTGATAAACGATTGGGCGATCATGTCTCTGACTGGGCAGAAGATTTTTCAACAGTAGCTTTCCATTTCTTTCTGCAGTAGACTGAATGCCAACCAAGGCTTAAGAACGTATTTTGTTCTGCTATTTAACCCATGGCTGGAAGAAGAAGCGACAGATCAATACATTTCTCAGGGGTATTTGCGCGTAAGTGAAGCAACGAATTCAACTGAAATTCGAACTCGGCTCCCCGATTTCGCATTCCAAGCCGATATCCACTACACATGAGTCAGTTAAGTGCCATACGTGATACACGCTTCGGGCGATCATGTCTAGAAAGAGATATGACTAACTAGGCAGAAGATAATCTCGCAGTAGGTTGCCATTGCTTTTTGTGGTAGACTGGTTGCCAGCCAAGGCAATAGAAACCAATCTGTCCTGTTATTTGACTCATAGCTAGCGGATGAAGAATTGTATTATATTATTAAGTAATAATTAGTGGGGGATCAGTTTATTAGTTCATAATAATTTAAAACTTTATGCCCAGTAGAAACTTTAATCATGATTCCAACTATTATATTAAGTCAGTCAGTTAAGTGCCATACATGATTCATGATTTGGGTGATCATGTATGGAAAGAGACTTGACTGATTTGGCAGATTATCCCGCAGTAGGTTGTCATTACTATCTGTGGTAGACTGGTTGCTAACTAAGGCTATAGAACCCATTCTGTACTGTTATTTGACTCAGAGCTAGAGGGTGAAGAAATGTATTATATTATTAAGTAATAATTAGTGGGGGATCAATTTATTACTTCGTAACAATATAAAACTGATCCTCCACTTTATGTCCAGTAGAAGCCTTAATCATGTTTTCAACTATTATATTCAGTCAGACATTTAAGTGCCATACGTGATACACGCGTGGGTGATCATGTCTCGAATAAGACATGACTGATTGGGCAGATTATCCCGCATTAGGTTGTCATTGCTTTCTGTTGTAAACTGATTGCCAGCTAAGGCTATAGAACCCAATCTGTCCTGTTATTTAATCCATAACTGGAAGGAAGAGAGGGATTATTAGCTTTTTCCAAGGGTATTTGCACGTAAGTGAATGCAAGGAATTTAACTAGAATTCGAACTCTGCTACCTTGATTTCTCGTTCCGAGCCGATATCCATTGCACCACAACGCACATCCGCAAACATTGGATAGTCTTCCTTTATTTTTCTTCTACCTAAATTCTCCTTACCAGCATTCTCAATCTGTTTTTTTTTTTAATAACTCTCACCCACGTCTATTGAACAGGTTAAGAGGCTCATCCCTTGTTCCCTGTTTAGGATGTGGTTTCCGGCTTTCTCTTTTCAAATCTTCTCACTTTGTTCTTTTTTTTTTCAATTGGAGTAGATAGATCTATCTATCGCCCGGTTCACACTCCACCCACGTCTATTGAACAGGTTAAGAGGCTCATCCCTTGTTCCCTGTTTAGGATGTGGTTTCCGGCTTTCTCTTTTCAAATCTTCTCACTTTGTTTTTTTTTTTTTTGCAATTTGAGTAGATAGATCTATCTATCGCCCGGTTCACACTCCACCCACGTCTATTGAACAGGTTAAGAGGCTCATCCCTTGTTCCCTGTTTAGGATGTGGTTTCCGGCTTACTCTTTTCAAATCTTCTCACTTTGTTTTTTTTTTTTTTTTTGCAATTTGAGTAGATAGATCTATCTATCGCCCGGTTCACACTCCACCCACGTCTATTGAACAGGTTAAGAGGCTCATCCCTTATTCCCTGTTTAGGATGTGGTTTCCGGCTTTCTCTTTTCAAATCTTCTCACTTTGTTTTTTTTTAATTTTCAATTGGAGTAGATAGATCTATCTATCGCCCGGTTCACACTCCACCCACGTCTATTGAACAGGTTAAGAGGCTCATCCCTTGTTCCCTGTTTAGGATGTGGTTTCCGGCTTTCTCTTTTCAAATATTCTCACTTTGTTTTTGTTTTTTTCAATTTGAGTAGATAGATCTATCGCCCGGTTCACACTCCACCCACGTCTATTGAACAGGTTAAGAGGCTCATCCCTTCTTCCCTGTTTAGGATGTGGTTTCCGGCTTTCTCTTTTCCAATCTTTTCACTATTACGTAGCCCCCTGCACATCAGTGGCGTTACCGCCTTGCTCGGAGTGATACGATTAAAAAAAAAAATTCACCCTATACAAGGCCCAAGAATGCAAGATGTTGTGAAGAAAGTTCTTT
Source organism: Ascarosepion bandense (assembly GCA_037127315.1). NCBI lineage: Eukaryota > Metazoa > Mollusca > Cephalopoda > Sepiida > Sepiidae > Ascarosepion > Ascarosepion bandense. The sequence goes on from JBBBDQ010000375.1 coordinate 570,647, forward strand.
CTTAGATATTAAAGAAATTGTCTCAATATTCATGCTAGAAGAGTTCCTGGAAAAGGAAATAATATGTTTGTACTGAATAGTAGTGCATATAATTATACATGTATTGAAATTTACTTACAAGATAGAAACATTTTTATGTAACTAATTGCTGAATGCAATTAGCACAGTAGTTGAGTTGGAAGGAACGAACGGCATTCAGACGATATGCTCCGAAAAGCAGCTTCCAACTGGCTAAGCACGTGTGGAAATCAGTTCATATATTTCTTAATAAGACGCGGGAAAAAAGAAAGTTTCACGTGCGGTCCTTACGTAAGAGTGTGTGGGTATATGTGTATGAACGTGTGTGCATGGCGATATGTATGTAGGTATGTACGTGCATGTAGAAGTGATTCTACAATCTTACTAATGGCTTACCATTATGCGGAAGGTATTTTTGGAGGTATATGTGGAAGGTATTTCTTCCGAACTCTGTATAAAGCTCGAAGTTCACGTGTCTTCGTTTGCTATTCTGACAATGAATTATATCGCTGTGATAGCTGCTGTACGCAGAAAAGTCCAAAGAAAGGTCCGTAGTGTTATCAGCGGCGGTGCCACGCTGCTTCCGCGCGATAACGGCTGAAAGCCTCTAAGCCGGAACCGCGACCGGTGCCGTCACGGTATTACGAAAGGCGTCTCTTTCCGTTCCGCTGGAGCCTGCCATAGCTGGCGTCGTCGTCGCTAGGGGGCCCATCGATCCTTTCCGAGCGGAGGGCTCCGTTCCGCCGAGAGGTGTCAGAAAAGTTACCACAGGGATAACTGGCTTGTGGCGGCCAAGCGTTCGTAGCGACGTCGCTTTTTGATCCTTCGATGTCGGGACCTGGCATTTCGAAATCAGTCACCTTCCTACCGCCGTGACTTTGTTTCTCTCTATCTTTCTGTGACGTGTTAGAAATTGTAACAAAAGAAAATGATTTACCAAGATATAGAGCTAAATCACAAACAAATATTTAATTTACTAAAAAAACACAAAATAAAATATTTTATAAATATATAATTGTAGCATTCAAAACAGAAAACAAAGTTTCTTGCAAAGTTTTACGAGAAAGAAAGAAAAGGTGAGTGTCAAGTATTTTTACCTTAGTGATATCAAAGTAATGTAAGTATTATTACTGGAAATCCACAAATATACGGATACTAGCAGTATAGCCCGGTGTTGCTCGGGTGTAATGAAAGCTTTAAAACTAATCCATGGTCCTGGAGCTCAGACTCTTTGGATGTTGGCACGAAAGACAAAAAGCAATAGTTATTTCCAGTTAAAGCGAAACCGTAGACTGAAAGAAAAATGAATGGATGTAAATCAAATTTTGATTTCCTGGTATCGATATCAAATAAGTTTTTTTCGTCGTAAACTGAATTTTGAAGGCTAAATAAGTCCTCTGAGTCAATGGTATCACGGCTGAGACTAAGAACTACAATTATACCTACTTAGAGCCAAACTCGAAGCAAAAACTAAAATAAAAGGGCTGAAAAAATACAGACACAGAGGCAAACACACACACACACACAAACATCTTGCCTTATATATATATATATATATATATATATATATATTATCGATTTTCTGCACTATTGTAAGAACTGCAACCTTGAAACTTCTGAATATCGTTTCTTATGTCTTTGTCTATGAGTGTATCAAATTTGATTAAAATCGAACTACTCCTTCTATAACCCGATTTTTTCGATTTTCGATATTTATCGGGGGTATCTCGACACAAAACCTAGCTAAGAACACTCGCAGACGCTTATAGTTTAACTGTGTAAATTTTCAAGAAAATCGGTTCAGCCGTTTCGGAGTCTATAGGTAACGGACACACACATACACACACACAGACAAAGTTCCATTTATAAATAAGTTTAGATAAAGAATATTTTTCAGTTTGGTCAATGAAAATATTCAAAAATTCTATTTACCAGTTTAGTTCCAGAAGGTCCTCTTTTGGGGTTTTAGTTGGTCGGCAGCTTTTCATAGAGATTCTTCCGACTAGATATAATAATCCTTGAATCATAAGCCGGAGTTGACAATACCAGAATTTCCCTTTTAACAACAGACAACTCTCTTAAAAAAAAAACTATTTTTATAGGGTCTAGCACGTAATTAGCATATTTCTGAATCATCTAGATTTTTCTCGAATATACTGGAATAATCTAGAATCTTCCAAACGTTATATTTCTAATTTCTCTATTTTACAACATTTCGTATTAACAAGTAAGACTCAGTAGAACCCCTTACTATACATTTTAACGTGTTTGTTGACTGTATTAATATTTTTATATAGAAATGCATTCTCGTAACACTTTCCTACAGATTGTTTCATGGTAGTTGATTTAATAAGCTCCACCTCTTGGTACCATGAAAACGTGAATTTAAGTGTACTCCTGGAGTGTCTATGTGCGTTGTGGCGCAGTGGATATCGACTCGGAACGAGAAATCGTGGTGGAGCCGAGTTCAAATTTCAGTTGAAATCCTTGCATTCACTTACGTGCAAATACCCTTGGGAAAGGTATTAATCCATCACTTCCTTCCAGTTATGGGTTAAATAACAAGACAGATTGGGTTCTTTAGCGTTGGCGGGTAACCAGTCTACCGCAGAAAGTAATGGCAACCTACTTTGGGATAATCTTTTGCCCAGTCAGTCGTGTTTCTTTCGAAACATGATCGCCCAAGCATGTATCTGGCACTTAACTGACTGACTAGAGTGGCTACTAGGTCCCATCTGAAATAGGTAGATGTAACCGTAAGTCCTATTCTAATATTTTCTTCTCTCGAACTTTCCATAAATTGCCTTCTTCTGTCTTTCTGAAACCTGTTTCTTTATCGTCTTTTCTTCTCACTAACGTTTGCTTATTGTTCAGTAATTTCTTTCTTCTGTGTAGTTTTAAAAGAAACATGGCCGTCTGACTGTGTGTGAGTATTAAGTAAAGCTGTGACACCCATTAAATGTTCTTTTTCGATTTATGTACCTCCGCACGAGGATAAATTTGACAAAGGTGCGCGTCAGTGCGCACCTCCTCCAAGCGTAGAGGAAAAAATTGTCCAACCCCTCTCATCACTTTCTTTTGAGTCATCACAGGTGTCACGGATTAACCCTTTTAATAGAAAAAGAAACGCGTTGCCTGAGGGGAAGATATCCCGACCCTTGCAAAATAAACGTAATCATAATAAACGCTTAGAATATACAAGTTTTTTTTTCAAGGGATTTATCCAACCCCTCTCAAAAAAAAAATCTGACACAAGACTGTCTTGTTAATTAAGACGGAGAGTTCATTATATATGGCTGCTTAGGACTATATATATATATATATGTCTGTCCTTTCGTTTTAACTAATGTCTTCTTTCCCCCTTTTCTGCTGTCTGTTTTCCTTTTGTTTTATTTTTTTATTGGTTGTAGGCATAACACTTTTTTCTTAGACTTTTTGGGGCTCACCTGGTATTCTATATATATATATATATATATATATATATATATATATATATATCTTAACTAGTTATGTACATATATATATATATATATATATATGTGTGTGTGTGTGTGTATGTGTGTGTGTGTGTGTGTGTATGCATATATATATATATATATATATATATATATATATATATATATATTAATTCAGATACTTTAATCCAAACGAAAAAAGCAGGAAGGTAAATTCCAAAAACCCGATCCTAATTAATATTAAAAATTTTATTTTAATATTAAAAAATGATACAGGAAGAGAGCTCCATGTAATAAAATATTACAGAGCAAATATAAATTAAAAAAGGATTAATTCAATGATGTTGAATGACCATTTCGATATGAAAATCCCCACGGGGGATAACACATCACCTCAGCAACAGAAAAATCCTTTCAGAAACTGGAGAAAAATCAGTCTAATTTTCCTTTTTAAATAGATTTGCAAAGAAATAAAAAAAAAAGAAGATAAAACAAAATAAAATCAAATAAACAAGAAAAGAAAAAATTGACATCGTCTGGGTTCGCAAAAAAAGGAAAGAAAATTGTAACTTAAAAATTAACAGACGGCCGTGTTGAATTGATGTAAGGTTAAGCAACACGGAAAAACGGTGGGTGATAAGAGAGATAAAGGAAGGAAGGGAGGGAAAAAGAAAAGAAAAGAAAGAAAAATTTTTTTATATATTACAGACGCTGGACATATTCAAAAACCTAACTTCCCAAAAACGTTGAAGTATTAGAAAAAGGCCTTTACTTTACTTATATATAGTAAGTGAGAAACAGAGAGAGAGAAAAAAGAGAGAAATATGTAAACACGGATATATATATATATTACTGTGCAAAAGTATTAGGACAAGAACTATTTTATCTTTTATGAGCTATATTGACAGAAAACAAGCAATTTAATTAATTTTATTTGGTTTACTCAACAAATGCTTTGCAAAGAAAAATACTTGTTACAAAATAAATTTAATATTTCGTATAATAGCCTTTTGCTTTGAAATAAAATAATTGCGACAATTTGCCAATCGCACCTAGTATATATATATATATATATATATTGTTTGGACATTATTTTTTATCGATACTCGTATTTAAGTAGGTATTCTGTTTTTAATGAAACAGTATTATATATTTATTTCTACCGGCCTGATTATTTACGATAAATTTTTATTACGAAAATGTGTGACATTCGGCAGGATTCGAACCTGCGACCCCTATCTATAGAGGCTATTCATGGTCGAGAGGTCTAAGACGTTACCAGATCAAATGTTAGCTTCCCCTATATAGATAGGGGTCGCAGGTTCGAATCCTACCAGTTAGTTAAGTGCCATACGTGATACATGCTTATGGCGATCATGTCTCGAATAAGACATGGCTGATTGGGCAGAAGATTATCCCGCAGAAGGTTGCCATTGCTTTCTGCGGTAGACTGGTTGCCAGCCAAGGCTATAGAACCCAATCTGTCCTGTTATTTAACCCATAACTGGAGGGAAGAGACGGATTAATACCTTTCTCAATGGTGTTTGCGCGTAAGTGAATGCAAGGAATTCAACTGGAATTCGAACTCGGCTCTCTGATTTCTCGTTCCAAGCCGATATCCATTGCATCACAACGCACGTTATGATATTATTAAGAAGAAAATCAAAATATATTTAAGTTATTTTTTTAAAATTTTTTAATCCTTTCTAACACGTTCGAAATTTTTATAAAAATCTTGTTTTGATTTTCGTTAGTGGGTAACCAAATCGTAACGAGAGTTTACAATAGAAAACTATGTATGTTTATGGATGACTGTTTACTTGTTGCTACTCATATATTATGTCCACGCTTTACTCAGGATCCTTCTGTAGAACCACATTTTATGTACTACTGTTTATTCTTTGTGATTTTTGTCCCATAAAGATGCGGTGAGCTTCTTACCTGATGAACTTGTGTGGTTGAATGGCGGAACGAAAATATAGGGGCGTTAGCACTTAACACACATATGGCACATTAGATGTGGCACAAGGCCGCCAAAAGCATGTGGTATCCAGTAAGGATCGAACTCATTATTCAATAGTAATTGGTCTAGCGGGAGAAGCTTGTTAACCATTACACCACGTCGAATTTAAATATTATTTTGTGTCGGATCGCTTAATCTGTTGGCTAAACATTTCCTCTGAAAAAGTAGACATAGCTGCTAAAAAGATAATCAAGCATCAACATTAGCGATATAAAAGCACCCCACACAGATGACAAACCTCTAATCAACAACTTTATTACGACCAAATGGCAAGAATTGCGGAAATCCTGCAAAAATAACAAACTAGAAAATTAAACCCATCCTTAAAGAATAGATAGAAGTTAAAATTTCCAACAGGAAAATGTCAAGAAGTGAAGAAGTAGTAATGACTAGACTTCAAATAGGCTACACCGCTGTCACCCATTCACACCTTACTAAAAGGTGAGGAGGCACTAATTTGCATTTCCATGTCAGGTGCTCTACACAGTGAAACATATACTAACAAGCTGCATAGATCTTGAACACATGCGATTAAGATACTATCAAGAAAACAATCTGAAAGACATTTTAAACAAAGCTGACCCAAATGACCTTTTTAGAATTTCTAAAAGCAACAAAATTATATAACAAAATATAGTAGCAAAAGAAGATAGCATATAACCATCACACATCAAATCACGACTCCTCTACTTATATTTCGACAGCAATAGACTCACAAAAGATCAACAAGCAGTAAATAAAAACCAGACAAATTATTCAGCATTCTTCTTTTATGTGCCATGTCCTTTCAGAACGTAGGCGATCATGGCTTTTCACATCTTCCTGTCCCTGGTGGCTCTAAGCACGCTTTCTCCTGTTGCATCATGCAACCCTCGTTCCGTCATCCACCTGATCAGGTCCTTCAAATATTTTATCCACTGCTTTCCCCTGTCAATTTTCCCCCTCTATTTAGCCTGTTAGTATCAGGTTCTCCAAGCCCGCCTTCCTCATTGCATGTCCCAGGAACCTCAGCTGTCTCTTCCTGATGCTCAGTATTAATTTCGTTTTCGTCCCCATCCTTTCCAAAACCTCATCATTGTTCACATGCTCGGTTCATGATATCCGCAGCATCCATCTGTAGAACCACATTTCAGCTGCTTCAAGTTTTTCCTTCATCTTTGAAGATACTGTCCAACATTCACTACCATAGTGAAGAACCGACATCACATAGCAATCCAGTACTCTCCTCTTTGTTTCTAGTGAAATTGTCCTGTTTCTTAATACTTTAATCAACTTCTGGAATGCTTCTTTCGCCATGCCAATTTGCCTTCGGATCTCAGTGTCGCAATTTCCGTTTTCTGTTAGAACACTTCCTAGGTATTTAAATTTCTGTATCTGCTTGATTTTAGAATCCCTCACCTGTAATTGGCATTTTGGGCTGCCTTTTTGCTGATGACCATTCAGTTTTCTTGCAGCTTATTTGTAGTCTTTTCTTGTCACTCTCTTCAGCATTAAATAATCCAATGCTGGGAAAACAGACAACTAAATTAAACTAAACTAAACAATTTCCTCTTCATGACAACTCATTGAACCTACCGACTTTATTTTCTGAAACGATTCATTTTCCTGAAACGAGCTACTAGATGAATAGTTTTTTTTTTTTTTTTTTTTTTTTTTTAATCATATCACCCCGAGCAAGGTGGTAACGCCACTGATGTGCAGGGGGCTACGTAAGAGTGAAAAGATTAGAAGAGAGAAAGCCGGAAACCACATCCTAAACAGGAAACAAGGGATGAGCCTCTTCACCTGTTCAATAGACGTGGGTGGAGTGTGAACCGGGCGATAGATAGATCTATCTACTCCAGTTGAAAAAACAAAAAGTGAGAAGATTAGAAAAGAGAAAGCCGGAAACCACATCCTAAACAGGGAACAAGGGATGAGCCTCTTCACCTGTTCAATAGACGTGGGTGGAGTGTGAACCGGGCGATATATAGATCTATCTACTCCAGGTGAAAAAACAAAAAGTGAGAAGATTAGAAGAGAGAAAGCCAGAAACCACATCCTAAAAAGGGAACAAGGGATGATCCTCTTCACCTCTTCAATAGACGTGGGTGGAGTGTGAACTGGGCGATAGTTTAGTCTATCTACTCCAACTGAAAAAAATAAAAGAGAAAAGAGTGAAAAGATTGGAAAAGAGAAAGCCAGAAACCACATCCTAAACAGGAAACAAGGGATGAGCCTCTTAACCTGTTCAATAGACATGGGTGGAGTGTGAACCGGGCGATAGTTTAGTCTGGAACTAAGATGTAGGGGCGTTATGACTTAACTCACGTATGGCCCTTAATTCACTGACTGACTGTTCCTTTAGGATTTAAGTTTCTTTTTTTTTTATAATCATGTCGCCCAAAGCAAGCCAGTTTACTGCCACTGTTTTGCAGGGGGTTATATAGGAGGAAAGTTATGAGAAAGAGTGACAGGTTATAAAGGGTGTCAGGAAGTAGGTGGGAGAAGAATGAGAATACTGATGACAGTGAAGTGGACAGAGAAAGAAGCATGAGAGACAGGATGCAGATTAGTGAGCTAAGAGATGTCTATTGACTTTACATTTAAATTCTTGGAGATTGTAGCTGTCGGGGAAGCAAGTAAATGGAAGGGAATTCTACAGGCGAAAAGTGCGAGAAAAGAAACTGATGGAGTAGAATTTGCGTTTACAATTTATTGGTTTCACAGTAAAAGGGTAGAACCTAGTTGCTAATCTTGTGGCTCGAGTAAATTTATATATAGGGGGCACCAGTGAACTAAGTTCATCGGAGCAGAAGCCGTGAAAGTATTTGTAGAAGAGACTCAGGGAAGCCACATTAGGCTTCATTGTTAACATATCCCTCCACATCTTCCTGTCCGTTATAATTTTTAATACATTTTGTCTTGTTATATCTCCCAAACCCTACTCTACCATCCGTTTGCTTAAATCCATCAAGTATGCCACCTCTGTTTCTTTTCTCACTATCTACCCTCTGAGTGTCAGATTCTTTAAGTCCTCCTTCCTCAATAAGTGACCAAGAAGCATCAGCTGTCTCTTAATGATGTCAAGCGTAATTTCCTTTTCATTTCCATTCTGTCAAAAACCTTGTCGTTGCTCACATGTTCAGTATATGCTATCCTCAGCATCCTCCTGTAGAACCACATTTCTGTTGCTTCGAGTCTTTCCTTCATCTCTGAGGACAAATATAACATAACAATCCAATAAAATTTTCGTCACTCAATACTCTGAAATGATTAATTTTGCTGAAATGAGCTGCTGACATAACTTCAAGCCTGTGAATTCGTAAAAAAAAATCCTGATCATATTTTGATAATCTTCTTAGTATGGGTGAACCAGCTGTTCATTTTCACCCCAAAGTTTCACACCGCTATCTTCTTCTTCATGTGCTGTGTAATTTCAGGACGTAGGCGATCATGGACTTCCACTTGGCTCTGTCTCTTGTCGCTCTCAATATTTTTTCACTTGGTATCTCTAAACACCGCTCCACCTACCATTTGCTCATACCTAATAAGTACGTCTCGCGTTGTTTTCCCCTGTCTCTTCTTCCATTTATCCGACCTGTGAGTATCAAGTTCTCCAGGCTTTCCTTCCTCATTACGTGTCCCAGGAACCTCAGCTGCCTCTTCCTGAGATTTAGTATCAGTTTTCATCTCGTTTGCAGCCTTTCTAACACCTCATCGTTGCACACGTGCTCTGTCCATGGTATCTTCAGCATCCTTCTTTAAAACCACGTTTCTGTTGCCTCAAGCCTCTCCTTCATCTTTGATGAGATCGTCCAGCATTCACTTCTATACAGAAGGACATATATCACGTAGCAATCTATCTATCTATCTATCTATCTATCTATCTATCTATCTATCTATCCTTTTGTAAAACCACACTTCTGCTGCCTGAAGCCTCTCCTTCATTTTTGATGTGATCGTCCAGCATTCACTTCCATACAGAAGGACAGATATCACGGAGCAATCTATCTCATCTATCTATCTATCTATCTATCTATCTATCTATCTATCTATTTATTCTTTTGTAAAACCACATTTCTGCTGCCTCAAGCCTCTCCTTCATCTTTGATGAGATCGTCCAGCATTCACTTCTATACAGAAGGACAGGTATCACGTAGTAATCCAGCACTTTTCACTATCTATCTATCTATCTATCTATCTATCTATCTATCTATCTATCTATCTATCTGTCTGTCCTTCTGTAAAACCACACTTCTGCTGCCTGAAGCCTCTCCTTCATTTTTGATGAGATCGTCCAGCATTCACTTCCATACGGAAGGACATATATCACATAGCAATCCGGCACTCTTTTCTTTGTTTCTATTGAGATTTTACTTGTTTTCAGTGCTTTGGCTAGGTTCTGAAATGCGTCTTTGGCCATTCCAATGCCTCTTTGGATCTCCGTGTCCAATTTTCCATCCTCTGTCAAAACAATTTCCAGATATTTGACTTTTTTTTTACTTGTTTTATTTTAGGTTATCCGACTTGCCGTAGGCATATTGGACTCCTCTTTTGCTGATGACCATACATTCAGTTTTCTTGAGGTTTATGCTCAACCCTTCTTTTTTTTCACTTTCTTTTGCTAACTTCTGTAGAAGTCCTGCATTTTCCTTTCCATGTCTGCTATCAGTACCGTGTCATCCACATATCTGATATTGGTGAGATTGTGACTGCCAATGTCGAATCCAGACAAAGCGTTTATTTCTCTCATAATTGCTTTGCTGTACAGGTTGAAAAGGTCCGGTGAGAAAACACAATCTTTGACTTACGCCCCTTTCTATTTTTGCATAACTGCTGAGTACACTAACTATCCGTACACAAGCGGTTTGCTGCCATTATAGATTCTTGATTATTTTAACGTCTTTTCCGAAAATGTCGAGGTTTGTCGAGCATCTCTATCAAGTCTTACGCATGCCGCTGTAGACTCATAATTACCCGGAGATAAGATTGTATCGTACGTTTCTTGATGGAGAAGGAAATTGTTGGAAGTAAGTGAAACTCACCTGAAGCGAGCTGAAAGTGTATTGCTCCTCATGCCAATGATATTTCTACCGAGCTTCTCTACGGCATTTGACTTCAATGAACTTCTTGTTGCTTTCGAATTTATATTTAAACTGGGGGCATCACGAGAGAATGTGCACCGTTTCGGGGCCTTCTTCTCAACGGTATCACTTGCACATCGCCCCCACCTCACTGATGTGATGTCCTATTATAACGATATACAAGTGTGTTGTAGATATACTAGTCCAAAATGCTAACGGCGAAATTAGATTTACGAAAAATTGATACAGTGTGCAATTCATTCTTTTCTTAATCATATCTGCGCGTAAGTGACTGCAACGAATTCAGTTACAATTTGAACACGGCTCACCGATTCATCATTCCGAGCACCACAACGCGCATTTCAATCTTATAAAAATCTTAAACTCATGTAGTTCAGCTACCAAGCAGGAGAGCTCACTTAAATAAATACCATGCAAATGTTTATATCAAGGTGGAAAAGTGTGACTGAAGTCGAGATTACATGTCAGGACCCATCGCATTAGAGACCTTTCTTTCGATTTTGTCAATAATCTCAATATATATAGCAGCTTTAACAAATTCTTCTTCTTCTTTTTATATGTACCCTGACCTTTCAGGACATAGTCGATCATGGCCTTCCACGTCTCTCTATTCCTGGTGGCTCTTAGCACGCTTTCTCCTGTTACAACACACTTGTATATCGTTATAATAGGACACCACATCAGTGAGGTGGGGGCGATGTGCAAGTGAAACCGTTGAGAGGAAGGCCCCGAAACGGTGCACATTCTCTCGTGATGCTCCCAGTTTAAATATAAATTCGAGAGGAACAAGAAATCCATTGAAGTCATATGCCGTAGAGAAGCTCGATGAAAATGTCATTGGCATGAGGAGCATTACACATTCTGCTCGCTTCAGGTGAGTTTCAATTACTTTTCAGTAATTTACTTCTTCATCAGAAGAGAATATTCACCGTTTCGGGGCTTTCCTCTAAACGGTTTCACTCGCACACCGCCCCCCCTCACTGATGTGAGGCCCTATTATAACAATATACTAGTGTGTTGTAAATATACTAGTTCAAATGACTAACGGCAAAATTAGATTTACGAAAAGTTTGAAAAACAGCAAACCTCGCGTTCTGAGAATGCAACGTGAACCGCATTACGCATCAGTAATGTCATACCGTCATGTTCACTGAAACACTCCGCGGAATGTTTCTTTTTTTCCATATCCGAATAGAACTATTTTCAGGTACTTCTATTAGGCGTTTTATACTTTTAGCCCTATTACGCCCTTTGATTCCAATTTGGCCCAGAAATTGGTACAGAGTTCCTGCAAAGAAACCCCTTCCTCCAATTTCCACTGCTCTAATAATTACATTATACCCTTCCTTTACCATCTCTGATTTTAGATTTTCATATTTATCAGTTTTATAATCGTGGCTTTGTTCCATCCAGATTTCATATGGTACTTTTAATTCAACCAGGATGATTTTATAGTTCACCCTTGAAAGAAGAACAATGTATGGTCGCTGGCCTTTACTTGATATTATTTTGGGGTAATCATTACGCCAACCAGGAAGGTCTGAAGAAACCTCCCAAATGCCACCAGAACTAAAGAGATTTTTTCCGGTTATATCTTGACATTTGCTTGTTTGCTTAGAACCAACATATCTTTTTCCCTCTGCGACAAATGTCTTAGTTGAATTAGATGACTCAGACTTCATATATTTATTATAATTTATAGTATTATGAATAATACGTTCATAATCCTGGAGAAAAAGATTTAAATTACGGATATAACATTACTAAGCAACAGAATATCGCAATACACTAATAAATTTGATTCAACATTTTCACCAAAAAATCAGAAATGACTCACATTCCATTCTCATATATCCATACACAGCTAATGTTACTAAGGACACAAATACTAATCGGGATTTCACGAGATTATCCGACGGCCAAATCTTGCAGGGTATAATTTCATTTTACTTGACTTGACCCTCAAGAAAAGGCCAACTGTGCTTTCCTGTTTTCAAAAAAGATTTACTTGCAGTTGTTTTGTGATATTTTATCCCTTGCAAACTAAAATTTTCATATTTATCAGTTTTATAATCGTGGCTTTGTTCCATCCGGCTTTCATATGTGACTGTAAATTCCACCAGGTTGATTTTATAGTTCACTTTTGATAGAAGAACAATATCTGGTCGCTGGCCTTTACTTGATATTATTTTGGGGTAATCATTACGCCAACCAGGAAGGTCTGCAGATACCTAACAAATGCCGCCAGAACGAAGGAGTTTTCCGCGTATAGCTTGACATTTAATTGTTTACTTAGAACCGACATATCTTTTCCCTCTGCAACAAATTTCTGGGCTTAATATATTCTTTTATAATTTTGACCAGCTCATCCAAAACACTATTGTGCCTCCATGTATATCTTCCATTGACAAGGGCTGTTTTACAGGAAATAAGAACATGTTCTAATGTTTGTGGTTTTCCCTTACACAGGGGACAAGCTGGATCACTTTCTTTCTTCCATTAAACAAGATTGTTCTTAGATGGTAGCAGGTCATATGTAGAACGTATTAAAAAAAACTCAACCTTAGTGGAGCCATCTGCCAAATGTCCTTCCAAGAAATAGATTTCTGCAGAGCCTCCTCCCAGTTTGTCCATTGGCCTTACTTGGGATTGTTGAACTCCTTTTACGCGTCTTTTGGTACCTTCTTTGTTCCTTACACTTTGGATGACCATGTCTCGGCGATCTTTACCAGAAAGTTTCGACCACCATTGTCTTTCATTTAGTCCTAACACTTGTTTACCTGCTTGAGTGTATCTGATGACTTCATAGAAAAATAGATTGTCTTCAGCGTTTGTTATCGTCTCCCTGACCTTCCACTTTCTCCCTGTTTTTAATGCAGAATTTAATGCTTTTCTAGTTTTATCCTTCGAGTCATCCGACATCATTAACTGTTAACTCTTAAGCTACCCAAACATCATCATCATCATCTTCTTCTTCTTCTTCTTCTTCTTCTTCTTCTTCTTCTTCTTCTTCTTCTATGTGGCCTGTCCTTTCAGGACGTAGACGATCATGGCTTTCCACATCTTTCTATTCCTGGTGGCTCTTAGCATGCTTTCTCCTGTTACACCACGCAACCCTCGTTCCGTCATATACCTGATCAGTTCTTTCAAATATTTTATCCGCTGCTTTCCCCTGTCTCTTTTTCCCTCTATGTGGTTTGTTAGTATCGGGTTCTCCAAGCCCTCCTTCCTCATTGTAGGTCTCGTCCCAGGAAATTTAGCTGTCTCTTCCTGATACTCAGTATTAATTACCTTTTCGTTTCTATCCTTTCAAAACCTCATCATTGCTCACATGCTCGATCCATAATATTCGCAGCATCCTTCTGTAGAACCACATTTCAGTTACTTCAAGTTTTTCCTTCATCTTTGATGATATTATCCAACATTCATTGCCATATTGAAGAACTGACAACACATAGCAATCCAGTACTCTCCTTTTTGTTTCCAGCGAAATTGTCCTGTTTCTTAATACTTTACTAAACTTCAGGAATGCTTCCTTCGCCATGCCAATTCGCCTTCGGATCTCAGTGTCACATTTTCCGTCTTCTGCTAGAACACTTCCAAGGTATTTAAATTTTTGTACCTGCTTTATTTTAGTATTCCCCACTTGTATTTGACATTTTGGGCTGCTCTTTTTCTGATGACCATGCGTTTGGTTTTCTTGAATATTATTTGTAGCCCTTTTTTGTCACTCTTTTCAGCTACCTTCTGTAGGTCTTGTAGTTTTCTTTTCTGTGTCTGCTATCAGCACTGTATCATCTGCGTACCTTATACTCTTTAAATTGTGGCCTAAAATGTACCCTTGATATTTCTTGCTTATTTTTATACTAATATTGCGTTTGCTTTCTTTATATTTTTCCACACCTCCTTTTCAACTCTCTTTTTTTATTTTGTTTCTTTCTTTGAATATCTCTCTTCCCTCTCTCTCTCTATTCTCTATCTATCTCTATCTCTCTATAACAGGCTATCTATCTATCTATCTATCTATCTATCTATCTATCTATCTATCTCCGTCTCTCGCTATCTCCGTCTCTCTCTCCATCTCTCTCTTCATCTCTACCCATCTATTTTTCCCTCGCTATCTCTATCTCTCTCTATATATATTAAACTCTCTATCTCCATGTCTCTCTCTCTCTCTCTCTCTCTATCTATCTATCTATCTATCTATCTATCACCGTCTCTCTCTATTTTACTCTCTCTCTCTATATATATATATTCATATCTCCCTCTATCTCTATCTCAATCTATCCACTCTTCATCTCTCTCTCTATATCTCCATCTTCCTCTATCTCCTTCTCGCTCGGTATCTCTATCTCCCTCTCTCTATCTTAAACTCTCTATCTCCATCTCTCTCATATCCCCAACTCTCTCTCTCTATCTATATCTCTTTATGTCTCTTTGTCTCTCTCTATCTTTGTCTTTCTATCTTCATCTTTTCAATCTTACTCTCTCTATATGTGTATATATCTATCTAACTATCTCAATATACTCACTCTCTCTTCACCTATCTCTCTCTCTCTCTCTCCACCTCTTTTGCACTCCCTTTTATTTTGGCCATCCCTTCCCTTCCTCTTTCTCGATATGGCCCCTTTTTCTCGAATTGACAAAATGTCTTTCCCTGGTGCTGTAAGCCAATCGTGAGAGTTGCCACCAGAAACTTCGTCAACGTAATTGAATTACTTGACGACTTTTGTCGTGTCTCGTCGAGCCGTAGCAGCAGTGAAAGTTTGCGGCGTCAAAACCAGTCAAAGTGATTCGCTGGCAAATGGAGAGAGGGCCTTACGCATGCGCAATAGTCACTTGTCACTCTGTCGACGCCATGATGGCGGATGGCGTTTGACAAAAGTGTTCGGCCAGGCGAGAGGAAAAGAAAGCCAGGGAAACAGAGATCCAAGAACTGAAAGTAAAGAAGAAAAACGAAGGCAAATAGATAAAGAGAAATGATCAAAATGAAAACTGAAGGAAAAAGAAAATGGCGGAAAATGACGTTTAGAAAAATGGCACATGAAAAGAATTATTGACTAAAGATGGAAAAAAGTATCAAATTGAGACTGAATGACAAAAAAAAGAATTTACAAATAGAAGCTAAAATGAAGTAATTAATTAAAACACGTGCAAAGGAGAGAAGGGAAAGAAAAAGAAAAAATAATGAAGAGAAAAAAGAAATCATCGTAAACTTGTATCTTCTTCTATGAATCGTGTCCCTTCAGGACGTTGGCGTTCATAACTCTCCCCAATAACCTTTGTAGCTCTTATAAAATTTATTTTATTCTTTTCACTCCTAAACTTTGTTTCGCCATCCATTTAATCAAGTTCGCAGGGTAGGTTACAAGTTGTTTTTCTCTGTATCTCTTGCCTTTAACCCGAGAACACTAACCATGGGTATATATTACCCAGCGCAAATGACGCCAATTTACAATTACAATTTAAGTAAAATTTTCAGTACCTGATTTTCTTACCTAAATAATATATTTTTCAGTTCCTATTAATGTTAACTCAAAGTACAAATTTTGAAGCTGTAAAATATTTCAAATAAAGAATAATATTTAATATTTTTCTGATATTTTCACAATCCCGTATGATATACCCATGGTTAGTAGTGGTGTAACTTTAATTGCTGGTTAGTGTTTGAGGGTTAACCTATTCTGTGAGTATCAAATTTTCCAAGCCCTCTTTCCTCATTATGTTCCCAAGAAACTTAAATTCTCTATTTCTGATGCTAAGTTTCTTTTTTGTTTATATCTACTCTAAAAATTCGTCGTTGTTCGGAGCAACAAAAAAGTTCTACAGACGGTACAAGTCAATTGTTAACTACATGTTTTTCTTAAAAAAAAAATACATTAGGAGATATGCTTTTCTTCAACACACGGCAAATTTGTTGCAGAAATAAAGCAACAAAAGAATTCTATTAATTTTCTGACAACTTAGTTTGGCCTCCATCAAGCCATTAATTCGTTTGAGCGAAGAGGCGGTGAAAAATTCATGAAATACAAATGAGGAGATATTAAGGGCTATGGTGAAAGCAAAGGTCAGCCATTTTTAATTGATAATATAGGTAAAATAATTTCAATAAACCTTTAAACGTTCATTTATCGAAACCTAAAACGATTAATTTTATAAGAAAGGAATAATGAATATGCCACACCCGTTATATATAGTGACGTAAATTCTTAAATATATATATGATGGTGCACATATGGATAATATTATTGTTCAGGTGTTAATAAAACAGTGCTCAATGTATGAACAGAGCTATATATATATAGTCATCCGCAGACAGATCTGTTTCGCTGTATCACAGCTCATAAGTACGGTGGATTGAAACTCGACCGAACTGGCGTCAGTCGGCGATTCTATCTCTGAGCTATGGGCGTTCGGCAGAAGGAGGCAGACTTTTTAGCGTGTATATTATCATTATACACGCCCAATAGCTAAGAGTGTTCTAATTCATTGCTGAATGAACGATGCGTAGATGCTAGAGTAGCTACTGTTTTTCAAAGTCTACCATTCTTCCAGGTGTGTGAGCGATATATATATAAGAAAAAATTAGGGCAGACACGTTATTTCATGGTAAATCAGAAGTATAGACCTATTTCAGGCGAACCATCTAAATCTTCTGTACGATAAAGACGGAAGCTGATGAAATAGGCCTATACTTTCGATTTACCATGAAATAACGTGTCTGCCTTAAAATTTTTCTTATATTTGCTCTACATGTATTTATATACATATATATTTAGAGCTCTCTTAGAGAGTTATCCTACCAATGTATGTACAGGATACTCCTTTGGATTCTTCTATATCTGCACCGCATGGCGATACATATATATCATTGAAGTTAAGCAACGTTGAGCCTGATCAGTACTTAGTTAGGTGACCGCTTTGGAATACCTGGTGCTGTAAGCGTTTATTGACAGATGTGCGTTGTGGTGCAGTGGATATCGGCTCATAAAGAGAAATCGGTGAGCCGAGTTCGAATTCCAGTTGAATACCCTGCATTCACTTACGCACTGGTACCCTTAGGAAAGGTATTAATCCGTCCCTTCCCTCCAGTTATGGATTAAATATCTGAGGTCTGCGGTTCATGCGATCCGTGGTGAACTTCTTCACCGATTGTTTGTTATCAGCAGTTCCAAAAAGTGTGGATGGTGCTACACAAGTCTTCAACACTCAAAACAATTCTTTGTGTGGCAGTCTGTGTTAGATACTCATACGTCGAAATCGACGGGACAGTCCCTAATATATATATATATATATATATATATATATATATATATATATATATATATACATATTATAATACATCTGTGGCACAACTCGGATTTTCATGCGTTATGCAATCATCAGGTGCATATTTCAAACTGACAGTTTATTAGATTCGAATTTATATTAGAAACTATATATATATATATGGTAAATACCTAAACTAAAAGAAAAAGCGACCTGCCCAAAACTAAGCTACCCCACACCCTTCTCTTTACCCAATAGCAGCACATCTAGAAACATGAACGGACGACTTGACCATACTAAACTCCCACACCACATTTATTTCCATCGTTCTCATTAACAGCGACGCCACTTCCACCACACCCAGACAAAATAAATAAGGAATCTGTCTTTAACTAAGCCACCTCTCCTAACGCATATCTCTAAGACTACAATTCGGCCGACATAATCAGAATAAGCTCCCAACCCAACTTTCACTTAAACATCATATCACCACAAATAAACCGTTTTCACCATTTAATTTCCATTCCAACTTTGTCACCCGATGAGAAGCACGTAAAGTAGCTTCGAAACGCGAAAGTTTTGTGATACTATGAATTTATATACCATTGTAATAACTATTGCAATATATATATATATATATATATATATATATATATATATATATATATATATAGTGTGTGTGTGTGTTTTATTCAGCTTTCATTAAAATTACCACACAAGATATAAATTATGGTTATGTTTTCTGTAATTTTTTATATGATCTTATTTTTTCTTTTCAGGACACAATTCTTGATTGATCTAAATTCGTAGACAATTACGTTAACCACGGAGTTCGGTTCAATCTCGTTTGGGCACACACGGAGACCTACCAAACTCTGTCCGTGGCATGCGTGTTAAAGTGCAGAAGTCGTGGCGTTATTCGCATGCAAGAAAGGGCTTGAAATAATGGAAGCATTATTGGTAGAAAAGAGGAATCCTTCACTTAATGATGTCAATAGTGAACACTGCAACAATATGCTTACCGTGTTCGGAATATAAAACAAATACATAACTCTACACAGGCACATAAACACTACACATATTCAGTTACACGTAAAATAAAATCCATCTTCGAAAATAGCTAAAAGTATAGATGAAAGCGTTTGGAAAAGCAAAACATTTGGAAAAAATCAAATGAAATATTACATAAAAGATTTAACCTTAATACCTTGTCTGTAATTTTCAATGAAACCTGCAGACATATATATATATATATATATATATATATATATATATATATATATATGCTTACGGTCATATCACGGTGAATACACCGGTTCTCGGTCGATCATTGAAGTTAAGCAACGTTGAGCCTGGTCAGTACTTAGATGTGTGACCACTTGGGAATACCGGGTGCTGTAAGCGTTATTGACGATGTGCGTTGTAGTGCAGTGAATGTCGGCTCGGAGGGGGAAACCGGTGAGACGAGTTCCAATTCCAGTCAAACAATTTGCATTCCCTTACGCACTGGTACCATTGAGAAAGGTATTAATCCGTACCCTTCCCTCCAGTTATGGGTTAAATAACTGAGGTCTGTTGTTCATGAGATCTGTGGCAGACTTCTGCACCGATTGTTTGTTCTAAAAACTGGATGATGCTATACAAGCCTTCACCACTTTAAACAATTCTTTGTGTGGTAGTCTAACTAGGTTAGACGCTCATACATCGAAATCGACAGGAGAGTCCATAATCATAAAATATATATATATATTCTTTTTCGAACCCGGGTCAAAAGTACCAGACAGCCCTTTCACGAATATTCTGAAAAATGAAAGAGAAAGGGCTGGATCCGGACATTAGCTGGAACCTAATAGGTTCAGCCCGTATTCCGAGGAATTTTCGTGATAGGTGCTGTCTGTGTTTACTAGAATAAATTTCAATATTGAAATCTCCTCACCAGCACCTACTCCTGAATCTTAGAAGGGAATTCATCAGTAAGTGCCGCCAGAAAACAAATTTTTTGAATACTTAAATTTAAAATTCAATTTCCTGAATTTTAGATTTTAGAATATATATATTTAATCAGACATGTCTAAAAGAAAAAATTGCTGCCTAAACAGACAAAGTTTAATATTTTATATATATATATATATATATATATATATATATATATATATATATATATAATACATGTAAAGGGTTTATCACTTAGCTGAGTGATGTCATCTTCAACATCCTGTCTCCAGAGTGTCGTAGGCGAATCTTCCGGAAATTACTTTATACATTCATCAGGTTGCTATTAGCAATATATATAGACAGAAGATCGCTTGAAACCCGAACCGCACAGTCAAATTGTGTATCTGTTCAACAATCTCCCTTTTATACAATTTCGTTAAAGACAACTGACAGGATACTGCGACTAAGCTTTTTATTTAATTTTTTTTAGTTCGTACAAGTTTATTGTTTCCTGTTAACATATATAGATATATATAAAATATATATAAAATAGTAGCCAAAAGTATTACAAATCTATTGATTGATTTTTTTTACCACATCTTGGTGTTGACAGCCGCCATCAGTCTGATAATCATATCGCCCCAAGCTAGGCATTTTACTGCCACTGTTTTGCAGGGGGTTACATAGGTGGAAAGTTATGAGAAAGAGTGGCAGGTTACAAAGGATGTCAGGAAGTGGGTAAGAAAAAGATGATTGTGGCCATAAAATGAGGGATCAATTTATATATTGATTGTAATGTAGAATTGATCCCCCACTTTATATCAACATTATAATGGTATAGAAAATTTCTTTTTTTTATAATCATATCGCCCCAAGCAAGGCATTTTATTGCCACTGTTTTGCAGGGGCTTACATAGGAGGAAAATTATTAGAAAAAGTGATATGTTATAGGAGGTGTCAGGAAGTGGGTAAGAGAAGGATGAGAAGTGGACGGAGAAAGGAGCATGAGAGTAAGATTTCACGACGTAAGATTTGTTTTAAAGTCTGGAAAAATGAATTATTTTTATGATAAAGGTCACCCGATATAAGGCCTGAGAGTCACTCAAGATAGATGGTTATTGGATAAAGTGTGATAATATAACTGTAAAAGGAGGCGATAAGAAGTAAAAAGAGAAATAGAAAACTAGAATATGTTAAGATTGTAATATTCATAGAATCACGTCTGCGAGTGTCTGTTCCACACAGCAGCATTTCTTTTGATGTGGGGGGTAGGTGGAACTTTCTCCTCTCGTTTGGAATAAAGAAGGCAATGAAAGTGATTTGACTATGTGGTTTTAACATGCAATGCCCTAGCTGTAAGTAGAAAAAATATGAAATTAATAAATTCAGGAAAATAAGGGGAAAAAAAAAGGAAAAGGCAAATATCACCGAAAGAAAACGTTTGCATCATATTGATTGTTCTTTTCATCGTCTGTAATCCCCGTTTGTCGAGCAAAGTTCTTGGTGTTGACAGCCGCCAGGGGATCAAAATCTGGAGACGGTGACAGAGTCGGTCACGAAAACTGTCATCGCGAACCACTATAAGACCAACGGCTTTATTCTGACAATTGCTATGAGATATTGGTCAACCGATGGAATAAATATCTTCTCAACTAGCTTGGCTATCTAGCACAGCTTACGGAGTAGGCCAGGATAAAAAAAAAAATGAAATCAAGAAAAATAAGTCTGAGAGTGTAAAAGAAAAACATGTTAGGGAGAGGCTGTTATAACATTAATTCATTTTAATTGGTTGATCGGCTAATCTAATACGGGAAAAAAAAGGAAAAGGAAATTCAGGGCAAACAGAAGGTGAGCTTGATTCGCTGTGGCTGGAGCACTGACAGCACGGATCTGATTGTGCAGACGATAGGACAGCCATCAGTCTGAAAGCCGATTACATTTTCATTGCCTTGGCGGGAAATCTTTTGTCACGTGATGTAGGATTGGCGGGAAATGGCTTACTTGGAGGACGATCTACGTCAAGATAGACACAATAGATAAGGAAACCCTGAAGAAGAGAGGCTGATGACAGACTCTGGGTGGCGATATGCATAGGTTTTAAATGCCATGTTTGTAGGTAAGCATCCCTATCGCACAGACTTCATTCTGGTTCAAGGTTAATAAACCAGAGAGCACATTGAGGATATAACTCACCCAAAAAATGTTTACAATGTCCCGCTGTGAATATTTGGAAATTAACGGAAGGTTGCTCAGGGAATCCTGCGAAAATTGAACTCGGACTTCCAGCAGTACTAGAGTAACACAATCCAAAGAAGGATCTGCAATATAATCGGTCATGACTTGACATCTCGACTTCAGTCACTTTCTCACTAACATGATGGGGGTTCCCTCTGTCTTTTTGACAAATATTTACTTGGCAAACGCTCAAACGAGCTTTTTACCCTGGTGTAGCATCCACGTGAATTTAAGCGTGTAACTCGGTTGGTATCTAGGTACCACCTTTTACCGTTGAAATAATTAAATGTGACCGCCACTTCTGCTCAAAGAGTTTATTTTCTTGCACTTCCCGCCTGTTGGTGGTCACAACCTCAACAATGTTAGATACGCAGATGATAAGGTGCTGATAGCAGACACGGAAAAGAAAATGCAAGACCTCCTACAGAAGGTAGCAAGAGAAAGCGAGAAAGGTCTGAGCATAAACTTTAAAAAAACTGAATGCATGGACATCAACAAATAAGAAGAGCCAAAATGCCATCTACAGGTAGGAGAAACTAAAATAAAACAAGTAAAGAAATTTAAATATTTGGGAAGCGTTTTGACTGAAGCTGGAAAGTGTGACTTTGAGATCCGAAGACGCATTGGCATGTCCAAGGACGTATTTCAAAAGCTAACCCGAGTACCGAAAGACAGGAAAACCTCATCCGTACAAAGAAAAGAGGGTTGGACTGCTATGGACTTCTGTATGGCATCCTCAAAGATGAAGGAGAAGCTCGAGGCAGCAGAAATGTGGTTCTACAGAAGGATGCTGAGGATACCATGGACCGAGTAGATGAGCAACGATAGTGTGTTGGAGAGGATGCAAACGAGAAGAAAACTCATATTTAACATCAGGAAGAGATAGCTGAGGTTCCCGGGACACGTTATGAGGAAAGAGGGCTTGGAAAATCTAACACTCACAGAACAGGTAGAAGGAAAGAGACATGGGAAAGCATCGCGAGATATATTTGATAGGCTTAAGCAAATGGATGGAGAAGCGGGTTTTGGGAGAGATACCAAGAGAAATGTGCGTTGTGGTACAGTGGATATCGGCTCGGAACGAGAAACCGGGGAGCCGAGTTGGATTCCAGTTGAATTCCTTGCATTCACTTAGGCGCAAATACCCTCGAGAAAGGTATTAATCTGTCTCTTCCCTCCAGTTATGGGTCAAATAACAGGACAGATTGAGTTCTATAGCCTTTGCTGGCAACCAGTCTACTACAGAAAGTAATGGCAACATACTGCGGGATAATCTTCTGCCCAATCAGTCATATCTCTTTCGAGATATGATTACCTAAAATATATATCACGCATGGCACTTAACTGACTGACTGAATACAATAGTTGAAAACATGATTGAGTCTTCTACTGGGCATAAAGTGGGGGATCAGTTTTATATTGTTATCAAGTAATAAACTGATCCACAACAATTACTACCTAATAATATAATAAATCTCTTCCCTCTCTAGCTATGGGTTAGATAACAGGACAGATTAGGTTCTATAGCCTTGGCTGGCAACCAGTCTTTCGCAGAAAGTAATGGCAACCTACTGCGGGATAATCTTCTGCTCAGTCAGTCATGTCTCTTTCGAGGCATGATCGCCCAAGCGTGTATCACGTGTAGTACTTACTTGACTGATTTAATGTTTGTTCCTAAAATTGAAAATATATGTTGACGTTGCGTTATTTGCTTTTATAATTAATGCTTTTAGAATTTGCAATCGTTTTTTTTTTTGCGTAGTTTATGCAATTCAGTGTTTTTCTACTATTAGTAAACATTTACCGAATTTCTTGTACTATTTTTTGTTGTGTTTGTTAGTC
Organism: Ascarosepion bandense; assembly: GCA_037127315.1. NCBI lineage: Eukaryota > Metazoa > Mollusca > Cephalopoda > Sepiida > Sepiidae > Ascarosepion > Ascarosepion bandense. The sequence continues at coordinate 594,511 of JBBBDQ010000375.1, forward strand.
TTATACAGTGATCACCATCAACAATTTAAAAGTAAGCCCGGGTAATAAGTTTATATTCTTGCTGACCAAGTAGCGGTGGTTCAACGTCTCTGACAAGCACTACAACTCTAACAACAATAATTCTCTAACACCCTCACAGACACACTCGTTCTCTGTAGGCAGGATTAGAAGTACGCCTTGGGCGAGTCCATTGAGTGTGTAAAAAGGGGCGCTTCCCAACAGAAAACAACACCTTTTCTTATTTGTATATATTTATGAGATGAGGTATTATGATAATTTACGCTATATATACACAGACATGACAGAATTGAATAGACACCAAGATAAATTTTATTTTTGATTTTTTTAAATAACCAAGATAAATTAACATAGATTATTTGATTAAAATTGCAGATAACAATACTGGAAAATACAACGAATCAAATGAGCATCAGAGCTATCCGAATTTCAGCGAGGACGTATCGTGGGCCAACATGAAGGTGGTCTTAGTCAAATATCTGAAAATCTTTCAATACCCCTTTCTACAGTTAATAGAGTGATCGTGCAATTCACCAGAGAGGTTGAGACAAAATTGGATCAATAAACCTCCATGGCCAAGTCAGTGCCCGGATATAAACCCTATTGAATACCTTTGGGGCATATTAGATCGAAAACCCCGCAAAAAGAACAGGAAGCCATCTTCTAAGCTCGAACTTTTAAGATGATTGCATGAAACATGGCAAGAAATCCCCCCAGACGATATTCGTGAACTCATCGCTAGCGTGCCTAGAAGGGTCCTTGCATTAAAAAAAGCAAAGGGGATGTCAACCAAGTATTAGTTATTAAATTTATGACCATTTATAATTACTTCATTTTTTTTTTTTAATCGTGTCACCCCAAGAAAGGCATTCCACTGCCACTATAGCGCAGGGGGTTACATGTCAGAAGGAGGGTGATAGACGAGTTAGGATGTACATAGGGAGAGAGTTGGAGAGAGTCGATGTGAGTTAGTGTGTTAGGAGGTGTCTACTGACCCTACATTTAAACTCCTGGAGGTTGTAGCCGTCGGGGAAGCAAGCATGCGGTAGGGAATTCCACAGGCGGGAAGTGCGAGGAAAGAAGCTGTTGGAGTAGAAATTGCGGTTAAACTTCATCGGTCTCACTGTAAAAGGGTGGGCCTAGTTGCCAATCTAGTATCTCGTGCAAATTCACATCTAGGGGACACCAGTGATTTAAGTTCGTCAGAGCAGAAGCCATGAAAGTATTTATAGAAGAGACACAGGGAAGCCACGTCACGCTGGTGCGAGAGTGACTGTAGGCGGTCAGCTAAGTCGGTATCAATCATATTACAGATTCTTCGCTGTATTTTGTCAAGAACCCCGAGGAGAATAGCAGAGGCACCCGACCAGATGTGGCAACAGTATTCAAAACACGGGCGGATGGTAGATTTATATAATTGCAGGATAGATTCAGACGGAAAGAATTTCCGGGCCCTGCACAGAGAGCCGACTTTCATAGCAGCGGATTTAGCAATGGATTCGACGTAGTCATTCCACTTGAGGTCCGCTGAGAGTGTCAGGCCAAGCAGGTGTAGTGTTTTACTCTCTGGGAGGCAAGCCTGTTCCATGCTAATGGGAGGGAGGTGCTGTCGTCTGTGGTGGTTAATTGACTGCAGCTTCGTTTTGTATAAATTACTTGTTTAAAAAATAATATAATTACTTGTTTAATAAAACAAGTGTGAGCGTCTATTCAATTCTGTCATGTCTGTGTACATTGTTCGGACGATTTTCCCCGTATTTGTTGCCATATTCACGACTTTCCGGATGATGTACTCTATGGTAAGATACGTAGATGACACCTTCATATATATAGTACTGTGCAAAAAAGTATTAGGACAAGAACTATTTTATCTTTTATGAGGCAAATCGACAGAAAATAAACAATGTAATTAAAGTAATTTTATTTGATTTACTCAACAAATGCTTTAACAAGAAAAAATACTTGTTACAAAATAAATTTAATATCTAGTATAATAGCCTTTTGCTTTGATCACAGCCTTCATTCCGTCAGGCATTGACATCACAAGCTTCTTCAATGTATCTAATGGTATCTCCTGCCAAGCAGCTTGTATTTGTTCCCAAAGTGTGTCTTGCGAAGTTACATTAGATTTAATGCAAATATTGACTAATGTCCAACTGTGAACTTTGCAATTTGCTCTTGTACGGTGGTTGTTAGGCTTAGCTCACAAGCTGTTGACATAGGGCTCATCGCGCTTGATTTTGGGTTACCACGTTGCTCAATTCGCCATATCGGAGAGTGTGAGCTTTCAAAAAGCAACTTCTACCGATACAGTTGCAGCGAGGAAGTGCGCCTTGGATAAAAAAAAAAATTAAAAAAATTAAATAAAAAGAAGTCATGGAGAGCTATGATTTTTTACACTTTAAATTTTTTGATTGATTGATTACGGCTTACCAACCCGTTGTAGTTTATCTAAAACCAAAAAATAATCTAAATTTACTGGAAAGAGAGATTAGCGCCATTTTTTAGTCCTCTGTTCATCGCAATATAATTTTCTTTATTAAAAACTAGCAGTATAGCCCGAAAGAGACATGACAGACTGGGCAGAAGATTATCCCGCAGTAGGTTGCCATTGCTCTCTGCGGTAGACTGGTTGCCAACCAAGGCTATAGAACCCAATCTGTCCTGTTATTTAACCCATAACTAAAAGGAATAGATGGATTAATAGTTTTCCCAAGAGTATTTGCGCGTAAGTGAATGCAATAAATTCAAATGGAATTCGAACTCGGCACCCCGATCTGTCGTTCCGAGTCGATATCTTCTGCACCACAACGATGTCTTAGGATCGCATATCTAATTTCTGTTCTATTCATACATGGTTTTCTTGTTTTTTTACTTTTGAAATGCCGTCTCGGACGTCTTTCGCTATTATAGTTTCATATTGTAATTATTGAAACAATTTTTGACAACCAATTGCCTTTATTGCAATCAGATGAAAGAAATGAATTATTCTTATTTCAATGGATCATAAAATTTCCATCTGACTTAATACTTAATTCTTCCTTTGGCATAAAACTATTCCCTTTCGAGCTGAAATTCTTCCCATGGGAGCCAAGTGCCTCCCATTTGCAAACCACTTCATTAACCTATCAAATAGAATGAGTTATTAAAACAAATAAGTGATGAGGTGCCTAAATCAAATCTGGTGGTTTGCGTGTTAGTTTTACAGATGGCTACAAGAATGTATCGTCCTCACTGGGAGCTCGTCTGTTTGCCAAACTAAACACCATTCACCCAAATCTGTTATTACGTCTCTCGGAGGTTTTCGAGTTAGATAAGCATGATGTGAGTTTGAGTCGTGAAACAATTTCCGTTTTTTTTTCGCAACTTTATTTTTCAAAAAAAATGAAAAAGAAAATACAATTACATTTTATTTAAATTATAGTGGAGAAGGCGTTCTTTTCAAGGGTAGTTGTATATTGTTACAGATTAACGGAATTTGGCCTCGTTGAAGATAGCCCACTATAAGTCATAAAATGATTATAAATCAAGAAAAGCAAATTGAGTTGAAAAATAATATTTCATATATACACATATCAATTAAGGTTTTTACAATTAAAGTAATCCTTTGAATAAGGGTCAAATGGACGTTAAAATGCTCATGGCAATAAAATGCTGAAAAGAGAATTAATACTTAGGTATGTGGGAGCGTTGTAAGTAAGGAATGTCTTTGATGTATCCGCTCCTTTGGTCAGTAAGTAGTATTGAGACAGGGAAGAAGGAAAAGAGAGGTGAAGGTAGGCGAGTATAGCAAGCCGCTTGAGTTGGTCAAGGGTGTTACTATTTACTCTCGTCTCTCTCGAGCCAGTCTGTGTGGGTCGGTCTGTCTGTCTGGCGATGCTTTCTGTATCGGCTTTTTATTTCGACTTTTTGGATCGCAACAGATCATTTGGAAATTTACACTTGTATTTGATTCTGGGCTTTCCATTGGCCGATAAATAAAATTCGCGTAGGCTCGCGAACTGGAATTTAAAATTTAATTAATTTTTAGTTTTCAACCGGAACATCTGCGCGAAGCCGGGTTGCGCACCGACGACTTTTGGTCATTTGCTTTTTGGTCGTGAGAGTGCAAACATCCGGTCCATCGGTTTTGCCCGGTCGGTATCACCACAAAATAATATATTCACTAATATTTGCAATGACTTGTTACCCACTTACAATGCCGTTTTTATTACCAATTGCGTAAAATTCCACAGGTTTTGACGTGAACACTTGATTCTGTCTTTCATGCTTTCTCTATCAAAGCATTTTGCAGCGATCGAGAAAGGTAATAATCGGCAGGTGAACCTGGCGGCTCGGGAGGAACAGACCAACCGACTTCCAAAAGTGTTCTCTGTGTTATACTTACTGTATGTGGCTCTGTGTTTCTGCGGAAATTAACAGTTTTCTTTTCATCCATTGTGTGCACTGCCATTGCCGAAAAAAATTAATACACGCTTTGGGCGATCATGTCTCGAAGGAGACATGACTGACTGGGCAGAAGATTATCCCGTAGTAGGTTGCCATTGATTTCTGAGGTAGACTGGTTGCCAGCCAAGGCTATAGAACTGGCTCATAGCTAGAGGGGGGAAGACATGTGGTTTAGTGGATATCGACTCTGAACAACAAATCGAGGAGCTGAGATCGAATTCCAGTTGAATTCCTTTCATTCACTTACGCACAAATATCCTTGACTCATAGCTAGGAGGAAAGAGATGTATTATATTATTAAGTAGTAATTAGTGGGGTATCATTTTATTACTTCATAACAATATAAAACTGATACCCCACTTTATGCCCAGTAGAAGCTTTAATCATGATTTCAACTATTATATTCAGTCAGTTAGTTAAGTGCCATACGTGATACACGCTTTGTGTGATCATGTCTCGAAAGAGACATGTCTGACTGGACAGAAGATTATCCCGCAGCAGGTTGCCATTATTTTCTGTGGTAGACTGGTTGTCAGAGAAGGCTATAGAACCCAATCTGTTCTATTATTTAACACATAACTGGAGGGAAGAGACGGATTAATACCTTTCCCAAGGGTATTTGTGCGTAAGTGAATGCAAGGAATTCAGCTGGAATTCGAACTCGGCTCCCCGATTCGTCGTTCTGAGCCGATATCCATTGCACCACAACGCACATCCTGCACCATAAGGCACATCCTTAACAATTAGTCCCAATAAAAATTAGTCCTCCAAAACGAAATTACTTATCGCACAATATTACTAGTGATTACTAGTATTGGTCACTGTACTACGCTTTGTATTGGTAAATTTCACAATATTTTGGGATTCATTCCCAATCGTGAAAAATTTCCAAAGACAGTAGTTTTTCACCTTCAAATAAACAGGCATCATTTTCAGGATATTTCGTAATACCGTTCACAACAGTCAAATATTGTCCAAGAGATTAATTCTTGGCATTTTTATATACAGAATCTTCTTCAGTATTGGTCCTGGTCATGACAGTAAACTGCATCCGGCAGCAAGGCCTCTGATGGGGAGGTTGTGAAGAGCATGGAACCACTTCCTAATTGCTGTTGTTCCCAGGTCCACCCTAACTCGGGGCGGTGGCACCTGTTAGTGTCCCAGCCAACGGCAAATAGTTAACCCCCTAAACTGGGGTCAAAACACTATGAAACTATAAAAATATACTTTTATTAAAAAATATACATTTTTGAAGGAAAAATATTACTATCAATATATTTTTGAAGAAAAAATTATTGCGATAACACATTTTTGAAGGAAAAAATATTCTCAGCAAAACATTTTTAAATTTCAGTTTTCTAAAATGAAAACTAACAAAAACAAAATTCTCATTAAAATCTGATTAAATGAACCTTCTCACTATAACCGAACATTAAAAAAATATCTTCAAACCCCACCTTTTTGGCATTAAATAACCCACAAAGGTTGATATGCCATTAAACAAAACTTATACTCAAACTGTTTCAGTATATTTCGGAATATCATTCCAATGTTCCAAGATTGTGTAAGACAATGGTTCTTACCGTTTATATAACCAGCACTGTTTTACTATATTTCGGAATATCATAAACTTCCAAGATTGTCTAAGACAATAGTTCTTAAACATTTTTATGCCAACCACGTTTTCGCTATACTTCAGAATATAATTTCCAACTGTTCCAAGATTGTCGAAGATTATCGTTTTTACCATTTTTACACCCAAAACCTTTTTTCAGTATTTCGGAATATTTTTCCAAACTTCCAAGAGTGTTTAAGAGAGTGGTTGTTAACATTTTTATTCTCAGAACTCTTTTCACTATATCTCAGAATATCATTCCCAGACTTCCAAGATTGTCTAATACAATATTTGTTACAGTTTTTCTAACCAGGCTGTTTCGGAATATCATTCCAAACTTACAAGATTGTCTAAATTAATATTTCTTATAACCAGGACTGTTTCACTATATTTTGGAATGTCATTCCAAGCTAGTCTAAGATAGTCTAAGAGACCGGTTCTTAACATTTTCATGACCAGAACACTTTTTTTAATCATTTCACCCCAAGCAAGGTGGTACCGCTACTGATGCACGGGGGCCTACATAAGAGGGCAAACGTTTAAGCAGAAGAAGTGCGAAGAGAAAGCCGAATCAGTTACAGGAGCAGTCCGAGGAAGGGCAAGACAAGGACGGCAAATGAGAGTTGTGAAGGCAGAGAGAGAGAAAGGAAAAGAACGAGATACACGGGGTGATGTAGAAAAGACGAGGGAAGGACTGCAGTCATGTGAATAAGAGATGAGAATTGACATTGCATTCAAATTCTTGGAGGTTTCAGCCGTCAGCTGTCTCTTCCTGATGCTCAGTATTAATTTCCTTTTCGTTTTCATCCTTTCCAAAACTTCATATATGCTCACATGCCCGATCCATGATATCCGCAGCATCCTTCTGTAGAACCACATTTCAGTTGCTTCAAGTTTTTCCTTCATCTTTGATGATATTGTCTAACATTCACTGCCATATTGAAGAACTGACATCACATAGCAATCCAGTACTCTCTTCTTTGTTTCTAGTGAAATTGTTCTGTCTCTTAATACTTTTCTCAGCTCATGGAATGCATCCTTGTGCTTTTGGATCTCAGGAATATAAATGTATAGAAACTGCTGTGACCACAAAGTGAGGGGTCAGTTTATATATTGATTGTAGTATGGAATTGATCCCCCACTTTATATCCAGTATGCTTCTGTAGAACCACATTTCTGCTGCTCCAAGTTTTTCCTTCATCTTTGATGTTATTGTCCAGTATTCACTGCCATATTGAAGAACTGACATCACATTACAATCCAGTACTCTCTTCTTTGTTTCAGAACCTAATTCTCTTTTGAATGATTGACTTAATCAAAAATTAATCGTAAATTGTAATTTGCTTAAAGTTAATCTGTCTATATTTCTGAGATGATGTAAAATAACTAAGACGTGATTAAAAAGTAATTCCCTATTTCTATATAAGTGAGTGTGAGTTTTGTTTAACGGCATATCAACACCTCTATGGGTTATTTAATGCCAAAAAAGTTGGGTTTTAAGGTTTGCTTTTTTTAATGTTCGTTTATAGTGAGAAGGTTGAGTTAATCAGATTTTGATGATTTTTTTTCTTTTAGTAACTGAAAATGTCTTGTAGTTTTGTATTCAAAAATGTATTGCTGGTAATATTTGTTTCCTTTAAAAATGTGTCATGGTAATATTTCTTTCTTCAAAACTGTATCGTTGGTAATATTTTTCTTTCAAAAATGTATAATTTTCTATAAAAGTCTATTTTTATAGTTTTGACCCCAGTTTGGGGGTTAACTATTTGCCCATAGCTGGGACCCTAACAGGTGCCACCGCCCCGGGTTAGGGCAGACCTGGGAGCAACAGCAATTCAAAGGTGGTTTCACGCTCCTCACAAACTCCCAATCAGAGGCCTTGCTGCCGGATGCAGTTTACCGTCATACCCAGGACCGTATTTCTATATAAGTCGCCAGTATGATCATCAGTAAAAAAAAAAACGGTTCAGGGATCAAGCAGGTACAGAAATCTAAATACATGGGAAGTGTTCTAAGAGAGGAGGGTAAGTGCGACAATGAAATCCGAAGACGAATTGGCAAGGTTGCATGCCAGAGTCCAACTAGATTGTTGAGAGACAGAAAAATTTCACTAGAAACAAAGAACACATGACTGGATTGTTGTGTGATGTCTGTTCTTCAATATACCAGTAAATGATGGACAATCTCCTCGAAGATGAAGGAGAGACGTGAAGCAACCGAAATGTGGTTCTACAGAAGGATGGTGAGGATACAATGGACCGAACATGTGAGTAACGATTACATTTTGGAGAGGATGGTAACGAAACAGAAAAAAAATCCTTAACATCAAGAAAAGACAAGTGAGGTTACTGGGACAAGTAATGAGGAAGGAGGGCTTGGAAAATCTGATACACCCAGGTCAGATAGAAGAGAGACAAAGGAAAGCAACGCGTAACATAGTTGATGGTCTTGAGCAAATGGATGGCAGAGCGGGTTTTGGGTGGGTAACAGGAGAAAGCATGCTAAGAGCCACCAAGGATAGGAAGATGTGGAAGGCCATCATCGCTTACTTCCTGAAAGGACAGCTCACATAGAAGAAGAATATATATACCAACTGTTTATAAGAAATTATAATGTGGATATAAAATGGGGGATAAATTCTTTGTTATAATCAATATATAAACTGATCCCTCATTTTGTAGCCATTCTAGTTTCTATACATTTATATTCTCGATTTATGGGCTGGAGCTAGTGGATGTCAGGGTGGGGTTTGGGTGGTGTAACAGGAGAAGGCGCGCTAAGAGCCACCAGGGATAGGAAGATGTGGAAAGCTATGATCGCCTACGTCCTGAAAGGACAAAGCACATAGATAAAGAAGAAGTCAGGAGTCTTGACTTGAAGCTTTTTTCTTTCGGGCTGGTTAAAATAGCAAGTTTACGATACCAAACCAAGACTTTGAAAAAATAGAGGACGAGTACAAGAAATTATCTTTCATACTATTAAGAGTTCCTGGTGAAATCAGTTGAGGCGGTTCGAGAAGCTGGTAGCAAATTATGGTACCCATATAGAATTTTAAATACAGACTCATTGTAAACCCTTTCTTTTAAAAATTATACATAACAAATAAATTATAAGTATTTTAAATGGAGGCCCGAGATTCACAATATTTACGTTCGACCTCATCTTTATTGTCATACTAGCAGTATAGCCCGGCGCTACTCGGGTGTAATGAAAGCTTAAAACTAATCCATGGCCCTGGAGCTCAGACTCTTTGGACGTTCGCACGAAAAACTAAAAACCAATAGTTGTTTCCAGTTAAAGCAAAACCGTAGACTGAAAGAAAAATGAATGGATGTAAGTCAGATTTTGATTTCCTGCTATCGATATCAAATAAGTTTTTTCGGCGTAAACTGAATTTTGAAGGCTAAATAAGTAATCTGAGTAAATGGTATCATGGCTGAGACTAAGAACTACAATTATACCTACTGAGAGCCAAACCCGAAGCAAAAACTAAAATAAAAGGGCTGAAAAACTGATTTTCATCAGACCCGGTAGGATATCGGGGTATCGATTTCCAATATTGGAGTCAAGTAATTCATCCAAGGATAAACTAACCTAATTAAGTCCATGAAAACTTATCGTACCCATTGGGAGTAAAATTGGAGAAAATGAGCCATATTGATGGCTGAATGTCGGTCTTTGATCAAATTAGATAGAATATCGTGGGTATAGATTTCCGATATCGGGGATATCATCGATTTTCTGCACTATTGTAAGAACTGCAACCTTGAAACTTCTGAATATCGTTTTTTTATGTCTTTGTCTATGAGTGTATTAAATTTGATTAAAATCAGACCACTCCTTCTATAACCCGATTTTTTCGATTATCGATTTTCGATATTTATCGGAGGTACCTTGCTAAGAACACTCGCAGACGATTATAGTACAACTGTGTACATTTTCAAGAAAATCGGTTCAGCCGTTTCGGAGTCTATAGGTAACGGACTTACACACACACACACACACACACACACACACACACACACACACACACACAGTTCCATTTATAAATAAGTTTAGATAGATTCACATTTCGGGTGTTACGCTCCTGCCTTTTTAGGCGATATTTGTTGGAATAACGAGCTAAATACTTTATTTCGTCCCTGAGGTAGATTGTTCTAGATCCACATGTCATGCCTCTTGTGGATAATTCTGTTTTAGCTATTTTCTTTTAGTAGATCAATTATCTAAGTTTTTCTTCACCACTAGTGCGACCGGGTATTGAACTCACAACTCTTTGAGTAAAGTCACTGGTTTACTTCAACCACTGATTTTATTGTGTCCTTGAAATAAAGAGATCGGTTCGAAATTCCAATGTTTACTTCAAGAAGACCAAAGCGTACGACATTTTGAAGATGACAATAAATACGAGAGAGTTAATTTCCAATCATGTAAATGATGTAGAAAAATGAATATTGAAATATTTCGATTCCTCCGCTATCAATTCTGAAAAACCAAAATTCCCCTTTTCCTTCCAAGCTTTTTACTAATTTGAAGAAATGAGGAAATTTTCAATGAAACTTCTCTACCAAGAAACTGAACGCTAAATATATAAAACTATATTTCCATATGGAATTCATCATGCATAGAAAAAGGTTATGGTTTTTTTATGGACTCGAACACTGGACACTTATTCCATTGGGAAATAATATACACCATTTACACAGACAGAAAAATTGAAGCAAATATGCCGGACATTATTGTTAAAAACCAAAACGAAAAAACTTGTCTATTAATTGATATGGCTTGTCCAGCGGATTGTAACATAGCAATCAAGGAATTCGGAAAACTGTCAAACTATAAAGACTTGGAAATTGAAATAGAAAAAATGTGGAAATTGAAAACACGAGTTGTGCCAGTGATAGTAGGTGCACTTGGAATGATTAAAAATGGAACAAAACTACACATTGAAAGAATCCCTGGAAATCCCAGCTTAAGAGATATACAAAAACTTGTCTTGTTAATTACAGCCCACACACTAAGGAGAACTTTGTCTATGTAACGCTAGAGATGATAGAGGAGATAGAAAAAAAACATGAAATGGAGCCATAACAACACGCCACGACCTGCCTTAGGTCTTGGTTGGTAGTGCGACCATAGCAGAAATCGAAATATGATGAAAAATGACAAAATAATAATAATAATAATAATAATAATAATAAGAAGAAGAAGAAGAAGAAGAAGAAGAAATATAACAAAATAATAATAAAAATAATAATAATAACAAAATAAAAAAAACTGCCTATTAAGTGATATGGCTTGTCCAGCGGATTGGAACCAAGGAATTCGAAAAACTTATCAAAATATAAAGACCTGGAAATTGAAATACAAAAAATGTGGAAATTGAAAGCAGGAACCGTGCCAGTGATAGTGGGTGCACTTGGAATGGTAAAAAATGGAACAAAACAACACATTGAAAGAATCCCTGGAAACCCCATCTTAAAATTGTCTAGTGAGTTACAGCCCACACACTAAGGAGTACTTTGTCTATGTAACGCTAGGGATGATGGGGGAGATACAAAAAACATGAAATGGAGCCATAACAACACACCACAACCTACTTTATGTCTTCCGCAGACTTAGTAGGTAGTGCGACCATAGCAGAAATTGTATAATGATGAAAAATGACATAATAATAATACTAATAATAATAATAATAATACGGAATATACTGTTCTTGCGCCATTTACTGACACCATCCAGATGAGTTTATCATTCATCTTATCTGCAAAAATTTGAAGTCACGTGTTGTGCTGACATCTAGACGAGAAAGAAAAGAACGAAAACGTAACGGTTGTTTTCGACTCGTCAAATAAGAGCACTTTCCTTTCGAAAAGTGTCCATTGCTATACCACCCACGTTTATCCCTTATCTTCAATTTATGTTTCTACCATTTTTAATTCCTTTCTCCCTTTTTTTCTAAAATTCCCTTCCATTTACTTCCATTACTCGCCCCTTCCAGTTCTCCTTTATTCATTGTCGTCTGTGCGCGACTCTAAGGCTGTCTACTTTCACTTTCACGAAGATTTTTATCCTTACTTTCACTTTCACTTTCACTTCAAAACAGCCCACCACCAGAACCCCGATCACGCGTCTACCTTACAATGTTTTAGGGCCTGGCGTCGTTTGGCCTACGCTACAGTGCTGTTTACATTCTTTCTTGTTTTTTGGTTCTTCCTATCGTTGGTTGCTTCCCTGGCCGTCATTGTCAGGCGCGTTCTGACTTGCCGAACGTTTCGTCTTTCGTTAATCTCCTTTGAAGGTTTCGTGGTCACAAGACGGGTGTCATGGAAATTTGAGCGGTGCGCTTCAAGATCTTGGCCTGCCATTGACATCTTTCCTCTCGATGGATCGGCTTTTTTCTACTGATGATGCAGAAATGGACAACCGTACGTGTGCGCGTTCGTATCGAAAAGTAATATTTTTCGGATGCGCATGTTTATGCAAATTTATATATTCGCAACAGTAGAGTTACGTACGTATGTCGATGGGAACTCATTTTATTATAGAACAAAGTATACAGAATTTTTTTCTAGTCACCGTTTCTTTATGATTTTATGTAAATTAATATTAGTATGAATGAAATTAATATATTTGGTACGATAAATACTATCTATCTATCTATCTATCTATCTATCTATCTATCTATCTATCTATCTATCTCCTCTTTCCCTCTATCTCAGTCTGTGACTATCTATCTATCTATCTATCTATCTATCTATCTATCTATCTATCTATCTATCTATCTATCTATCTCCTCTTTGCCTCTATCTCAGTTTGTGACTATCTATCTATCTATCTATCTATCTATCTATCTATCTATCTATCTCCTCTTTCCCTCTATCTCAGTCTGTGACTATCTATCTATCTATCTATCTATCTATCTATCTATCTATCTATCTATCTATCTCAGTCTGTTCATATCTATCTATCTCAGTCCCTCCATATCTATCTATCTATCTATCTATCTATCTATCTATCTATCTATCTATCTATCTATCTATCTCCTCTTTGCCTCTATCTCAGTTTGTGACTATCTATCTATCTATCTATCTATCTATCTATCTATCTATCTATCTATCTATCTCCTCTTTCCCTCTATCTCAGTCTGTGACTATCTATCTATCTATCTATCTATCTATCTATCTATCTATCTATCTATCTATCTATCTATCTCTCTTTCCCTCTATCTCAGTCTGTCTATCTATCTATCTATCTATCTATCTATCTATCTATCTATCTATCTATCTACTCCTCTTTGCCTCTATCTCAGTTTGTCTATCTATCTATCTATCTATCTATCTATCTATCTCCTCTTTCCCTCTATCTCAGTCTGTGACTATCTATCTATCTATCTATCTATCTATCTATCTATCTATCTATCTATCTATCTCCTCTTTCCCTCTATCTCAGTCTGTGATCTATCTATCTATCTATCTATCTATCTATCTATCTATCTATCTATCTATCTATCTATCTCTCTTTGCCTCTATCTCAGTTTGTGACTATCTATCTATCTATCTATCTATCTATCTATCTATCTATCTATCTATCTATCTATCTCCTCTTTCCCTCTATCTCAGTCTGTGACTATCTATCTATCTATCTATCTATCTATCTATCTATCTATCTATCTATCTATCTCAGTCTGTTCGTATCTATCTATCTATCTATCTATCTATCTATCTATCTATCTATCTATCTGCATTTTTTGGATTTAACTTTTGTAAATGTACATCATAGCAGAAGGATTCAGCTACTTAGTGAACCGGTACAGTGACCCGACAATTACCGTAACATTTTGAGTGAATGATCATATGCACCTGATGATTGCATCAAACATGAAATTCCGAGTCGTGCCAACAACGTAGAATAATATGTATATTTGTTAAAATGTATATAAAATACTTCTGTTCATACTACATTGAGCACTGTTTTATTAAATACAATAATATTACTATACATATGCGTACCGATATCGAAAATCGATAATAAATATATATATATATAAAAGGCAAGGTGTTTGTGTATGTGTCTGGTTTTTTGCTGTATGTCTGTATTTTTTCAGCCCTTTTATTTTAGTTTTTGTTTCTGGTTTGGCTCTAAGTAGGTATTATTGTAATTCTTAGTCTCAGCCATGATACCATTTACTCAGAGGACTTATTTAGCCTTCAAAATTCAGTTTACGACGAAAAAAACATCTTTGATATCGATACCAGGATATCAAAATTTGACTTACATCCATTCATTTTTCTTTCGGTCTACGGTTTCGCTTTAACTGGAAACAACTATTGCTTTTTAGTCGTTCGTGCCAAAGAGTCCGAGCTTCAGGACCATGGATTAGTTTTAAAGCTTTCATTACATCCGAGCAACGCCGGGCTATACTGCTAGTTATACATATATTCCATTTGTAAACGAGTTATTACGCGACCTAGGTTTCTACCATGATGCGTGTCTTCAGGCGATTTGCGGTAACATATGACCAGAAACTAAGTAATTAAACAATATAGATATTAGTCATCCACTTACAATCCTGTTTCACTTTATCACAGCTCATTAGTGTGCCTAGAAATATCCACTTGCTTCTGGCCGGGATGGAAACTCGACCCATTTGGTGTTAGTCGGAGTCGCTACCCCCTAAGCCATAGTCGCATTATATATATATATATATATATATATATATATATATATATATATATATATATATTTTTTTTTTTTTTTTTTGAAAATCAGTTGTTTACGCAACCTTGGTTTCAACCTTTAAGTATCTTCAGGAGTTTTAAAACAACTGTAGTTCGTGTGTAGAGGAATAACTTGCAATAGCGTCGTACGAACACACCAGTAATTTATTGAATTCTAAAACGGAAATACTAAAGAAGTGTAGACATAGAAAGCCTTGGCTTTTGGATTAGGTATGTTTGGTGTGTTCGCCTATTTGCTTATTTTCTTTAATTGTCGTTGGTTGTTTTATGTTTTCGTCTTCGCAATTATTAATGTTTTACATAAGATTCGTTTTCTTTATAAAAATTCTCCCCTATTTGTGTTTGGTGTCTTTCTTTTTGGTCACGTAGGTTATTGAGTTTTCTTTATCATGTCATTTGTTTCTTTCCTCGTTAGCCAGCTTTCCCTGAAGATCTGCTTAGGTGAAACTTTGGTAGGTTTGTTGGCTCACTAGGTATACTTTATTTATTCTGCTCTACCTAAGTATTGAGCGCTTTTTTCTTAGTTGATTACTCGTCTCGGGTTTTTTTCTTTCGGCTACGTGAAAAGCAATGGCAACCTACTGCGGGAAAATCTTCTGCCCAGTCAGTCTTTCGAGACATGATCGCCGAAGCGTGTATCACGTATGGCATTAAACTGACTGACTGACTGATGACTTGGTCTGAATCCTTTTGACTGATGTTCATGTGCTTAGCTCTTTCTTTGTTTTGACCTTTTTTCCTTCCAAGTGGAATCGCGGAGAGTTTTTCGACACGAGTATAGTTATAAGTTTGTCTTTAGATAGATAGATAGATAGATAGATAGATAGATAGATAGATAGATAGATAGATAAGGAAAGAGAGGGATAGTGATAAATAGGGAAGTTATTATACAAATACAAACACACTCATATATATATATATATATATATATATTGTAACAAAGTTGTGGAACTCCTAGGTTTTTTAACCTGCTGTTCAGGCATTTACTTTTATAGAAAGTGCTCGATACAAATGCAGAGCGTTATATAGTAATAGTTGTTACAATGGTTTGTAAATTCATAGTATCACGACTCAAAAATTTTCGCGTTTTTTGGTTTTTTGGTTGCCTCTCTTCGGGTGAAAAAGTTGGAATGAAAATTATCTGATGAAAAAACCATTTATTTGTGGTGAATATGCTTTTTTTAGGTGAAAGTGGGGTTGGGAGCTCATTTGGATTCTGTTGACCTTATTTAAGTCTTAGAGTTAGATGTTTGGTGGGAGGTGGCTTAGTTCAGGGCAGTTAATGATATGTTTGGTGTGTGATTTTTTGGATGGTCTAGTCGATTCTTTTTTGGTTTTTGAGGTGCTGCTATTTGTTTTAGGGGTGGGTATGTGTTGTTTTGTTTTTGGGCTGGTCACTTTATCGTTTAGTTTTGGTTATTTTGTATTGGGATATATGTTTTTTGTTTTTTGCAGTGTCGATATTTTCTTTTATTTTTCTACTATTTACAGGTAGCTGGACTTATTGTTGGTGTGGTGTGAGGTTTGTTGTCTTTTATTTCTACATTTTTTGTTCTATTTATTAATAGGGTTGGTTATGAGTATTTATTGCATTTTTGAGGGGGGGTTCGTGTGGGTTTTGTGCTTTTTTGTTTATTTAAATTTTAACGAGAAATATTTGCGATGTTTGCATAATACTGCTAATTCGTCTCTACGCTTTAATAGTTCGCTACTTTTGGGGTATTTTAGAATGTATAGCTTTTCACTTAAACATAAAGGGCAGATGTCGTCAAGTGAGTTGCTAGTTCTATTTTTTTCTAGGATTTTACATTTGGTTTTCTGTTTTGAATCCTTTAGCTTCCAGAAGTATGTAGAAAGGGATGTTTTGTTTCGGTATAAGTTGTTTTTGAATGAAGTTAAGTGCATGTACCAGCGCTGCTTAAAGGTGTTCTTAGTTGATCCGATATACACTATTTATAGCTGGATTTTCACTTGATGTTATATATATATATATATATATATATATATATATATAAGGGTCAAAATAGGAAAAAGAATAGGAAATAGAATATTGTCTTGTAAGAAACAATCTATCCTCGTAGATTAAATAGAGGGTTTATTTCGAAATTCCTAGTAGGTTTCTCGTATTGACATAATCCTGATGAAGAGCTGACGGACAAACGCCCGAAATGTTGCACTAGAAAGGACAGATGAGGAAAATACTCTGCGTGTAAATAATGAAAATAATATTTAACTCCTGATCATAGAAATTCAATCAGAAATCTGGAAGTATGTCTTTTCTCAACCACGTGGCTCCAATAGAATATGTACAGTTTAGGTCTGAGTGTAATTTCATTTAGTAGAATCCTGCTCCACATGTATTGCATTGCACAAAATAAGATCTAGTTATTCGATTTGTTAGCAGAGGCTGGAATGCGCGTTTCAAGATGCATCGCTCAAAAGGAGATTAATTTTATGCCAGCAATACTAGCCATACATATTTACTCTACTTTATCTATCAGGCAACAAGATGAATAACTGCAAAAATATTTCAGCGCGTTGAGTCCTAAACATCTTACTCGGAATTAGGGGCTTAAACCAAACAGTGCACGAGAATTTGAAACCGTAAAGAGAAAGGGAAAGTGAAAGTGAAAGTGAAAGTAAAAAACTGAATGAAGGCAAATGAATTAATTTTTTTTTAATTTCATTAGTGCTGAAGTGATGGAAGATTTTCAGTTGAAACAAGAGATTTTCCGTTCAATTATAAATCTGATAGTTCACTTACTCAGTGATTTATCTATGGTTATTTGTGCAATGAATAGCGGGAAGCCTGTAACTGTGCGTGTGTTTGTGTTCACAAATTTCTATGCCTATATATATATATATATATATATATATATATATATATATATATACATAATATATATATATATATATATATATATATATATATATATATAGGCATAGAAATTTGGGAACACAAACACACGCACAGTTACAGGCTTCCCGCATATATATATATACAAATTCCTATATATATATATATATATATATATATATATATATATATATAAGGAATTTGTTTTTAGTGTGAGACATAGTGTGTAGATTCTGCTTTGTAGTATAGAATTTTATTTATTGGGTATGTACATTTGATGTGTTTGCATTTATAGGAGCACATCAAACAGAAAAGGATTCCGTAGAAATTATTAGATAAGCAAGCCAACCCCCTTGCTCCCTTGTGGCTCTTAGTATGTTTGCTCCTGTTACACATAGTAACCCCGTTCCCCCATCCACCTGCTCAGGCCCTGCAAATATGTTATCCGCTGCCTTCCTCTGTCTCTTTTTCTATCTATCTGGCCAGTCAGTATCAGGTTCTCCAAGCTCTCCTTCCTCATTGCATGTCCCAGGAACTTCAGTTGTCTCTTCCTGATGATCAGTATTAATTTCCTTTTTGTTGCCATTCTTTCCAACACCTCATCGTTGCTTGTATGCTCAGTCCACAATATCCGCAGCACCCTTCTGTATATATATATATATATATATATATATATATATATATATATATATATATATATATATCTGGAAGAGTGGTAGACTTTGTAAACAGTAACTACTCCGGCATTTACGCACCGCTCATTCGATAATGAATTGGAGCACTCTAGCTATTAGGTGTGTTTATACGCGCTAAAAAGCCTGCCTTCTTCTAGAGGACGCTCGTGGCCTAGGGGTAGAATCGCCGACTGACGCCAAATCGGTCGGGTTTCAATTCTGGGTTGGAAAGCGACCGGAGTGTGAGCCGTACTGATGAGCTGTAATAACGCGAAACAGATCAGTCTGTGGATGACTATAGTGTGTGTATATATATATATATATATATATATATATATTTTCCAGTTATAACGCTACCTGGGTTTTTACCATGAGTGCCAGTGCTATGTGATGTCAATTCTTCAATGCAACAGTGAATGCTGGGCAATATCATGAGGACAAAACGGAATATGACACAATTTTTGATTCATCCTAATAACCATATCTGTTCTGAAATGTATGTTAATATCAACAAATATATATATATATATATATAGAGAGAGAGAGAGAGGAGGAAGGGGAGGGGGAAAGAGAATGAACACAATTTTGACATAAAATATGTTACTCTATTAAAATTAAAAATAATTCACTAACAAATGTGTAGAAATTGAATCTCCCGTTCAATCTTCTGTCCAAGCTCGTACGTTTTACTATTCTTTGCAGATTTTCTGCTTTGGAATATTTAATAACAAAAGTGATGGAAAGACAAATAAAAAAAAGAATAGACAAAGAATAGAGACGAATTTGGATAGATTACAAAAATTTATTTCCAAAATTTTTAAAACTACCAGCGTCTCTTATTCATGCGCATGTGTAGTCACAACAACATCAACAAACCAAGTCTGATGAAGACTTAACAGATGAAACGCGTCACAAATAAACTTTATCCATTTTGGCTAAGAGACATGCACACACACAAACACACATCATGTGTGTGAGAGTGCATATATATATATATATATATATATATATATATATATATATATATATATATATATATATTTTGATTATTAATTGCTTAGCTTTTGGTCATAACAAAATTAGACCAGTACACATTTTTATAAAAAGTTGTTTAATAATGCAATCATATTGTAGAACATTTGAATATTCTTCATTCGTAAACGAGTTATTACGCGACCTAGGTCTCTACCATGTGGTGTTCAGGTGATTTGAGCTATTACAAATCGCTTGAAAACACCACATGGGAAAAACCTACGTCGCGTAATAACTCGTTTACAAATGAAGAATATATATATATATATATATATATATATATATATATATATATATATAATGTGTTAGTAGAAAGTGGAACACTCTTCAAACACAAATGGAGAAATTTGATGAAGTCGAATAGTTTCTTATAAATCTAAATCAAATAACTGTATGAACATCGCAGGGATATGCTTCATAACAACATTTTAATTGAAACGGTAGTTCACCGAAACATTTCTGGAGACAATTTTATTTAATCACGAGTTAAAAGGGTTAATTGATGTTGTGGATCTTCGTCGCCAATTTGTTGTGGCAAATCTTAACGCAAATCTTCGTCGCCAGTTTGTTGTAGTGACAGGTTTGGCCGGAAGTAAGATACAGAAAACAGGAGGAAGACTCAAAATAGTGTATTGGTATAACAAGAACATAGATACAAATTAAGTGTTAATCATAAGTAAATAGAAATAAGTAAATCCGAACGGTACAATTACGCTGCGTATTACCTGACTAGTAGCTGGTTTAAAGTGCATACTAGCAGTCTTCAACTGCATCAATAAATGCATCCTGCAGGCAATTATATAGTAAGAGGAAAGTCTATTCCTCGTAGGAAGACACCATAACAATTAAGAAAAAAATGCATTTAGAGTGCGCTGATAGAGTGCGACCAGGCTCATACATTATATCAGCGATAATCACAAAGGTAAAATCAGAATAATAATACAAAATAATAGAGATATTAACTGTAGTCTGCTCGAAGTGAGCTAATTGGCCAACGTTCCTCTAAAGCCCATTGGGTCTAACAACGGTTCCCTCTACCCAAGGGCAAGGGACAGATCTGATTACTGCCGGAGAGTACATATTGTTCTTTAAAAAGAATTATCGAAAACTGATGCCAGGCCGATGAACGGAAATTAATAAATACGTTATATAATAAATAATGAGTCTCCACCGAAATAATGTTTAAAGTGATTATATATATATATATATATATATATATATATGAATAAAAGAGTCAAGAGAAATATTGTATTTAGTTATAAACGACTAAGTACAGTTTACCTCTAATCTTTTTTTATTCATACTGTCTTTTCTGCAGATTAAACTTGAGGATATTTACAAACCCACCCCCACCCCACACACACACTCTCTCTCTCTCTCACACACACACACACACACATATATATATATATATAGATATTTGAGTTTTCCTTTATATATATATATATATATATATATATAATTTTTATAGGGTGGTATATTTAAAGTGCTCAATATCAGAGATAGAGCGTATGTAAATATAAAAGAGTGAACATTTAAGTCAACACTCCCTGATTACTGCGCTTAGCATGAAACAGTCTGCCGCCTCTGAACGTTGACATTTGGGCTGCTGTGTGAGCTGACCTTCGAGTAGGGAAGGTCATCATGGACATTTTTGTGTGTTGTCCCAACAGCTAGGCTCAAAGTCCTTGCAATGTCATGCATTGTCACCTTTCTCTCAGACTGAATGATGTCACTGACTGATCCGATCACCTCAGAGCAGTGATGAGGTTGAAGACAGGCTTGAGAGGTCTGTCTTCATCCCCAACACTGCTCCGTCCTTCTTTAAATAATTTAACCTACTTGTAGACATTTTTTTGGTTGTGGCACCATACACAGTTGACATTCTCCTATGAATTTCAACTGGTTTGCACCCTTCAGCAACCAAAACTTGATAACTAAACTCTGTTCAATCATGGAGCATGCTTCTTGGTCGGCCATCTTTGTTAATCTCCAAAACTCTCAAAGTTTTTTTTTTCAATCTGCAAAAAAAAAAAAAAAAAAAAAAAAATTAAATCCCTTTAAAAAATAAGTAAAGGAAAAAAAAAGTAAGCGTCTATCTGTATTAGAAGTCCTCATACTGAAAAATTCACCTTATTTATTTATTGAATGACCCTCGTAGAAGTCCTTATACCAAAAAATTCACCTTATTTATTGAATGACCCTCGGATATAAACTACCGCCCAACACAGGTAATGTGAATTTTTTTTTAAATCCTGTGTTTTTAGCCTCAGACCTTGTTCAAAAATTTTTCTCGACCACGTTTTTGTTTTAATTGCTGAAGATTTGTTTCTGAAGACGTGCCGGCCGTCTTAAAATACTCCTCTTATTATTTTTTTTATTTTTCCTTTTTAATTGAGATACTCTTGTATCTTTCTTAATAAAAAAAAATGATCCTTTTAAAAATAATATATATATATATGCTAATTTCATAGATTAAGATTAACGTTCAAATCCCAAAATGCTTTTCGGTTGACATAAAACATATTCACATTTCACCCTTTGTCTCTCTCGGCACTCACACACGTACATTTAAACGCACACACACACACACACACATTATATATATATATATATATATATATATATATATATATATATATATATGTAATCCGCAGACAGATTTGTTTCGCTGTATCACAGCTCATCAGTTCGGTTATACATCCGATTGCTTTTAACCCAGGATTGAAACCGACCGAATTGGCGCCAGTCGGCGATTCTACCACTGAGCTATGGGCACCCGATAGAAGAAGGCAGACATTTAGCGTATGATGTATCATACGCCAGTGGCCAGACTGCTCTAATTCATTATTGAATGAGCGATGCGTAGATGCTAGAGTAGCTAGTGTTTTTTCAAAACCCGCCATTCTTCCAGAGTGCTCAATCAGGGTGTGAGAGCGTAAATAGTCATCCGCAGACAGATCTGTTTCGTTATACCACAGCTCATCAGTACGGTTAGACAACTGATTGCTTTTATCCCAGGATTGAAACCCGACCGAATTGGCGTCAGTCGGCCATTCTAACTCTGAGCTATGGTGGAAGGAGGCAGACTTTTAGCATATGATGTATCATACGCCATGATGTATCATATTTTAGTCTATGATATATCATATCGCACATGTGCATGTCCGTATATATATATATATATATATATATATATGTAATTATATACATATATATATATATATATATAATTATATACATATATATATATATATATATATATATATACGGACATGCACACGAGCGACAAGCACACAGTTATTATGCCTGAGTTTCGCATGTTTGCTTTTGTGTGTGTGTCTCTTTCTGACACACACACAAAAAAACAAGAGATAATAAAAACAATTTTAATTTGTCCCTTATTTTATATTTACGATAAAGATTTTATGGGATTCATTCGTCAGAGTAATCTCTCTCTGACAATATAAACCCAGCTTCTACGGTATCTTTGTCAAATCGAGGTTCTCTTCAGAGCTTTCCGAATATATCTTGTAATATATTCTTTGATGGTCAAACCATGCATGCCAAGGTAATTTATTTTGGAGGTGCCGGTTGTCCAATGTCATGCAATATGGAACATTCAGGCAGGGTTCGAATTTTATCGGCGGATGTTGGGACGCATTTCATACTTGGATAATTACATTCAAAAGCTATTAGAAAATAGCAAAGAAAAATATCATTTTCTTAATTCAAGGCTTGTTTTTAACTAGGTTAGTAACTTGTCTTGGAGAACTGTCTATATTTCCGACATGAAGTAAGAAAGAATCAGTCAGTTAAGAGCCATACGTGATACACGCGTGGCCGATCATGTCTCGAAAGAGACATGACTGAATCAGCAGAAGATTATCTCACAGTAGGTTGCCATTACTTTCTGCGGTAGACTGGTTGCCAGCCAAGGCTATAGAACCCAATCTGTCCTGTTATTTGACTCATAGCTAAAGAGGGAAGAGACGTATTCTATAATTAAGTAGTAATTAATGGGGGATCAGTTTATTACTTCGTAACAATATAAAACTGATCCCCCACATTTTGCCCAGTAGGAGTCTTAATTATGTTTTCAACTATTATATTCAGTCAGTCAGTTAAGTGCCATACGTGATACACGCTTGGGCGATCATGTCTCGAAAGTACTAATTAGTGGGGGATCAGTTTATTACTTCATAACAATATAAAACTGATGCCCCACTTTATGCCCAGTAGGAGTCATAATCATGTTTTCAACTATTATATTCAGTCAGTTAGTTAAGTGCCAAACTTTGTGCGATCATGTCTCGGAGACATGACTGACTGGGCAGAAGATTATCTCACAGTAGGTTGCCATTACTTTCTGCGGTAGACTGGTTGCCAGACAAGGCTATAGAACCCAATCTGTCCTGTTATTTGACTCATAGCTAAAAAGGGAAGAGATGTATTATATTATTAAGTAGTAATTAGTGGGGGATCAGTTTCTTACTACATAGCAATATAAAACTGATCCCACACTTTATGCCCAGTGAAAGCCTTAATCAGGTTTTCAACTATTATATTCAGTCAGTCAGTTAAGTGCCATACGTGATACACGCTTTGGGCGATCATGTCTGGAAAGAGACATGACTGACTGGGCAGAAGATTATCTAGCAGTAGGTTGATATTACTTTCTATAGGTAGCCAGTCAAGGCTATAGATCCCAATCGGTCCTGGTATTTAACCCATAACTGGAGGAAGAGACGGATTAGTATCTTTCCCAAGGGTATTTGCACGTATGGGAATGCAAGAAATTCAGCTAGAATTCGAACTGGGCTACCCGATTTCTCGTTCTGAGCCGATATCAACTGCACAAGCCAGATCAGGTCTTAAATAGAGGCTTTCTGTCATATTTAGTCAAGAGCTTCCTAGTCCTCACTTTTCAGTATCCATTGATCACAAAAGCGACTCAGCGTCCTTGTGGATGACAAATTATTTTCCACCATGAATACTCTCTCTCTCTCTCTCTCTCACACACACACACGAGATATGTGTGTGTGTGTGTGTGTGTGTGTGTGTGTGTGTGTGTGTGTGTGTGTGTGTGTGTGTGTGTTCCAAATCTTAGCACTGTCCTCAGATTGACACCAAAAAATATTCGTATTGGAGTTTCCGGCACGAATGCCAAGAAGTAGAGGATGCTGTTTCCAAAATTCTAGTGAAGTAAATTGCGGTATGGTGCTCTTTTTTTTCTCACAAACCGTGCCCAACTGACCCAGCTTTACTTTGCAGTCAACAAAATAAAAAACAAACAATACGCCTGCGCGAATTTAAAAATATAAAATGACTACAATTTACCCATGGCTCATTGTATACATATATATGGCTAACAATTGCACTGCTGGGAGTTGATTTCAATTTTCAATGTCCATATATATATATATTATTATAATATATATATATATTATTATAATATATATATATATTATATATATATTATGTATATATATATATATATATATATATATATAAATATATATATATATATATATATATATATATATATAATATTATATATATATTATATGTATATATATATATTATATATATATAATATAGATATATTATATATATATATATATACTATATTATATATATATATATATATATATATAAATATATTCGTGTTTTTGCTCTACTACTGTATTTTCGTACTTTCGTATCGAGCACTTTTTCTGGTGTTTAGGTTCCGTTTTTGGGTTTCTTTTTCTTTCCTACGGATGCTTGACTGTTTGTTCTTGTTCCGCTGGTTTCTTTTTTTTTCACCCCCCCCCCCATTATCCGACGACATGTTCCGCCGGATTTTAACGGATTTAGGTTCTGTTTGTTGACATTTTCAAATATTTATGTTTATTTTGATTAGTGTAAACTTACGGATTCTAATTTATTGGTATTATATATATATATATATATATATATATATATATATATATATATATAAATTAAAAAAGGATTAATTCAATGATGTTGAATGACCATTTCGATATGAAGATCCCCACGGGGGATAACACATCACCTCAGCAACAGAAAAATCCTTTCAGAAACTGGAGAAAAATTAGTCTAATTTTCCTTTTTAAATAGATTTGCAAAGAAATTAAAAAAGAAAATAAAAAAGAAAAAGAAAAAAAGAAAAAGTTAAAACAAAATAAAAACAAATAACCAAGAAAAGAAAAAAATTGTCATCGTCTGGGTTCGTAAAAAAGGAAAGAGAATTGTAACTTAAAAATTAACAGGGGATTTTCATATCGAAATGGTCATTCAACATCATTGAATTAATCCTTTTTTAATTTATATTTGCTCTGTAATATTTTATTACATGGAGCTCTCTTCCTGTATCATTTTTTAATATTAAAATAAAATTTTTAATATTAATTAGGATCGGGTTTTTGGAATTTACCTTCCTGCATCCTGTATCTGAATTAATATATATATATATATATATATATGCGTGACTCTTCAGAAATGAATTGAGTTCGTTCGGAGACTGACGTGTGCATACATTGCTTATATACAACACGTTAAAAGTTCCCTTCTCCGATTGATTCAATGCGCCTTTGGCTTAAGCAGTGGCGACTCCGTCTGACACTAAATCTGTCGAGTTTCCATCTCGGCCAGGAGCAATTGAATGCGTCTATTTACACTGATGCGCTGTGATAAGGCGAAACAGGCTTGTATGTATTTTATAATAATGTCAAGAGTTTCAAGTGATGTTATTTTTTCATTATATGGTTTTTCCGTTTTTAATATTTTTATAAGTTCAGTCAGTTAAAGTGCCATACGTGATACACGCTTGGGCGATCATGTCTCGAAAGAGACATGACTGACTGGGCAGAAGATTATCCCGCAGTAGGTTGCCATTGCTTTCTGCGGCAGACTGGTTGCCGACCAAGGCTATAGAACCCAATCTGTCCTGCTATTTAACCCATAACTGGAAGGAAGAGACGGATTAATACCTTTCCCAAGGGTATTTGCGCGTAAGTGAATACAATGGATTCAACTGGAATTCGAACTCGGCTCCCCGATTTCTCGTTCCGAGCCGATAACCACTGTACCACAACGCACATCCTAATATAATAGCTTCCCCGGCAGGGAATCGAACCCCGGTCTCCCGCGTGACAGGCGGGGATACTCACCACTATACTACCGAGGATCTGCACTTTATAAGTTCAGGAGATGATTTAATGCTATATTTGTTAGGTATGTATTGTGTAATTAATTGGTTAAGCGTTTTAGTTAGTTGGTATATAGGAGTGGGTATTTGCGGTATAATAGGGCGAAAGGGTAAATTAGGCTTGTGTGTTTTGATAGAACCATAATTTTTTTTTTTTAATCACATCACCCCGAGCAAGGCGGTAAGGCCACTGGTGTGCAGGGTGTTACGTAAGAGTGAATAGATTGGAAGAGAAAGCCGGAAACCACGTCCTAAACAGTAAACAAGGGATGAGCCTCTACACCTGTTCAATAGACGTGGGTGGAATGTGAACCGGGCGATAGTTCAGTCTATCGACTCCAATTGTCAGTCTATCTACTCCAATGTATCCTGGTTTATAGTCCCCGATTATTTTTTAAGTTTTAGAATGTCTTGCTCCGTATTAATTTATATATATAAACCTGTCTGCATCTCTTTCACTAACATACGCGGCATCCGCACCAACTTCCCCAGCGTAGATTCTTTCCTCCATAATAACTCACCTGATATATTAGCCCTATGTGAAACTAATCTTAACCCTTCTATCCCCTCATCTGAGTTCTGCGTTCCTGGCTACCTTCCCCTCTTCAGGAAGGACTCCAATGTTCATATGCATGGGCTTGGTGTCTATGTCAGCGAACACCTTCCCTTAGCTAGGGTGTCATCTTTTGAATCCCCAGATCATTCTTTCATGTGCTTCCGCCTCTCACTTCTCAGCTCGATTAGCTATCTCTTCTTTCTGTACCGCTCTCCTTCCTCCCCTGACTGTTCATTACTTGACATCATTTCTGACAATATTGACAAAGCCATATCTACCCATCCCTCTGCCCATGTATTCGTGTTTGGTGACTTTAACGCCCACCACACCAAGTGGCTGAAGAACGCTGTCACTGACCCTGCTGGTGTCCACACCATGAACTTTTCAATCACCCAATCCCTTACGCAAGTAGTGGACTTCCCCACGCGTTTCTCCGACAACCCTAACGGAAGGAACTCACTTCTAGACCTCTGCTTCACTTCCATCCCAGACTCTTGCACTACCAGACAACTCTGCCCACTTGGAAACTCTGACCACACTGTAGTGTCCGTCAATATTTCACTCCACTCCCGCCCGACCCATGAAACACAGATAAGTAGAATATCATACTGCTATCAAAGAGCAGACTGGGATTCGTTCCGAGACTTCCTCTGTGACATCCCTTGGAACAACGTCTTTAGTCTTCCCATCGAAGAATGTGCATCCGAGGTCTCCTCCTGGGTTAAGGCTGGCATTGATGCCTTCATCCCTGCTAGGAAATTCCAGCTTAAATCTCATTCGTCTCCATGGTTCTCACCCGCTTGTTCGGCTGCCATTGCCCACCGGAATCATTTCTTCCGACTTTATCGTAACTATGCGTCGGAACAAAACAGACGCCTTTTCACTTCAGCTCGTAATAAGTGTAAAAGGGTACTTAACGAAGCTAAGATGTTGTTTGCTGCCAGAATGAAGCAACGCATAGCATGCTCTAAATTCGGCTCTAAAGACTACTGGCGACTCTGTAAAAGAGTACTTAACAAGAGCAAGTCCACAATACCCCCGCTAATCAACAAATCTGAGGTCCTCACCTCCCCAGCAGATAAGGCTGAATGTTTTGCCCGCAGATTCTCGAACAATTCGAGTCTGGACTCGTCTGGAGTTTTTACACCCGACTTCTCACCTAGAACCGAGGCACAACTGAATGATGTCCACATTACACCTTCGCTTGTCTCTAAGATTATCTTAAAACTTGACCCTCACAAAGCGAGCGGTGGTGACGGAATCCCAACCATAGTCTTAAAGAAATGTGCCCCTGAACTCTCCTCTATCCTTTCTAAGCTCTACAACCTCTGCCTATCTGCTTCCTGCTTTCCTGCCTGTTGGAAATCTTCCTCTATAGTTCCTATATTTAAAAACACTGGAGAACCCTCTGACCCTGCAAATTACCGCCCTATCAGCCTTCTTCCGATCTTTGGCAAAGTGTTCGAAGCCATTATCAACGCCGAGGTGGTTCAGCATCTCACAGCACACAGGCTCCTCTCGGACAAGCAATATGGTTTCCGCTTCACCAGGTCTACTGCTGATATGCTAACGACCATCACCGAGTACATATACCAGGCACTCGACAGGAATGGCGAAGCTCGAACCGTTGCATTGGATATATCTAAGGCGTTCGACAGAGTTTGGCATGCTGGCCTTCTATGTAAACTGCGGAGCTATGGTATAACTGGACATTTGTTTGAACTAATCCAGTCATTCCTCTCTAACCGCACAATGAAAGTGGTATTAAACGGACATGCCTCTCAGAACTACCATACAAACGCAGGTGTCCCCCAAGGCTCCATCTTAGGTCCTACACTCTTCCTGATATATATTAATGATCTCCCTGATTCCATAAGAACCCAAATAGGTTTGTACGCCGATGACACCACAGTTTACTCTCGCCTCCAACAAAAATCTGGTGTAGGCGTCAAAGCTAAACTCGCAGCCGAGATTGAAAAAGACCTCCAATCCATATTGGACTGGGGTAAGAAATGGCTAGTAAATTTTAATGCTTCTAAAACGAAGCTACTGTCAATTAACCATCATCGACAATCTCACCTACCTCCCATTAGCATGGACCAGGCTTGCCTCCCAGAGAGTAAAACACTACGCCTCCTTGGTCTCACACTTTCAGCGGACCTCAAATGGAATGACTATATCGAATCCATTGCTAAATCCGCTGCTATGAAAGTCGGTTCTCTGTGTAGGGCCCGGAAGTTTTTTCCGTCTAAATCTATCCTGCACATTTACAAATCTACCATCCGCCCGTGCATTGAATACTGCTGCCATATCTGGTCGGGTGCCCCTGCTGTTCTCCTCGGGCTTCTCGATAAGGTTCAGAGGAGGGTCTGTAATGTGATAGATACCGACTTGGCAGACCGCCTGCAGTCTCTCTCCCACCGGCGAGACGTGGCTTCGCTGTGTCTCTTCTATAAATACTTTCACGGCTTCTGCTCCGATGAACTTAGATCACTGGTGCCCCCTAAATACGAATTTGCACGAGATACTAGATTAGCAACTAGATCCCACCCTTTTACAGTGAAATCGATAAAATGCAGCCGTAACTTCTGCTCCAATAGTTTCTTTCCTCGCACTTCCCGACTGTGGAATTCTCTTCCAAACGATTGCTTCCCCGACGGCTACAATCTCCAGGAGTTTAAATGTAAGGTCAATAGACACCTCCTAACACACTAACCTGCTCCCATTCTATCAAACACTCTTCCCATCTGCCCGACACTCATCCTCGCTATCCTTACTCATCTATCACCTTTCTCCTGACATTCCCTATGTCTATCCACTCCTTCTCTTTATCTTCCCCTATGTAGCCCCATGCGCAATAGTGGCAGTGGAATGCCTTGCTTGGGGTGAGATGATTAAAAAAAAAAAAAAAAAAAAATATATATATATATATATATATATATATATATATATATATATATTAAATATGCTCAGTTATGATCTGAGATTAAGGACAAGATGCTTAAATAAAAAGAAGACATAAGGAAAACTATTTAAATCGCTTATGTGTTTCGTCTTGTGATGGACTTTATCAAGGCAAAAAGACGAAATGAGCTTTATTCTAAATTACGTATCTATAAACAAACAGTGTTGGCAACTATAAAAACGCTCACTAATCATTCAAAAGGACAAACAGCATATTTTAGTTTTTAGAATTCCTTCATGTGTAGTGTAAAATCACGAGATGTTAAAATGAAGGCAATTCAAGCGTTTTTTTAACTTTTTATTATGTATGTTAGTCTGTTTTAGAATTTCTTCATGTGTAGTGCAATGTCATGAGATGTTAAAATGAAGGCAATTCAACCGTTTTTTTTAAAACTTTTTATTATGTATGTTAGTCTGTTTTAGAATTTCTTCATGTGTAATGTAAAGTCACGAGATGTTAAAATGAAGGGAATTCAACCGTTCTATTTGGTCTCTTTATGGAAATTGTACTAAAACAGACTAACATACATAATAAAAAGACCAAAGAAAACGGTTGAATTCCCTTCATTTTAATATCTCGTGACTTTGCACTACACATGAAGGAATTCTAAAACTAAAATATTCTGTTAATCTTTTGAAATGATTTGTGAGCGGCCTTGTGGTTGCCAACACTATCACAGGACGAAACGCGTAGACGATTTAAATACAGTTTTCCTCTTGTCTTCTTTTTATTTAACCACACACACACATATATATATATATATATATGTATGCAATGAATTATTTTGAACATTATTTTTACCGATACTCGTATTTAAGTAGATATTCTGTTTTTAATTAAACAGTATTTTTATATTTATATCTACCGGCCTGATTATTTACGATAAATTTTTATTACGAAAATGTGTCCTATCCAGCAGGATTCGAACCTGCGACCCCTATTTACATAGGGGAAGCTACCATTTGACCTGGTACTGTCTTAACCACTCGACCATGGATAGCCTCTTGATCAGACGAGGTTTTTATCATGCTTATATAACACAATTTTCGATCTATCGTAAACAAACCATATCTGCTCTGAAATGTATCGTAAATATCAACAAATGTAAACATGTTACGGAAATTAACGAATTTTAACGAAACTTGGTTATAAGCAACCGACAATTTGTAATGAATTATTTTGAAATAATTATAATAATTAAATAATTATAATATATATATATTAGGAAGATTCTAACTTAATTTGTCACAAGGCTACTCGTATGGAGTACCCAATGAGGATAAATCTCAATTGACAGTAGATTGGATCATTCAACAAATGCGTATACATTTAGGTATGAGATTTGATCCCTTCAAAGCGACGTAATGGTTAACAAGGTTGTCTTGCTGGAACAATTACGGCTAAGAAATGAGTTTGATCGTCACTGAGGGCTCTACAATTTCGGCCTTGTACCACATCTAAACTACGCTTAGAAAATGATCATGTAGGTAAGAGATTTCATTTTGAAAGTAAGAATTTAGAGAGGCGTCAACTATACAGACTTTGTTCTACGATATTTGGTGGCTTGCGTTTCTTCTCTTTTTGTTTTTTTAATTCTTTCACCCCAAACAACGCGGTAGCGTGACTAGTGAGAGAAAAGACTAGGTTTTGAAAGGATAAAATTGAACGGAATTCAAGAAGAAAAAAATGGCAATAGTCGTTTCATTTAAATTTTTGGAGATTGTAGCTATCAGGGAAGCAAGTATACAGAAGGGAATTTCACAAGCGGAAAGTGCGAGAAAAGAAACTGTTGGAGTAGAAGTAGCGGTTACATTTACCTGTTTGAACAGAAGGGAATTCCACAGGTTGGTAGTGCGAGAAAATGATGGAACTAATCATGAATGTTTCTACTAAAACAGCACATGAAAATCAAGTCGGAGCCCACCACGAGTGTGATATATACATATATAGTATCGTGGCGTGGCTCTCTCTCTCTCTCTCTCTCTCTCTCTCTCTCTCTCTCTCTCTCTTCTAACAAATTTTCATGGCAACTCCTCTTATGACATTTTTATCCAGATGCCCTGACCACGTGAAGTTTATAGACTGACATCTAGATCTCACCATGTTACCGTTCAAACAGTTAAAATATAACCGCCAAATCTACTATAACAGTTTATTTTCTCGCACTTCCCGCCTGTGGAATTCACTTCTGTTTGCTTCCTTCCCTGATAGCTGCAATCTCAAATAATTTAAATTCTATGACAATAGTAGCGTTTATCTCTAAAGGAACGTAGGTGGAATTCAAGTTGGCGTCCTTCCATTTATAAAGCAATAATTCTTTGACACATCGCTTCCGTTGTTAAATAAGGTGAGATTAATATTTAGTGCTAGATGTTTTTTATAGAGCCCATCTCTCACATCGAGATGTCTTCGGTGACTGGGTTTACGATTATTTTTTTCTAAATTGTTAATCTTTTTTTTAATCATTTCATCTCAACTGCTCGCTCTTTGCTATTATTTTCAAAAGCATGGTATCCCATATTCTGTGATAGCCGTTAGCACATCAGCGGTAGACAGGGCGATACGGAAGTCCTATTGTTTGTCAGAGAAGAAGTCTTGAGATATGAGATGCTTAACTACTTCAGTATTTAATACTGGAATCAGTCAGTTATGTGCCATACGTGATACACGCTTGGGCGATCATGTCTTGAAAGAGACATGACTGACTAGGCAGAAGATTATCCCGCAGTAGGTTACCATTGCTTTCTGCGGTAGACTGGTTGCCGACCAAGGCTATAGAACACAATCTGTCCTGTTATTTGACTCATAGCAAGAGGGGGAAGAGATGTATTATATTATTACGTAGTAATTAGTGGGGGATCAGTTTATTACTTCATAACAATAGAAAACCGACCCCCCACTTTATGACCAGTAGAAGACTTAATCA
The DNA here is from genome assembly GCA_037127315.1 of Ascarosepion bandense. Classification (NCBI taxonomy): domain Eukaryota; kingdom Metazoa; phylum Mollusca; class Cephalopoda; order Sepiida; family Sepiidae; genus Ascarosepion; species Ascarosepion bandense. The sequence goes on from JBBBDQ010000375.1 coordinate 627,557, forward strand.
TGGTTCTAACTATTATATTGAGTCAGTCAGTTAAATGCTATACGTGATACACGCTTTTATAAATAAGCTTAGATAGATAAATCTTTGACACATTGCTTCCGTTGTTAAATAAGGTGAGGTTAATATTTAGTGCTAGATGTTTTATATCGAGCACATGTTTTGGGCTATGGAATTTATGAATATACTCTATCAAAGTTTATATCTAAATATTATCTAAATATCTAAGACGAAGGAGGTTACAGAGAGAAAGAGAAAGAGGTAGAGAGAGAGTCTAAGAAAAGAAAAAATGAATGGCATTCAAGAAGATAGAATATGGCAATTGTCATAGAATTTAAATTATTTGAGATTGCAGCTATCAGGGAAGCAAGCAAACAGAAGTGAATTCCACAGGCGGGAAGTGCGAGAAAATAAACTGTTATAGTAGATTTGGCGGTTATATTTTAACTGTTTGAACGGTAACATGGTGAGATCTAGATGCCAGTCTATAAAATTCACGTGGTCAGGGCATCTGGATAAAAATGTCATAAGAGGAGTTGCCATGAAAGAGAGAGAGAGAGAGAGAGAGAGAGATAGAGAGAGAGAGAGAGAGAGAGAGAGAGAGAGAGAGGCCACGCCACGTCGGTGAGAAAGTAAAAGAAGTCGAGATGACAGGTCGGGAACGATTACATTGCAGATCCTTCTTTGGATTTTGTCGAGAACCTCAAGATGAATAGCAGAAGCACCCGACTAGTTATGGTGTATGTATTCAATGCACGGACGAATGGTAAATTTATAAATATACAAGATGCATTCTGACGAGAAAAAACTTTCTGGCCCGACAGAGAGACCCAACCTTTTTTTGCAGTGTATGCTATTATATATCCGATATACTCGTTCTACTTAAATTCCGTTGAAAAAGTGAGGTCAAGGAAGCATAGTGTTTTGAGCCATTTTCTGCCTTAGTTAACAATTTCAAGAGGAGTAACCAGGTTTACTTTGTCAGCCTTGCAGATTTACTATTTAAATTTTATATCTAAATTTTTAATTTCTTTTGTAATCATTTCACCGCAAGAAAGGCGAGATTTTTGCTAATGCACTGGAGGTTACAGGAGAGAGAGAGAGAGAGAGAGAGAGAGAGAGAGAGAGAGAGAGATTGCTGGTTACAGAAGGTGTCGAAGAAAAGAAAAAAATGAATGCGACTTAAGAAGATAGTTAAATGCCATATGTGATACACGCTTTGGGAGATTATGTCTCGAAAGAGACATGACTGACTGGGCAGAAGATTATCTCACAGTAGGTTGCCATTGCTTTCTGCAGTAGACTGGTTGCCGACCAAGGCTATAGAACCCAATCTGTCCTGCTATTTTACCCATAACTGGAAGGAAGAGACGGATTAATACCTTTCCCAAGGGTATTTGCGCGTAAGTGAATACAATGGATTCAACTGGAATTCGAACTCGGCTACCCGGTTTCTCGTTCCGAGCCGATATCCACTGTACCACAACGCACATCCTAAGAAGATAGACGATGGCAATAGACGTTGCATTTAAATTTTGGGGGATTGTACCTACAGGCAAGCAAGTAAACAGAAGAGAATTTTACAGGGGGGAAGTTCGAGAAAATAAACTATTGGAGTAGAAGTGGGGATTACATTTACTTTCTGGCACGACAGACAGACCCAACTTTCTTAGCAGTAGATGCTATTATAGAGCCGATATATTCGTTCTACTTCAGTTCCGTTGAAAAAGTGAGCTCAAGGAAGTGTCATTTTCTGCCTTAGTTAACCACTGAAGGTCCATTCCAAGAGCAGTAACCAGGTTTATTTGTCAGCCTTGCAGATTTACTATTTAAATTTTATATCTAAATTTTTAATTTCTTTTTTACATTGCAGATACATCTTAAAATTAAAGATTTTCTTGTTTTTTGTTTTAAAAGTTTACTAAATTCTGGGCGATAGTGTCTGGTCGGCTATACATCTTAACTTATTTATAAATGGAACTTTGTCTGTGTGTGTGTGTATGTGTGTGTGTGTGTGTGTGTGTGTGTGTGTGTGTGTGTGTGTATCCGTTACCTATAGATTCCGAAACGGCTGAACCAATTTTCTTGAAAATTTACATAAAATTTACAAATTCTAGCTAAAATTTGTGTCGAGGTACTCCCGATAAATATCAAAAGTCAATAATCGAAAAAATCGGGTTATAGAAGGAGTGGTCCGATTTTAATCAAATTTGATGCACTCATAGACAAAGACATAAGAAACGATATTCAGAAGTTTCACGATTGCTGTTCTTACAATAGTGCAGAAAATCGATTATATATATATATATATATATATATATATATATATAAGCGGTAAGATGTTTGTGTGTGTGTCTGTTTATCGGCCTGTATGTCTGTATTTTTTCAGCCCTTTTATTTTAGTTTTTGCTTCGGGTTTGGCTCTAAGTAGGTATAATTATAGTTCTTAGTCTCAGCCATGATACCATTTACTCAGAGGATTTATTTAGCCTTCAAAATTCAGTTTACGACGAAAAAACTTATTTGATATCGATACCAGGAAATCAAAATTTGACTTACATCCATTCATTTTTCTTTCAGTCTACGGTTTCGCTTTAACTGGAAGCAACTATTGCTTTTTAGTCTTTCGTGCCAACGTCCAAAGAGTCTGAGCTCCAGGACCATGGATTAGTTTTAAAGTTTTCATTACACCCGAGCAACGCCGGGCTATACTGCTAGTATATATATATATATATATATATATATATATATATATATATATATATAGTGATGATCATCCACGTATACTGTCTTAATATGTATAGGAAAGAATATTAATAAAAAGTTTTGAATTTAAAAATGTACTTTTTTTTGAACAGTATTTTTTTATTTTTATTATATTTTATATTTCAGACCGCCCTCGGTCCTTCATCGAAAACAACTGATTTTTAAATTTGAATTAGAAACGTATTTCACGATAGCGTTCGAATATTTTTTTGTTTACATCACGTGGTGTGTTTGTTCACAACATGCGGCATGTCCGTAGAGAAAGTCTGTTTGTTTTAGATAAAAATATTCGAACGCTATCGTGAAATACGTTTCTAATTCAAATTTAAAAATCAGTTGTTTCTGATGAAGGACCGAGGGCGGTCTGAAATATAAAATATAATAAAAATAAAAAAATACTGTTCAAAAAAAGTACATTTTTAAATTCAAAACTTTTTATTAATATTCTTTCCTATATATATATATATATATATATATATATACTCGAGATGCGATTGGCAAATTGTCGCAATTATTTTCTTATTTCAAATATTCTTTAGGCTGAGTCTGAGCTCCAGGACCATGGATTAGTTTTAAAGCATTCATTACACCCGAGCAACGCCGGGCTATACTGCTAGTGTAATAATAAACTTGTGCAGTTTTATATCTGAACATGTTTCAAGCTTTCACTTGCACTGATTCGCGTACAAAGCGAAATGTCAGAAGACACGAAAGATTTTCAACTTTTTTCGCTTTCTCTCCAGACGCTATTAACAGGGCAATCCTAAGGAGCTGGATACAGGCGGGCGTGTGTCCATGTGTCGAATAAAGTATCTTTATATGTGTGTCCGCAATTGATGTATTTTACGTTGTTTTTCCCCGGCCCTGTCATTTCAAGTTTCTTTCTTTTCCAAATGGAGAGAATAGATTGGCAGCGGATTAAATGGCATTATCCCATTGTCACCATAGACTAATCCCGTAGATTACCGATGCTCGATGGACATTGATTAATTCAAGAGTCCCAATGACATTCTCATTCGTCAACCCAGACACACACTGCGTGCAAAGCGCGTGCGCCCATATGTATGTCAGCGAACGATGTTGTATGTAAGGAGTTTGTGGATACGGGCACACAGCTATGTTTATATTTCCAGTGTAGATTAAAATAGTAAATTTAATAATATCTATCTATCTATCTATCTATCTATCTATCTATCTATCTATCTATCTATCATCAGTCCCTTCCCTTATCCTATCTATCTATCTATCTATCTATCTATCTATCTATCTATCTATCTATCTATCTATCACAGTCCCTTCCTTATAATGTATGTATGTATGTATGTATGTATGTATGTATGTATGTATCTATCTATCTATCTATCTATCTATCTATCTATCTATCACAGTCTCTTCCTTACAATCTATCTATCTATCTATCTATCTATCTATCTATCTATCTATCTATCTATCTATCACGCTCCCTTATACTATCTATCTATCTATCTATCTATCTATCTATCTATCTATCTATCACGCTCCCTTACTATCTATCTATCTATCTATCTATCTATCTATCTATCTATCTATCTATCTCAGTCTGTTCTTATCTATCTATCTATCTATCTATCTATCTATCTATCTATCTATCTATCTATCACAGTCCCTTCCTTACAATCTATATATGTATGTACGTACGTATCTATCTATCTATCTATCTATCTATCTATCTATCTATCTATCTATCTATCTATCTATCTTATATTGAACCTTTCCATATCTTTCCTTAGAGGCTTCCCTAACTTGATTGCTAAGACACAGATATTTTGTCATGGGGAATGAAGGTGGTCTTCAAGAAATATTCTGTTCATTATGATTGTCATTGGCCTGAGCTCAACCAGTTGGGCATGTCTCCATAGCTTCAGACGTACGTTTCGAAATATATTATTATTATTATTATCATTATTATTATTATTATTATCATCATCATAATAATGTCACTTTTCATCATATTTCCTTTTCTGCTATGGTTGCAGTACCTACAAAGTCTGCGGAAAGACCTAAAGCAGGTCGTGGCGTGTTGTTATGGTTCCATTTCATGTTTTTTCTATTATCCCCACCATCCTTAGCGTTACATAGACAAAGTTCTCCTTAGTGTGTGGGCTGTACTTAATAAGACAATTTTTTGTATATCTCTCAAGCTGGGGTTTCCAGGGATTCTTTCAATGTGTTGTTTTGTTCCATTTTTTATCATTCCAAGTGCACCTACTATCACTGGCACGATTCTTGTTTTCAGTTTCCACATTTTTTCTATTTTAATTACCAGGGCTTTATATTTTGTCAGTTTTTTAAAATTCCTTGTTTGCTATGTTACAATTTGCTGGACAAGCCATATCAATTAATAAGCAAGTTTTTTCTTTCTGGTTTTTGACAATAATGTCTGGCCCATTTGCTTCAATTTTCTGTCTGTGTAGATGGTGTAATCTCAAAGAATGGTGACATCTTCTATTTCTGTAACCGGTGCTGGGTGATGCTTATACCAGTGTTTGTTTACATATTTTCAAAAGTGTTTGCACATTGTCCACTGTAAATATTGCCCCACTCTATCGTGACGATTTTTATATTCATTTGGGGCAAGTACACAACAGCCTGAGATTAGATGGTCTATTATTTCTTGGTATTTATCACAGAACCTGCATTTTGGATGCATTATTGTATATTATTTGCCTGAAAATTCCTAGTGAAAAGACCTTGGTCTTGCGCTGCAAGAATAAAGCCTTCAGTCTCAGACTTTAATCCAGATGCACGTAACCATCGATGAGTATTAACTTTGTCAACATTGGATTTATTGGCACGTTCTTGATATTATCCATGCAGAGGTTTGTCTTGCCAGCGTTGTTTCATCTGTTCAAGAGCTTCATCCTTGGCTTTCATTTTCATATTTTTTGCCGCAATAGTTGGTTCTTGTCTTCTGTTTTGCTTTTCTACAGAATCTACTAAATTTTTGTTTGTATTTACTGCCTTCTTTTATTATTGAATATTTTTTCTTTTATTATTTCCTTGTATTTCTGTTTTGTACACATATCAAATTAAAAACAAGGCAGTCTCGCAGACATGAAGATCCAACTTGGAAAAGAAAAATAGAAAAAGAAATCGAACAACTTAGAAGTGAATTACAAGTAATCGATGAGCTGACAAGAAGAATAAATGTATGTAACGCTAGGGATGATAGGGGAGATAGAAAAAACATGAAATGGAGCCATAGCGAGACACCACGACCTGCCTTAGGTCTTCCCGCAGACTTGGTTGGTAGTACAACCATAGCAGAAATCGAAATATGATGAAAAATGACATAATAATAATAATAATAATAATAATACGCCAACTAAGTGAAGGAAATGACCATTATCATTATTACTACTTCTACTGCTACGACTAATAATAATTGTAGCCATGGTTTTTTTTAATCATTTCACCCCAAGCAAGGCGTTAACGCCACTGATGTGCAAAGGTGACATAAGAAAGTTGAAGCATTAGGCAGGAGGAGAGTGAAAACAAAGACGAACCAGCTACAGGGGGTGAAAGAGAAAGGGAAAGAGAAGGATGTGAACTCAGGAGTGAAGACAGTTGCGAAGGTAGAGAGAAAGGAAAAGAACAAGATACACGGGGTGATGTGGAAAGGGCTGGAGTTACATAAGAGAGTTGAAGTATTAGGCAGGAGGAGAGTGAAGACAAAGACGAACCAGCTACAGGGGGTGAAAGAGAAAGGGAAAGAGAAGGATGTGAACTCAGGAGTGAAGACAGTTGCGAAGGTAGAGAGAAAGGAAAAGAACAAGATACACGGGGTGATGTAGAAAGGGCTGGAGTTACATAAGAGAGTTGAAGTATTAGGCAGGAGGAGAGTGAAGACAAAGACGAACCAGCTACAGGGGGTGAAAGAGAAAGGGAAAGAGAAGGATGTGAACTCAGGAGTGAAGACAGTTGCGAAGGTAGAGAGAAAGGAAAAGAACAAGATACACGGAGTGATGTAGAAAGGGCTGGAGTTACATAAGAGAGTTGAAGTATTAGGCAGGAGGAGAGTGAAGACAAAGACGAACCAGCTACAGGGGGTGGAAGAGAAAGGGAAAGAGAAAGATGTGAACACAGGAATGAAGACAGTTGCGAAGGTAGAGAGGTAGAGAGAAAGGAAAAGAAAAAGATACACGGGGTGATGTAGAATGGGCTGGAGTTGCAGTATTAGTGTTGAAGTATTAGGCAAGTATTATGTCAGGAAAGCAAGTATATGGAAGGGAGTTCCACAGAAAAGGAGCGCGAGAAAAGAAGCTGATGGAATAGAATTGTAGCCTGAATTTGGTTGATCTAATTGTAACAGGGTGAGACCTTGTTGCCAGTCTGGTTGCCCGAGTAAATTCTAGTGGAGGGGGTACTAGCGTCATAAGTTCGTTTAGAGCAAAAGTTGTCGTGATGATGTGGGATAGAAATCGCTTAGCAGCAACAACAACAACAAAAACAATCACAATTAGATTTTGGGTTCTTTTATCGTTTACTTTCATATTGTTACTTCTAATGTCTCCGACTGAACTCTGATATGTTAGTCCCCAATTAAACCTTGATCTTCTCACGTCTGGAGTTGGCCGTTGTCTTTAATGCACCGCCCCCAAGAACTTCACTACTTTTTTTATGATTCTAATACACCTATACACAGTAACAACCTTCATTGAGTGGCTCTTGGGACTTGAATTGAGTGAACATTATTAAAAACAACAACAAAAAAAAAAAGAAGCAAAATAACACCAGCAGCAACAGAGATAAGAACTACCACCATTGCTATTGATAATGGTCACAATAGTCATGATGATGATGATGATGAATTAAGAAAGAATAATAATATCAATAATAATAAGATCTAGTTGAACAGGTGAAAAATTTCACGGATCATGTAATATATTCTTGTTTCCAATTTTATTTTAAGTTGCACTCATCTCTTAATCATGAGCGGATTGTAACATAGCAATCAAGGAATTTGAAAAACTGTCAAAATATAAAGACCTGGAAATTAAAATAGAAATGAGGAAATTGAAAACAAGAATCGTGCCAATAATAGTAGGTGCACTTGGAATTATAAAAAATGGAACAAAACAACAGATTGAAAGAATCCCTGGAAACCCCAGCTTAAGAGATATACAAAAAATTGTCTTATTAAGTACAGCCCATACACTAAGGAAAACTTTATCTATGTAACGCTAGGGATGATAGGGAAGATAGAAAAACATGAAATGGGGCCATAACAACACGCCACAATCTGCCTTAGGTCTTCCCGCAGATTTGGTTGGTAGTGCAACCATAGCAGAAATAAAAATATGATGAAAAATGACAACATAGTAATAATAACTAGCAGTATAGTCCGGCGTTGCTTGGGTGTAATAAAATCCACGGTACTAGAGCACAGAGTCTCTGGACGTTGGCACGAAAGACTAAAATGCTATAGTTGTTTCCAATCAAAGTGAATAAACGTGAAAGTCAAATGCCGTAGTACCGACGTGTGTCACGCTTTTGCCAAGAACGCATGCATTTTCCTTTTTTACTTCACTCAGTTAAGTGCCATACGTGATACTTGCTTTGGACGATCATGTCTCGAAATAGACATGACTGACTGGGCAGAAGATTATCCTGCAGTAGGTTGCCATTACTTTCTCCAGTAGACTGGTTGCCATCCAAGGCTATAGAACCCAATCTTTCCTGTTATTTGACTCATAGCTAGAGGGGTAAGAGATGTATAATGTTATTAAGTAGTAACTAGTGCGGGATCAGTTTATTACTTCATAACAATATAAAACTGATCCCCCACTTTATGCCCAGGAGAAACCTTAATCGTGTTTTCAACTATTATATTGAGTCAGTCAGTTAAGTGCCATACGTGATACACGCTTTGAGCGATCATGTCTGGAAAGAGACATGACTGACTGGGCAGAAGATTATCCCGCAGTAGGTTGCCATTACTTTCTGCGGTAGACTGGTTGCCAACCAAGGATATAGAACCCAATCTGGCCTGTTATTTAGCCAATAACTGAACGAAAGAGACGGATTATCTTTCCCAAGGGTATTTGTGCGTAAATGAATGCAACAAATTTGACTGGAATTCGAACTCGGCTCTCCGATTTCTCGTTCAGAAGAAGAAGAAGAAGAAGAAGAGGAGGAGGACAAAGCAAAGAAGAAGAAGAAGAACAAGAACAAGAACAAAAAGAAGAAGAAGAAAATGTACATCATCGTATAAAAATATACTGGCTAAAGAATTTGATAATATTGTAAAATATGGAGATCTGGAAATAGAATTTGCATGAATATCACATTTAAACGCAACCACTATTCAAATAATAATAATACTAATAATAGACAGGAAAATTGAAACAAACATTATTGTTAAAAACCAGAAAGAAAAAGCTTGCTTATTAATTGATATGGCTTGTCCAGCGGATTGTAACATAGCAACCAAGGAATTTGAAAAACTGTCAAAATATAAAGACCTGGAAATTGAAATAGTAAAAAATGGGGAAATTGAAAACTAGAATCGTGCCAGTGATAGTAGGTGCACTTGGAATGATTAAAAAATGGAACATAACAACACATTTAAATAATCCTTGGAAACCCCAGCTTAAGAGATTGACAAAAAATTGTCTTATTAAGTACAGCCCACACACTAAGGAGAACTTTATCTATGTAACGCTAGGGATGTTAGGGAGATATGAAAAAATATGAAATGGAGCCATAACATGCCACGCCCTGTCTTAGGTCTTCCTACAGACTTGGTATGTAGTGCGACCATAGCAGAAATATATTTATAATGAAAAATGACATAATGATGATAAAAATACATAATAATAATAATAATAATAATAATAGTGATAGTAGGTGAACTTGGAATGATAAAAAATGGAACAAAACAACACATTGAACGAATCCCTGGAAACCCCAGCTTAAGAGATATACAAAAAATTGTTTTGTTAAGTACATCCCACACACTAAGGAAAACTTTGTCTATGTAACGCTAGGGGATGATAGGGAAGATAGAAAAAAACATGAAATGGAGCCATAACAACACGCCACGACCTGCCTTAGGTCTTCCTGCAGACTTGGTTGGTAGTGCGACCATAGCAGAAATCAATTTATAATGAAAAATGACATAATGATGATAAAAATAAATAATAATAATAATAATAATAATAATAATGGAACAAAACAACACATTGAAAGAATCCCTGGAAACCCCAGCTTAAGAGATATACAAAAAATTGTCTTGTTAAGTACAGCCCACACACTAAGGAAAACTTTATCTATGTAATGCTGGGGATGATAGGGAAGATAGAAAAACATGAAATGAAGCCATAACAACACGCCACTACCTGCCTTAGGTCTCCCCGCAGACTTGGTTGGTAGTGAGACCAAAGCAGAAATCGAAATGTGATGAAAAATGACATAATAATAATAATAAATGAAGCCATTTCTGATCTCAGGTCACTGGTTGGGACCCGGAAGAAAATGTGTATACAACAGAAATCAAAGGAAATAATAAATTGAATAACAACATAAGCAGCAGCAGCAGCAGCAGCAGCAGCAGCAGCAGCAGCAGCAGCAGCAGCAGCAGCAGCAGCAGCAGCAGCAGCAGCAGCAGCAGAGAGAAGACCACCACTATTAATACTACTAATTCTAGTGTTCGTCATATCGATGATGACGATGATGACGATGACGATGCAATGGAAGAGTGCTGAATTGAATTTGATATCATAAAATAATAAAACGAAACGAAGTCAACAGCGAATTCACTAATTATCTTCTCTTGAACTTCATCTTACATTATTAATGCCACACAATTTTATATGAGACAAAATTATTGTCCCCACCCAGAAATACAGTCAACATTAAACAAGTGTGATTAATATTTGATGGCTATTATATCTTTTACATTCGTTATGACGCCCATTGGATCGGTGTTAAAATGTCTAATAAAATGGAGTATTATTTTTTTCTTGTCAATAATAGAATATTTTCCCTTTACCCTCCGTCGCTTCCGTAACAGATTTTTTTTCATTTCATTAAAAGAACCTAAAATGTAAACTACATCTGTTTCATTTTATTTGTTACCATTAAAAAACTATTTTGAAACAAGGTTAATAGTCATTTATAGTCTATTTTAGCTACAGTCCTTCTTTTATACATGTTTTGTTGAATATGCCAGAAAAGGAATCTTTTATAATTTTTTTAATTCAGTTTTTATTGTATCGGTACAGTGCTAAGAACGTCCAGAAATTATTTTTACATTTAAGTTAATTTTTTTAAAAGTACAGATTCAACTAACACTAAATTTTTGAAATTCTATTTTAATATAAATTTAATACAATTTTTTTATGGTGTACCTCAGCGTGGAGTTATGTTTAGCTCACTATTAAAATTGCACAAAGTTCGATTTTATTGCTAAAAATATGACAGCCATTACAATTCATTAACGTTAGTTGAACGCTTACAGAGACAAAACAGTGGATGTAAGCACAGTTTAATCAGTAGCAGATATGATGACAGAGATATGTGAGAAAACATGAAAAGACTGAGATAGATATGAACAGACTAAGATCTATCTATCTATCTATCTATCTATCTATCTATCTATCTATGTGTATAGATAATTCTTTAATTAGTTTTTGGTCATAATTAAATTAGAGCAGTATACAGTTGTATTTAAAAAGGGTTCAATACAATTACATCGTAGAACTTTTGAATATTTTCAGTTATAAGCGGGTTATTACGAGACCTAGGTTTGTACCATGTGGTGTCTTTAGGTGATTTGCAAAGAAAAAATAAAATAGTTATTGCAAATCGCCTGAAGACACCACAGGGTAGAAACCTAGGTCGCGTAATAATTCGTTTACAAAAGAAAAATACTTTTATAGATAGATATCCTATCTATCTTAGTCTGTTATTATCTGCCTATTCATATCTATTGTCATTCACAGTCAGATCTCTTTCACAGCTCATCAGTAATGTTAGACTCCGATTGCATTATTAACCCAGGATTGAAACCCGACTGAATTGGTGTCAGTCGGCGATTTTACCTCTGGTTTACCTATCTATCTATACAGATAGTTCTTTCTTTCTTTCTTTCTATCTATCTATCTATCTATCTATCTATATATATATATATATATATATATATATATATATATACAGATAGTTCTATCTATCTTAATCTGTTAATATCTATCTATCTATCTATCTATACAGATAGTTCTTTCTATCTATCTATCTATCTATCTATCTATCTATACAGATAGTTCTATCTATCTTAATCTGTTAATATCTATCTATCTATCTATCTATCTATCTATCTATCTATCTATACAGATAGTTATATCTATCTTAATCTGTTAATATCTATCTATCTATCTATCTATCTATCTATCTATCTATCTATCTATACAGATAGTTATATCTATCTTAATCTGTTAATATCTATCTATCTATCTATCTATCTATCTATCTATCTATACAGATAGTTATATCTATCTTAATCTGTTAATATCTTAATATCTATCTATCTATCTATCTATCTATCTATCTATCTATCTATCTATCTATCTATACAGATAGTTATATCTATCTTAATCTGTTAATATCTATCTATCTATCTATCTATCTATCTATCTATCTATACAGATAGTATATCTATCTATCTATCTATCTATCTATCTATCTATCTATCTATCTAAAATATAATTTATAATAAATATTCACAGCTCTATATATTATATATCGAGCACATTTTCAAATTAATGTTTTGGACGTTGTAAAAAAATTTTTCTTCGTTCTGTATTCACTCGGTACGTATATATGTATATATATAATTTGTCTGTTAATATCTATCTATCTATCTATATATATATATATATATATATATATATAGAGAGAGAGAGAGAGAGAGAGAGAGGGAGAGATAAAGAGTGACATATATATCGTTGTATCTATCTTAATCTGTTAATGTTTTTCTGTTCATATCTATCTATCTATCTATCTATCTATCTATCTATCTATCTATTTATGTGCATGTGTATATGTGTGTTTGTGTGTGTGCGGTGTGTTTGTGTGTGTTTTGTTTTTATTTACTGTAAACATCCATTTTTGAGTCTCGAACCTTCCACTTACCGCAACCACAACAAACCCAACTTTCTCTATTTACCTTAACCCTTGCGAAATTCATTTCCAATCACACAAAATTCTACCATATTTTTTAGCTAGCAATCCTTAGAGAAATTGGGCGGTGAGTGGGAGATGGATAGAAGAGGGGTGTTGTCAGGGCTGGGAACGAAAAGAAAAATGCATCAAGGGAAGCAGGGGTGTTAATTTAGAAGGAAAAATTGAAATTAAAAATGGGAAATTGATGAGAAGGAATTATTCTGTTTTCTATCAATTAAAATATCATCTGCGTTCCTATTGAAATAAGCATTCATTTTTAATAAGTCAGTCAGTCAGTTAAGTGCCATACGTGATACTCGCTTGGGCGATCATGTCTTGAAAGAGACATGACTGACTGGGCAGAAGATTATCCCGCAGTAGGTTGCTATTGCTTTCTGCGATAGACTGGTTGCCGACCAAGGCTATAGAACCCAATCTGTCCTGTTATTTGACTCATAGCTAGAGGGGGAAGAGATGTATTATATTATTACATATTAATTAGTGGGGGATCAGTTTATTACTTCATAACAATAGAAAACCGACCCCCCCACTTTATGACCAGTAGCAGACTTAATCATCGTTCCAACTATTATATTGAGTCAGTCAGTTAAGTGCCATACATGATACATGCTTGGGCTATCATGTCTCGAAAGAGACATGACAGACTGGGCAGAAGATTATCCCGCAGTAGTTTGCCATTGCTTTCTGCGGTAGACTGTTTCCCGACCAAGGCTATAGAACCCAATCTGTCTTGCTATTTAACCCATAACTGGAAGGAAGAGACGGATTAATACCTTTCCCAAGGGTATTCGTGCGTAAGTGAATACAATGTATTCAACTGGAATTCGAACTCGGCTCCCCGGTTTCTCGTTCCGAGCCGATATCCACTGTACCACAACAAGTACACTTTTTATTTATTTATCTATTATATATTTATTATTATTATTTTTACTTTACTGTCTCCCAGTTTGTCTATCCTACCGTCATTTTTTCTCTATCGGAAAAAAAAAAATGTGTAATTATTTCATCGCTTTTATTTTTGTATTTTGTGGGCAGTACTGCTGCCATATCTGTTCGGGCGCTCCTGCTATCCACCTCGGTTTCCTTGACAAAATCCAACGGAGAATCTGTAATGTGATCGGGTGCTCCTGCTATCCACCTAGGGGTCCTTGACAAAATCCAACGAAGAATCTGTAATGTGATCGATCCCGACTTGGCAGCTAGGATACAGTCACTTTCTCACCGACGCAATGTGGCTTCCCTGTGTCTCTTCTCCAAATACTTTCACGGCTTCTGCTCCGATGAAAACTCACTGGTGTCCCTATATATGAATTTACTCGAGCAACAAGATTAGAAACTAGGTCCCACCCTTTTACTGGGAAACCAATAAATTGTAAACCCAAATTTTACTCCAGCAGCTTCTTTTCTCGCACTTCCCGCCTGTGGAATTCCCTTCCATTTACTTGCTTTCCCGACAGATACAATCTACAAGAATTTAAATGCAAAGTCAATAATCATCTTCTATCTCACAAACCTCCTTCCTCTCTCTATCTCATGCTCTTTTCTCCGTCCACTCCACTCTCATCATTCTCTTACCCACTTCCAGAAACCCCCTATAACCTGTCACTCTTTCACATAACTTTCTTCCTATGTAACCCCCTGTGCACCAGTGGCAGTAAAATGCCTGGCTTGGGGCGATATGATTATTAAAAAAATTCTATACTATTATAATGTGGTTATAAAGTGGGGGATCAATTCTACATTACAATCGTATTTAAACTGTTCCCTCACTTTATGGCCACACTCATCTTTCTCTCATGCTCCTTTCTCCGTCCACCCCACTCTCATCAGTATTCTCATCCATCTCTTACCCACTTCCTGACACACCCTATAATCTGTCATTCATTCTCATAACTTTCCTCCTATGTAACCCCTCTGTAAAACAGTGGCAGGAAATTGCCTTGCTTGGGGCGATATGATTATAAAAAAATGTCATTCAACAAGAAAGTATTTCAGCACGTATGCTAGGTCAACGACATCATCATCAAATCTTGAAAAAAAATTGAGTAATTTGCTTATGTTAAGAGCTGTCACCCCTTTGTGGGATTTGAGGATAACGGCTCGGCACGAGAAAGCGAAGAACCGAGTTCGAATTCCAGTCGGTTTCATTGCAATCACTAACGCGCAAATACCCTTTGCAAAGGTATGAATTCATCTCCAATCACCCAAGCTATTGGTTGACTCGCAGGATAGGATGGGTCGACAAGAAGTCTTTCACAGAAAGAAATGACAAGTACCACTGAATGTATTCTGTCTAGTAAGTTATAAACCGAAGAGGCCTAATCACCCAAGTGTGTATCACGTATGAAACTCAGATAACTGATAGGTTATTGCAATATTCAAAAGTCCATATATATATATATATATATATATATATATATATATATATATATATAAAGTATTTCCACTCATTTTCGATAACTAACTTTTACTTAATTTTAAAAAAGATAGTTTATTTGCAAGCTAAATTATTAAATTTACTATTTCCAGTAATAAAAATATTCTAGTGTATTTCAAAGAGAAATTACATTGATTTGAATCTAAAATTTTTAGATTTTTTTTTCACTTTTTCAGTTTTTTTTAACATTTTTGACACATTTAAGTTAATTCTCAGTTTAAATATTTTGCAAGAATAAAATATACATCAGTGACGCGTTATTTTTAGAAAAATAACAAATTTAAAGCTGAATTAATCTGATTTATACAAATATTAATTACTTATAGCATAAAATTTAGTATAAAACTATTTCTTAAATTTTCTTGATCTTTCTAACCTTTCCCCATATATTTGACATGTGCTGACAGCCAGACAGATGTAAGATGAGTGTATGGCGACCGGAATTGACAAAATTGTCCAAATGTTTTTCTGTCAGGGGAAGAAACCGTGAAAGACATGACCTTTTAATGTACACATAAAAATTACCATACAAAAACCTTCAAATACACCGAAAAAAAAAAAATTAAAAAGCTGAGCACGACGACTTGTATTTAACATTTTAATTTTTGATTAGTAAATATAGTCTTTACTTAATAACTTAATAACCTAATGCCAACAAGTCTCGGTAGTATTCAAAAATATTTTTGAAACTTTATAAATTATTATAATTGACAAAAATGAAAAAAATCATTTAAAATTTTATTATTAATCGAAAAAACAATTTCTGCAGAATATATATATATATATATATATATATATATATATTATTTATCAAAGCAATTAAAAGCTTATCAAATTAAATAAGGTCATACTTTTATCGCATTTTATTATTGGAAGGAGATTTTCGGAAATAAAGACAAAATATTTGAAAACAAAATAGATGATATACATTCCCCAATGAGTCCTCTGTTTAACTGGTTAAATAAATACTGCCAACAAAATTTAATTTCTTAAAATTTCATAAATTTACGTGAAGAGGTGGTAACAGATGTAAAGAAATATTTTACCAAGATTTTTTTTATAATAATAATTTCAAAAATAATTTCATTTATTTGTGAAGAAGTCCTGAAAGTTTCCTTTAAATCCTACAATTATTTGATTTTTGCAAGAATTTCCAAATTAATGTGGTTCTTTCCGGAAAACAATAATTACGTAATATTACTTTTTCCATTGTAAACTCTCGTAACGATTTGGTTACCCGCTAACGAAAATCAAAAAACAAGTTTTTTTTGTACCAAAATTTCGAACGTGTTAGAAAGAATTAAAACGTTTGAAAAATAATTAAAAATTAGTTCGATCTTTCCAACTTTTCTCTTAGTGGACGTACCTATTATATATATATATATATATATATATATATATATATATTAGCTCTACTTTGTATTGAGCACTTTTTTAAAAATAATGTTTCTTTGCACAAGGAGTATTATTACACCCATACTTTCTATATCTATCTATCTATCTATCTATCTATCTATCTATCTATCTATATTTCCATCTTTCCTCTTAATAATGACAAAAACACTTTGATGGAAAACTTGTCTTTTAAGTCTGCGGCCTTTTTTCTTCATACCATGCTGTTTTTTCATCGATTTAGTGGAGGTACCTCTTTTCCTATTTTTTTTTTTTTCAATTGGAGTAGATAGACTAAACTATCGCCCGGTTCACACTCCACCCACGTCTATTGAACGGGTGAAGAGGCTCATCACTTGTTTCTTGTTTAGGATGTGGTTTCCGGCTTTCTCTTTTCCAATCTTTTACTCTTTTCCATTCTTTTACTCTTATTTTTTTTAAATTGGAGTAGATAGACTAAACTATCGCCCGCTTCATACTCCACCCACGTCTGTTGAACAGGTGTAGAGGTCCATCCCTTGTTCCTTGTTTAGGATGTGGTTTCCGGCTTTCTCTTTTCCAATCTTTTCACTCTTTTCTTTCTTTTTTTTTCCTCAATTGGAGTAGATAGACTAAACTATCGCCCGGTTCA
>JBBBDQ010000375.1:650000-705000 GCA_037127315.1 Ascarosepion bandense
GTGAAAATTCATCTTGTTTATAATTACTATGCATTTGATTTTCGTAGAAAACATTAATGCTCCTGCAAATATATATATATATATATATACATTTAAAATTAAGTATGGGCACCAGATTTGGCTGGCAACGTTTTAACCCGCCCAGGAATCATGTCAACTGATTTCTCCTTCATCAGGAACTCTTGTGATATGGAAGGTATAATTTCTTATATTCACGTTTTAAGTTCTTTGTTAGAATGACCAATCTGAAACAAAGAAAAACTCAGGAGTTACTTAAAAGACCAAGTTCATATATATATATATATATATATATATATATATATTAGTCATCCACATACATGACTGTTTCGCTGTATCACAGCTCATCAGTGTGGCTAGACGCATCCACTTGCTTCTGGCCTGGATCGAAACTCGACCGATTTGGTGTCAGTCGGAGTGAAAGGTGACAGGTTATAGTGGGTGTCATGAAGTGGATAAGAGAAAGGTGAGAGTGGAGTGGACGGAGAAAAGAGCATGAGATAGAGAGAGGAAGCAGGTTAGTGAGATAGAAGATGACTATTGACTTTGCATTTAAATTCTTGGAGATTGTAGCTGTCGGGGAAGCAAGTAAACGGAGGGGAATTCAACAGGCGGGAATGTTGGAAATTTACAGATATAACGGGTCTCCTGATTGGCCGAAGACCCGAACCTCGTCTTGGACTTGAGGCGGGCCTTTACGCCAGGAAGAGGCTCGCGCCTTTTTTTTCTTTTTTGAAGAGACTAGCTTCCTCAGCTGGCACCGACAGCATCGGAGGAGATCTCCGTTCCAGAGATTCAACCAACGGGGCCAACAATTGGCACCCTCATGTCTCGCTATATCGAGACCATCTTACCAAAGTATTGGAGATCCATTGGGCTAACAGCCTTAACCTTAACAGAGAAAATATCTCGATATCCTTCCTTTCATATAAGGTACCCTTCTGGGCAATGCCTATCCATCTGAGAGAAAAATTCTCTAAGAACTATCGACTTTCGACCGAATGGAACTGCAGAAGAAGCTGACCCCAGAAATTTCCTGTACGTCGCGGATCGCCGTTCCTCGTGTTTTTTCATACCCTTCTTAGACGAAGGAACTAACAAGCTAAGCAGCGAGAAAGACTATACCAGGCTACGAAGTAGCCGCAAAAATCAGCAGTTTTGCAAGACAATAAATTGTTTTACTTTATCGGGTATGTCTTGTTTGTCTGACGGTTTCCTTCCACTGCTTAAGCACAGAGTTATGTGCGAATATTTCTCACAGGAAGTGCGAGAAAAGAAGCTGATGCAGTAGAATTTGCGTTTCAATTTATTGGTTTCACAGTAAAAGGGTGGGACCTAGTTGCTAATCTTGTTGCTCGAGTAAATTTATATATCCCCCAAACCGTCCACCGCCACGTATTCACGGTATGTTATGCGTTGTTTATCTCTTTCCTTCCAGTCTTATGAGTATCGTGTTTTTTAAACACTCTTTCCGAATTATGCGCCTTGAAATCTGATTATGTTTCTGATTCTTTTTGGCTGAATTATCCGGAAATATGAACGAATTTTCTAATATTTTTTCGTCTTTTCTTTATTTTACTTGTTTATATTTATTTAAGTTAATTATGTTCTATTTTCTTGTGTTTTAATAATTTTTTGCTGGTCTGAACAGTCTGACCAAAATTTAGACTGAACGGTAAATTGTTAGATGTGTGTCAGCAACCGCCTTCTTCTGAACTCTCCGTGACCGGTTAGTGATCATCGTTAAATATTGAATAATCACGTGGTGTGGCTCACAGAATGATTTTTATCTTTAACTGTGGAAAAACCGTTTCTCTGACGTATTTTGAATTTTACCATTTGATGACCAATCAGGATCCAGAGTTCCGCTCCAGGTCCGTAAAAAAAAATTTGATATTTATTATTTTTTACCGTTCAGTCTATATTTTGGTCAGACTGTTCAGACCAGATATATATTTTCTAGCCCAAATGGCAGACATCATTACAATGTAGTGCTACCGAGCAAAGCGAGGGACCGGATGTTTGCCCTCAGAGATTCAACAAGAAAATGACCAAAACTGGTCTTTGCGCATCTGGCTCCACGCAGAAGTTCCGGAGGTAAATCAAAAAATAATAAATATCAAATTCTTTTTACGGACCTGGAGCGGAACTCTGGATCCTGATTGGTCATCAAATGGTAAAATTCAAAATACGTCAGAGAAACGGTTTTTCCACAGCTAAAGATAAAAATCATTCTGTGAGCCACACCACGTGATTATTCAATATTTAACGATGATCACTAACCGGTCACGGAGAGTTCAGAGGAAGGAGGTTGCTGACACACATCTAACATGTAACTCTCAACTTCAATTGACCCGGGCATTGTCATCCATCCATCTATCTATCTATCTATCTATCTATCTATCTATCTATCTATCTATCTCAATCAGTTCGTATCTATCTATCTATCTATCTATCTATCATCATCTATCTATCTATCTATCTCAGTCTGTCATATCTATCTATCTATCTATCTATCTATCTATCTATCTATCTATCTATCTCAGTCTGTTCATATCTATATCTATCTATCTATCTATCTATCTATCTATCTATCTATCTATCTATCTATCTATCTCAGTCTGTTCATATATCTATCTATCTATCTATCTATCTATCTATCTATCTACTCTCAGTCTGTCATATCTATCTATCTATCTATCTATCTATCTATCTATCTCAGTCTGTTCATATCTATCTATCTATCTATCTATCTATCTATCTCAATCAGTTCATATCTATCTATCTATCTATCTATCTATCTATCTATCTCAGTCTGTTCATATCTATCTATCTATCTATCTATCTATCTATCTATCTATCTATCTCCACAATCTCAACAATTACTGCTACAGACAGTTTGTACAAACTTTTAATTCTTCAACCTCATCATTAAATACGAACTCTATTAACTTCTTAATGTTTCTAATCGTACATTAACTCTTACCACTTGTTAAGTCTTCTTATAATAAATTTCTATTTTACATTCAAAGTGCATAATTTATTATTTCACTCTTCTGCACTAATTCTACATATTCCACCCTGCCGACAACCAACCTTCTGATAATAATTCTGATGAATATCAACCCAACATAAAACTTGTAAGCTGTAAGGAGTTCGGTTAAGAAGGACACAAAAGAAGCATTAACCAGCTCCCTACACTTCAACAAACGACTGGGTGTGAGGAAACAGACAGAAGTAATTAGATCCTCACTGTGTGGCCTTGTGCCAGACTAAGGTAAACTTGGTAAATAATAACAAAATAAATTAATAAGAGTAAAGGGAAGTGTTTATATCTTTCGTGGTTATAATAAACTGATTCATTGGTGACGCCTTCCAAAAAAAGGAGTCCTTTCCCCACTTAGTCGTCTCAAGTATTTCTCTATCAGTCGTCGATATCCCCATCCCACACAAAAAAAAGAGATATAAACAAAAAATAAAATAAAAACAGAATAAAAGCGGAATTAAAAAATGTAAAATAAACAATAATTGAAAAAAAAAGCGAACTAAATGACAATTTCTTTATGGTGTCTGAAATTTGTCGACTTGCGCAGAAACAGTGCGCAAAATTAACACGTCACACCACGCGCATGCGCGAGTGTCGGCCATTTAAATGACTAATTAGTCGCGATAATGAATTCAGCATTTTTAATTAGATTTCAAAAGCGGTAAAAATATGGTCGACGCCCAGGCGTGAAAGAGGGGCTGATTGGTCAGATTACACATGTGACGTCATCGTTTGTTACACGTGTGCGTTGAAACACGTATGAATATTATATGAAGAGCAGAATATACACATCGTGAAGGACAGACTTGGAATCGTTTCTCCACGAGGAAGACACGAATAAAATAAAAGATTTGATTAGATCACGGGATAATTAATAATTTCAAAGTAAAACAACTCAAAGACATTCGACAAAGTGTCATGGAAAATTGAGAACGCGATTAGAATGTTCGTAAAATCCTGTCGCATTCTTGGAAATGAAATGAAAACCCATTCGAAATTTACAAAACATTGAATTGTCTTCTCATTCTTTTTTGTGACGCGTCCCTTCAGGAAGTAGGCGATCATGGCCTTCCACATCTTCCTGTCCCTTGTCTCCCTTAATGTCCCTTTTCCTATTATCTCACTCAATCCATGCTCCATTATTCATCTGATCAAGTCCATTAAGTATG
This sequence comes from Ascarosepion bandense, assembly GCA_037127315.1. Classification (NCBI taxonomy): domain Eukaryota; kingdom Metazoa; phylum Mollusca; class Cephalopoda; order Sepiida; family Sepiidae; genus Ascarosepion; species Ascarosepion bandense. Next base: position 654,234 of record JBBBDQ010000375.1, read on the forward strand.
TCATCAATTGCTTTCCATTGTCTCTCTTCACCCTCTATATGCCCCATGAGCATCAAGTCCTTCAATCTCTCCTTTCTTCCTTCCTTCCTTCCTTTCTTCTTCTTCTTCTTCTTCTTCTTCTTCTTCTTCTTCTTTGTGCCATGTCTCTTCAGGACTTAGGCAATCATGGCTCTCCACGTCTCAATATCTCCAGGGGCTCTTAGCATCTTGTTACCCCACCCATAACTCACTCTGTCATTTACTTGCTCAGGCCAGTCAAGTATGTTACTCGCTGCTATCCCCTGTGTCTCTGTCCCTCTGTCTGACCTGTGAGTATCAGGTTTTCCCAGCCCTCCTTCCTCATTACATTTCCAGGAACTTTAGCTTTCTTTTTCTGATGCTCAGTATTAATTTTCTTTTCGTTTCCATCCTTTCCAAAGCCTGACTATTGCTCACATCCTCGGTCCATGATATCCGCAGCACCCTTCTGTAGAACAGCATTTCAGTTGCTTCAAGTTTTTCCTTCATCTTTGATGATATTGTCTAGCATTCACTGCCATATTGAAGAACTGGCATCAAACAGCAATCCAGTACGCTCTTTTTTGTCTCAAGCGAAATTTGCTTGTTTCTTAATACTTTATTCAACTTCTGGAATGCTTCCTTCGCCATGCCAATTCGCCTTCGGATCTCTGTGTCGCACTTTCCGTCTTTTACTAGAACACTGCCAAGGTATTTAAATTTTTGTACCGGTTTGATTTTAGTATCCCCAAACAGTATTTTTGCATTTTGGGCTGCTCTTTTTGCTGATGACCATGTATTCGGTCTTCTTGCAGTTTATTTGTAGTTCTTTCTTGTCACTCTCTTCAGCTACCTTCTGTAGGGGGTCTTGTAGTTTTCTTTTTGCGTCTTCTATCAGCACTGTATCATCTGCTTACCTTCTGCTGTTCAAATTATGGTCTCCGATGACGAATCCTGGCATAACATCTAGGATCCTCAGATACAACGAAAATATTTAAAACCAAATGCCAAATATAAATACGCTAACTTGTCCGACCAAAACTCACCGATGACCAAAAAAATGTTTAAATAAAAACTAATTAAAATGTCCTTGTCTGTCACATTTTAGTTGCTTCAAGTTTCTCCTTCATCTTTGATGATATTGTCGAGCATTCACTGCCATAGTGAAGAACTGACATTACATAGCAATTCAGTACTCTTTTCTTTGTTTTTAGCGAAATTTTCCTGTTTTTTAATACTCTACTCAGCTCATGGAATGCATCCTTGTGCTTTTGTATCTCAGGAATATAAATGTATAGAAACTGATGTGACCACAAAGTGAGGGGTCAGTTTATATATTGGTTGTATTATGGAATTGATCCCCCATTTTATATCCATTATACTTCTGTAGAACCACATTTCAGCTGCTTCAAGCTTTTCCTTCATCTTTGATGATATCGTCCAGCATTCAATGCCATAATGAAGAACTGACATTAATCCAGTACTTTCTTCTTTGTTTCTAGCGAACTTTTCCTTTCTTTGAATATTCTACTCAGCTTCTAGAATGCATCCCTGGCCATTCGAATTCACCTTCGGATCTCAGTTTTGCTGTACCTGCTTCATTTTAATATCCCTAGCCTGTAGTGGGCATTTTGGTCTCCTTTTTTAACTAACTGCCACGCATTCAGTTTTCTTGTAGTTTATTTGTAGTCCTTTCTTTTTATTTTCTTCATCTCCCTTCTGTAGGAGGTCTTGTATCTTCCTTCCTGTATCTGCTATCAGCACTGTATCATCTGTTCATGTTTAGATTGCGTAAATATAGCGTTTAATAAATCAACGGAACGTCTACTCAAATATGGGTATCCACTAAAAAAACAAAAACAAAGCAAAACAAAACGAAACAAAAAAACGAAAAAAGCGTTTATCAATTAACCATCATAGACAACCGCTCCTACCTCCCATTAGCATGCAACAGGCTAGCCTCCCTGAGAGTAAAACGGTACGCCTCCTTGGCCTCACACTCTCAGCAGACTTCAAGTGGAATGACTATATCGAATCCATTGCTAAATGCGCTGCTATGAAAGTCGTTTTTCTGTGCAGGGCCAGGAAGTTTTTCCCGTCTGAGTCCATCCTGCACATATATAAATCTACCATCCGCCCGTGTATTGAATACTGCTGCCACATCTGGTCGGGTGCCCCTGCTATTCTCATCCGGGTTCTTGACAAAAATCCAACCGAGAATCTGTAATATGATTGATACCGACTTGGCAGCCCGGCTGCAGTCACTCTCTCATCGGCGTGACGTGGCTTCCCTGTGTCTCTTCTATAAATACTTTCACGGCTTCTGCTCCGATAAACTTAGTTCACTAGTGCCCCCTAGGTATGAATTTGCATGAGATACTAGATTAGCTACTAGGTCCCACCATTTTACAGTAAAACCGATAAAATGTAACCGCAATTTCTACTCCAACAGCTTCTTTTCTCGCACTTCCCGCCTGTGGAATTCCCTTCCATATACTTGATTCCCCGACTGCTACAATCTCCAGGAGTTTAAATGTAAGGTCAACAGACACCTTCTAACACACAAACTGGCACCCATTCTCTCAAACACTTTTCCCATCTACCCCACCCCCATCCTCGGTATCTTCATCCGTCTATCACCCTCCTCTCGGCATTTTCTATAGCTAACCACTCTTTCTCATCACTTTCCCCTATGAACCCCCCACCCCTGCGCAACAGTGGCAGTGGGATTCCTTGCTTGGGGTGAAATGATTAAAAAAAAAGATAAATATCCATGACTTTCATCGATTTTTTTCTGTCTCTTCATACTCTAATCCTTTTGTTCCCAACCAGTGGTCCATGGATCCCTAGGGGGCCATGAAAGAATTTCAAAGGATCCAGAATATTCTAATTCGTACCGGCGTATACTCATAATGTGCAAGATGTGAGGCGCACACCCTATAATTTTATCCATAGTTTCAAACCTGCTTTCTTCTGCTTGTAAAATGCTTCTTCCCACTGGCAGTGCAAATCTCAACGTCATCAATAAGATGAATGAAATATCATATACATTCAGTTAAGTGCTATACGCGGTAAACGCTTGGGCGATCATGTCTCGAAAGAGACATGACTGACTAGGCAGAAAATTATCCCGCAGTAGGTTGCCAGTGCTTTCTGCAGTAGATTGGTTGCCAGCAAAGGCTATAGAACACAATCTGTCCTGTTATTTAACCCATAACTGAATTTATCCTGCAATTATATAAATCCACCATCTGCTCGTGTATTGAGTACTGCTGCCACATCTGGTCGGGTGCCTCTTCTATTCTCCTCGGGGTTCTTGACAAAATTCAGCGAAGAATCTGTAATGTGATTGATACCGACTTAGCTGATCGCTTTCAGTATCTCTCTCACCGGCGTGACGTGGCTTCCCTGTGTCTCTTCTATAAATACTTTCATGGCTTCTACTCTGACGAACTTAAATCACTGGTGCCACCTAGTTGTGAATTTGTACGAGATACTAGATTGGCAACTCGGTCCCACCCTTTTACAGTGAAAACGGATGAAATGTAACCGCAATTTCTACTCCAACAGCTTCTTTCCCCACACTTCCCGCCTGTGAAATTCCCTACCGCATGCTTGCTTCCCCGACGGCTACAACCTCCAGGAGTTTAAATGTAAGGTCAACAGACACCTCCTAACACACTAACTCACACCCACTCTCTCCAACTCTCTCCATATGTACATCCTAAGTCGTCTATCACCCTCCTTCTGACATTTCCTAAACCCAATCGCTCTATGTAACCCCCTGGCAGTGGAATGCCTTGCTTGGGGTGACACGATTAAAAAAAAAAGATAGATAGATAGATAGATAGATAGATAGATAGATAGATAGATAGATAGATAGATAGTGAAGAGTGCTGGATTGTTATGTGATATTTATCCTTCGGTACGGCAGTGAATGTTGGACGATCTCCTCAATGATGAAGAAGAGGCTCGCGGCAGCAGAAATGTGGTTTTATAGATAGATAGATAGATAGATAGATAGACAGATAGATAGATAGATATGAAGAGACTAAGATAAATATATATATATATATATATATATATATATATATATAGATAGATAGATAGATAGATAGATATGAACGGACTAAGATAGATAGATAGATAGATAGATAGATAGATAGATAGATAGATATGAAGAGACTAAGATAAATAAATAAATAAATAAATATATATATAGAGAGAGAGAAATAGATAGATAGATCGATATATAGATAGATATGAAGAGACTAAGATAAATAAATAAATAAATAAATAAATAGATAGATAGATAGATAGATAGATAGATAGATAGATAGATATGAACGGACTAAGATAGATAGATAGATAGATAGATAGATAGATAGATAGATATGAAGAGACTAAGATATATATATATATATATATATATATATATAGATAGATAGATAGATAAGGAGAAGCTTGAGGTATCAGAAATGTGGTTTTACAGAAGGATGCTGAGGATACCAATGACGGAATACGTGTGCAACGATGACGTCTTGGAGAGGATGCAAATGAAAAGAAAACTCACACTTAACATAGGGAAAAGATAGCTGAGTTTTCTATATATTTAATGTGGAAAGAGGGCCTAGAGAATCAAATACTCAGAGGATGGATAGAAGAAAAGCCAGACATAGGAAAGTAGTGCAAGACATTTTTGATGCGCTTGAGCGAGTGGATTGCAAAGTGAGGTTTGGGAAAGATAACAAAAAAAAAAAAAATTACTGAGACCGACAAGAAACAGAGCCAAGTGGAAATCCATAATCGCCTACGTCCTGAAGGAATACCGCAGATGAACAAGAAGAATTACATCTACCAGCAAATGCAATCGAGAGATATTTAATTTATTCTATATCTATAAAAGCCAATCTGAGAGTGTGTGACTGTAAGCTATGCACGCCTACATTTTTTAAGCTACGCCATTCAAACTTTCTAGGGACACATATCTACAGGGAAGCCAGGTCGACACATACTTTTTGAGGTTAAGTTCAGCAATTTTTCCTTTCGCACTTTTTGGCCAATGGAGCCGATTGTTTACATTTGCCCCGTAAAACATCTAAGATCTAAGATGGTTGTTGAATTACGTCACAGAAATCAAATCACACGTGTCAAACGCGACTAAAATATTTTTTTATTAAAAAAAAATTAGCCTTTATATTTAATTTTTATTCCGACGTTTTAAAAGTTTTTTTGGTCAACAAAAAAATGTGAATATTTTTTCCGTAATTTTGAAACAAAAGAAATATTTTTAAAAAGTGTTTTTTCAAGCAAAAACAAAATATGTAAAACAAAAAATATGTTAAAAAAAAGTAAAAAAGTGTCTGTAATTCGTGTGGCATTAATGTAACTGTTTCCTCTAAAATTAAATGTCGACATTTTTAAATATTATTCGAAAATTTCCGAACTGAGAGCGTAATAATTTTTATATTTCTAATTTCAGTAAAACAAAATAAATAATTTTTATCTTTATTTTAAATTCATTTAGTCAACAAAAAATTTAAATATTTTCCCCCGTAATTTTGAAACAAAAACAAATGCAATGTTGTTTTCAAAGTCGCACAAAACATCTAATTTCAGTAAAATAAAATAGTTTCGTTTTTATGTTAATTTCATTTAGTCAACAAAAGATGTAAATATTTTCCCACGTAATTTTGAAACAAAAACAAACGCAATGTTGTTTTCAAAGTCGCACAAAACATCTAATTTCAGTAAAATAAAATAGTTTTATTTTTATGTTAATTTCATTTAGTCAACAAAAAATGTACATATTTTCCCCCGTAATTGTGAAACAAAAACAAACGCAATGTTGTTTTCAAAGTCGCACGAAACATCTAATTTCAGTAAAATAAAATAGTTTTATTTTTATGTTAATTTCATTTAGTCAACAAAAGATGTAAATATTTTCCCACGTAATTTTGAAACAAAAACAAACGCAATGTTTTTTACAATGTCACAGAAAACGACAAATCACGTTTACGCAAAACAAAAGAAAATATAGATTTTTTCTCCTACTTCTAAAATGTTCTGAATTGCACGGGCAAGGTCGGGCTATGATGCTAGTAAAGAATATGTGCTACTCGACAGGATTTAATTATGTGCCCCCCTTTGCAGGAGAAACCGCCGTCAGTTCCGGTGTGCTTTAGACCGCTCGGATGCAAAGAAAGCAAGATTCAGTTATTATTTTGACGAATGTATAGCCTCTTTTTCAGATCTTGAAAGGCCGCAGCTTCTCCTATTTTGTATCAGAAACAGAAACTAAGTATTTTCTAAAGCACCTTCGAATTCGACATTACTTATTTCGAATTCGACATTACTTATTTCTACTGTAAACTTCATTTTGAGGATAATCATGTCTAAGCAGACACACTGATTTTTAAACATATTCTTCATGAAATATCTCGATTGCGCTGGCCGGTAGACGTAATCCAGGTTGCCTACGTAAATATGAATGTAAACAAAATTACATTCATTTAAATACCATACATGATACACGCTTAGGCGATCATGTCTTGATAGAAACATGACTGATTGGGCAAGGATTCTCTCGTAGTAAGTTGTCATTACTTTCTAAGGTGGACTGGTAGTCAACCAAGGCTATAGAATCCAATCTACCCTGCTATTTAACCCATAGTTGGAGGGAGAAGTGACCTTTCCATTGGGCGTAAGTGAATGCAACGAATATCAAATGGAATTCGAACTCGGCTCTCTCCGAGCCGATATCCACTGCACCACAATAAAAAATAACATTAATTTAAAAACTTATCCTCATAACATTTTTTCTGTTTTTTGATTATCAATTGTCCTATGCGTAGCCATTTATATGATTTTTCGACTATCTAAACTTATATAATAAATAGAACTTTGTCTGTGTGTGTGCATCTGTGTATGTGTGTGTGTCCGTCCGTTACCTATAGACTCCGAAACGGCTGAACCGATTTTCTTGAAAATTTACACAGTTGTACTATAAGCGTCCGCGAGTGTTCTTTGCTAGGCTTTGTGTCGAGGTACACCCGATAAATATAGAAAATCGATAATCGAAAAAATCGGGTTATAGGATTGGTCCAATTTTAATCAAATTTGATACACTCATAGACAAAGATATAAGAAACGATATTCAGAAGTTTCAAGGTTGCAGTTCTTACAATAGTGCAGAAAATCGATAATATATATATATATATATATATATATATATATAAGGCAAGATGTTTGTGTGTATGTCTGTTTATCTGCCTGTATGTCTGTATTTTTTTCAGCCCTTTTATTTTAGTTTTTACTTCGGATTTGACTCTAAGTAGGTATAATTGTAGTTCTTAGTCTCAGCCATGATACCATTTACTCAGAGGATTTATTTAGCCTTCAAAATTCAGTTTACGACGAAAAAAACTTATTTGATATCGATACCAGGAAATCAAAATTTGACTTACATCCATTCATTTTTCTTTCAGTTACGGTTTTCGCTTTAACTGGAAACAACTATTGCTTTTTAGTCTTTCGTGCCAACGTCCAAAGAGTCTGAGCTCCAGGACCATGGATTAGTTTTGAAGCTTTTGTTTCAGCCGAGCAATGCCGGGCTATGCTGCTAGTCATATTATAATTGTGTTTGTTCCTTCTTTAGTTAGTTACTTAGTTCGTCCGTTACGACACTTACTCTCTATACGAGCTTTTCCTTCCCCTCTATCTTTTTAAACGCTACTCTCCTCAGCCTTTTTCTCACATGTGTCAAACGGAAGGGTAGTGAAGAGTGAGAGAGTAAGAGGAGCGGCAGCAGATTAAGCTGTGTGTATATGTGTATATACTGTACAATATAGTAAAAATAGGTACGTTTGTTGTCATATCACGCGACCTAATAACGGAATTTCTGGCCTTTACACCCTTGGCCATTACTCAGTTGGACTTTTCTGTTTACAATGGACACTGGAGCCTTTAAATTAACTTAAATCATTTTTTAAAATTAATTCCTTCTAACATTTAAGAAATTTTGTCAGAAAGTTTTGATTTGTGTTAGCGGCTAAACAAACGTTACGACTGTTTTCCAACGGAAACGTAATGATTGCATTACCCACTTTTTTCGGTTACAAACACATTGATTTGGAAATTATTGCAAAAATCAAATAATCGTCTGATTTTAATGCAACTGTCAGTACTCATTGAAAAATGAATGAAATTGTTTTTGAAATTATTATTTTTTAAAAATCTTGATAAAAATATTTTTTACCTTTGTTACACCCCCTCTACGAAAATCCATGAAATATTAATAAATTTTATATTGATGGTTAACTTTTGTTTTATTTGTTCAACACAGGACTCATTGGAGAATATAAATCATCTATTTTTGTTTATTTTAAGTTTGCAATCATTATCCGAAAATCTTCTCCGAAGAGTAAAATAAAAAATGCAATAAAACTCTGATATAATTTAATTTGATAAGCTTTTAATTGCTGGAATAAATAATAACTATTTAGGACATTATACTCTGAAAAAAATTCTACAAGTAATAAAATGATTTTATTAAACTTTTCAATTTTAGATAATCATCAATTCTTAACTAAAATGTCTACTCGCAATCAATGCTTTGAAGATTTTAAAAATATTTTTAAAACTTTATATATTATTAAATTATTTAATAATAATAATAATAAAAATGAAAACAGTTCTTTTAAAATTTTATTATTTTATTAATTTATTTAATTTATTAAGACGTTACTATCATCTGTAGTATGGCAAAGTAAAATTTTTCCACGAATTCATAATTATCCTTCCGTGGAAATTCCACGGGTTCCGCTAATAATAATAATAATAATAATAATAATAAATGAAGCTATTTCTGTTCTTAGGTCTCTGGTTGGGACCCGGAAGGAAATGTGTATACAACAGGAATCAAAGGAAATAATAATAATAATAATAATAATAATAATAAGAAGAAGAAGAAGAAGAAGAAGAAGAATAAATGAAGCCATTTCTGACCTTAGGTCTCTGGTTGGGACCCGAAATGTAATATGTATACACCAGAAGACAAAGGAATAATAATAATAATAATAATAATAATAATAATAAGAAGAAGAAGAAGAAGAATAAATGAAGCCATTTCTGACCTTAGGTCTCTGGTTGGGTCCCGAAATGTAATATGTATACACCAGAAGACAAAGGAATAATAATAATAATAATAATAATAATAATAATAATAATAATAATAATAATAAGGATGACCAAAGGAATTACATTTCTTCTACCCAAGATGGTGACACAAACAACCCGAAAAACTACAGACTAATTACATGTCTTCCGACAACATATAAACTATTAACATCTATTTTAACAAAACAGACATATTTATTCTTAGAAAGAAATGACATGATACCGCTTGAACAAAAAGGGTGCAAACGTGGCTGTTATGGTTGTAAAGACCAATTGCTAATTAACAAAATGATCCTGGAAAACTACTACAGTACAAAGAAAAATCTTAGTACAGCCTGGATAGATTATCGAAAGGCATTCGATAGTGTGCCACATTACTGGATTTTAAAGACTTTAAATATATACAAGATATCGCCCGTCATCATCAATTTCATCAAACAGTGCATGTCTATATGGAAAACAACCCTTTACCTCAATCATATAAATGGAACCTATAAGTCTGATGAAATAAACATCAAAAGAGGTATATTTCAAGGTGATTCTTTATCTCCATTACTATTCTGCATATCATTAATAGCACTAACCAGTCAACTTAATAAGACAGAATGTGGTTATAAAATAGGCCAAAAGAAAATAAGCCATCTATTTTACATGGATGACTTAAAGTTATATGCTAAGAATGATAATGAGCTGGAAGGTCTTCTGCAAACTGTAAAATGCTTCAGCGAAGACATTGGAATGAAATTTAATTTGAATAAATGTGCTAAAGCTACAGTTTTACGTGGATCAATACAAGAAACATCCTCAATTAGCCTAGACCCTGCTGTAACAATAAAAGAATTGAAACCAGAAGAAGCTTATAAATACCTAGGTGTAAATGAGAGTGAAAACATTCACCATAAAAAAATGAAAGAAATAGTGCGTAAAGAGTACTATAGAAGGCTACGAATGATATTAAAAACTGAATTAAATTCACAGAACAGAGTTATGGCCATTAATAGCCTTGCAATCCCAGTTGTCCAATATAGCTTCAACATCTTAAACTGGACTCTAAACGACATCAGGCGAATGGATGCTAAAACAAGAAAGCTTCTTTCTAAGCATAAGATGCATCATCCAAAGGCTGATGTAGACCGCCTATACATACCCGGTAAAGAAGGTGGAAGAGGTTTTATTCAGCTGGAATTGTCATACAAGACAACAATTGGCTTACTAACATACATAGAAACAAGAAAGGATTGGATGATACAATTAGTAAGGCAACATGAAGAAAGAAAGAAAAAATATTCAATAATAAAAGAAGGCAGTAAATACAAACAAGATTTACAGTTAGTAGATTCTGTAGAAAAGCAAAACAGAAGCCAAGAACCAACTATTGCGGCAAAAAATATGAAAATGAAAGCCAAAGATGAAGCTCTTGAACAGATGAAACAGCGCTGGCAAGACAAACCTCTGCATGGTCAATATCCAGTACGTGCCAATAAATCCAATGTTGACAAAGCTAATACTCATCGATGGTTACGTGCATCTGGATTAAAGTCTGAAACTGAAGGCTTTATTCTTGCAGCACAAGACCAAAGCCTTTTCACGAGAAACTTTCAGGCAAATATTATGCATAATAATATGGATCCAAAATGCAGGTTTTGTGATAAACACCAAGAAACAATAGACCACCTAATCTCAGGCTGTTCTGTGCTTGCCCCAAATGAATATAAAAATCGCCACGATAGAGTTGGACAATATTTACATTGGGCAATGTGCAAACATTATGGAAAAGCTTTAAACAAACACTGGTATGAACATCACCCAGCACCGGTTACAGAAATAGAAGATGTAACCATTCTATGGGATTACACCATCTACACAGACAGAAAAATTGAAGCAAACAGGCCAGACATTATTGTTAAAAACCAGAAGGAGAAAACTTGTCTATTAATTGATATGGCTTGTCCAGCGGATTGTAACATAGCAATCAAGGAATTTGAAAAACTGTCAAAATATAAAGACATGGAAATTGAAATAGAAAAAATGTGGAAATTGAAAACAAGAGTTGTGCCAGTGATAGTAGGTGCACTTGGAATGATAAACAATGGAACAAAACAACACATTGAAAGAATCCCTGGAAACCCCAGCTTAAGAGTTATACAAAAAATTGTCTTATTAAGTACAGCCCACACACTAAGGAAAACTTTATCTATGTAATGCTGGGGATGATAGGGAAGATAGAAAAACATGAAATGGAGTCATAACAACACGCCACTACCTGCCTTAGGTCTCCCCGCAGACTTGGTTGGTAGTGAGACCAATGCAGAAATCGAAATATGATGAAAAATGACATAATAATAATAATAAAGAAAGAAAAAATATTCCAGGAAATTGAAATAGAAAAAATGTAGAAATTAAAAACAAGAATCGTGCCAGTGATAGTAGGTGCACTTGGAATGATAAACAATGGAACAAAACAACACATTGAAAGAATCCCTGGAAATCCCACCTTAAGAGATATACAAAAAATTGTCTTGTTAGGTACAGCCCAAACACTAAGGAGAACTTTGTCTATGTAACGCTAGGGATGATGGGGAGGATAGAAAAAACATGAAATAGAGCCATAACGACATACTCCGACCTGCTTCAGGTCTTCCCACAGACTTGGTAGGTAGTGCGACCATAGTAGAAATCGAAATATGATGAAAAATGACAACATAATAATAATAATAATAATAATAATAATAATAATAATAATAATTATTATTATTATTATTATTATTATTATAGTAACTAAAATTATTCGTTTTGAGAGAAAAATTATAAATTTATAAAGATTATCCTTCTTTAAAATATTTTCTTTTTTTTTTTTTAATTCCTTTCTTTATCCACTACAATTTCTCCAGAGGCTTTCACATCTGGACACATTTCAAGCCATAAATTTTTCTTGGCCAACATCAAGTTGTTCAATGTGTTCCTCTTTTTTGGGTCTTCAATTCGATCAGTTTGCATCCGCCCTTATTTACAACATGGAACTTATCGTTCGTCAGGGAAGCCAGAAATATGTTAGGGGCCTGCCTCGTTACAATTCAAGTTGCGATTAAGGTAGAATAAGAGAAAGGGCCACAGGGCCCTACCTTTTTTTTTTCTCTCAAGAATGGTACCATGTCCGGTTGTTCCAGTAAATAAAAGAACAAATGACAATGGCGAGAATAAAATCTGACTCATCGGCCAATGGCCGCCAGTTGGTGCAGTTAACCTCTTCATAGAAAATCATTCTTCCTCCTCGTGAAATACGTTTTCTGGTTTCTTTGCTTGCCTCACGTGTCTGAATTCATGACGTACATGAATGTCGCCTAAATGATTATTTACCCGTAGAATGTATGGGAATATGCAGAACAGTGTAAGACATTGCCATCTTTTTTGGCATTCACTTTCGCACACTTTGTTTTCTTTGTTTTCTTAATTGCTTATTTTCTGCTTGATTTTTAATTTCCAAAACTTGTTAATTTTTTCTTACAATATTTTCTCTTTTTATGATTAAAAGACTTCTTTCTTTCTTTCTTTCTTTCTTTCTTTCTTACTTTCTTTCTTTCTTAACTAATTACTTTTAGCTTAATTTCGTTTCCATTTTTTCCTTCGTCTCTTTTTCTTTTTCTCCTGTCAAAACCTTTCTTTCTCTTTCTTTCTTTCATCCTTTTCGTTTTTCTTTCTTTCTTTTACTTTTTTCTTTCTTTCTTTCGTCATTTTCTTTTTTTCTTTCTTTCTTTTTTCTTTTTTCTTTCTGTTTTTCTTTCCCACTTTCTTTCTTTCGTCCTTTTCTTTATTGTTTTCTTTCTTTCTTTCTTTCTTTCTTTCTTGCTTTCTTTCTAATTACTTTCAGCTTTATTTTTCGTTTCCATTTTTTTTCCTTCGTCTCTTTTTCTTTTTCTCCTGTCAAAACATTTCTTTCTTTCTTTCTTTCTTTCTTTCTTTCTTTCTTTCGTCTTATTCTTTTTTCTTTCTTTCTTTTTCTGCTTTCTTTCTTTCTTTCTTTCTAAATTGGTTATTTTCTGTGTTATTCTGTATTTTCATCCTTTCTTTTTCTCTCTTTCCGATTAAAATATTTCTTAATTTCTTCTTTTATTTTTCATTCTTTTCTATCTGTCGTTTTTGTTTTCATTCTTACGCTAAAGTTTCTCTTATTTTATTCCATGAGACTATGGCTTAGAGGTTAGCCACTCCGACTGACACCAAATCGGTCGAGTTTGGATCCCGACGAAAAACAGTTAGATGTCTAGTCACACTGATGAGCTGTGATACAGCAAAACAGTCTTGTATGTGGATGATGAATATATATATATATATATATATATATATATATATATATATATATATATATGACTAGACGCCTTACATGTCACTTATCAAACGAAAGCGCCATAAAAAATTATTAACCCATAATTGACAAGAACTGCGAAGGGAAACTCTGGTAAAAATACTATATAAATCACAATATCTAAAATACAAGGGTCATTCAATGAATAAGGTGGATTTTTCGGTCTAAGGACTTCTACGAGGGTCATTCAATAAATAAGGTGGATTTTTCGGTCTAAGGACTTCTACGAGGGTCATTCAATAAATAAGGTGGATTTTTCGGTATAAGGACTTCTACGAGGGTCATTCAATAAATAAGGTGAATTTTTCGGTAGAAAGACTTCAACGAGGGTCATTCAATAAATAAGGTGAATTTTCGGTATAAGGACTTCTACGAAGCTCATTCAATAAATAAGGTGAATTTTTCGGTATAAGGACTTCTACGAGGGTCATTCAATAAATAAGGTGAATTTTTCGGTAGAAAGACTTCAACGAGGGTCATTCAATAAATAAGGTGAATTTTCGGTATAAGGACTTCTACGAGGGTCATTCAATAAATAAGGTGAATATTTCGGTATAAGGACTTCTACGAGGGTCATTCAATAAATAAGGTGAATTTTTCGGTATAAGGACTTCTACGAGGGTCATTCAATAAATAAGGTGAATATTTCGGTATAAGGACTTCTACGAGGGTCATTCAATAAATAAGGTGGATTTCTCGGTATAAGGACTTCTACGAGGGTCATTCAATAAATAAGGTGAATATTTCGGTATAAGGACTTCTACGAGGGTCATTCAATAAATAAGGTGAATATTTCGGTATAAGGACTTCTACGAGGGTCATTCAATAAATAAGGTGGATTTTTCGGTATAAGGACTTCTACGAGGTTCATTTAATAAATAAGGTGAATTTTTCGTGTTATATAGCGACAAACAACAAACACGCATATATATAAAAATATGAGTTATATTTTTATTGATGAACGATGGACCGTGTAGCCTAGTGAACAGAGAGTGAGGGAGCGCTCTTCTAAGGGTTGACGGATTGCGTACCCCACAATAGCAGCATGCTCTTGGGGGCAGCTGTGAACTGCCTTCCTTCGTGTTCTGTGGTTCTGCTCAGACTCGTCTGTCTGACTAGACTGCCGTGAAATCCGTGCCCGAGGTCTTTTTATCTCCAAAACCGGTACTTCCGATTTTTGCCTCGCCTACGCACGCCCACGTAATTCTCAGGGACACCTGTTCTGCTTGCCTCTTGTAGCCATTTCCGCTACTGCCGGAAATAAGGTCAAACAAACATCCGTTCCTTTCAACGGCCGGAAAACGCCCCCGCTTGCATCAGCTTCCTTCTTCGGGTGGGGCCAGATTATTATATTACATTCCTCGCCCACCCATTTTCCAAAATGTTCGCCTAAGAACATTTTAAGCGCAACACCCTCACTCTCCTCCCCACGCCACACAAGCCCGACAATTGTATAAACATGTGCATGCCAAAACAACAAAAACATGTGTATGCTGAAACAAAAAAACAACAAAAAAAAATATATAGGGGAGCCTACATCGGCAACCCGACAATGTTCGTGTCCATCTTGAAAATTGTTCTACCAGCTCGATGTTTCATTGTTCCTTTTTTTTTTTCCCACCTTTTTTTTTTTTTTAATATCCATCTTCACAGAATTGGGCAAAGTTCTTAAAAATGTTCATTTTCTTTCTCGACTCTGTCCATAAGCGTAGACACCCCGATGCATAATCACATGATTATTAAGCGGTAACCGCGCCCTAGTTTCAAAACTAACATCGAGTAAATGACCTTTGACCAACACCATGCGTGTCTCTGCATGAGTTTATTGTTACCACGTAACCTCATTTAATTTAATTTAATTTCAAACATACTATGTTTGAACACAGAAAAAAATGGCCATTATTTGCCGTACATATCATTCATAGTCTGACCGAGAAATGTTCAATAGAAAATGAAGAAAATTACCCTGATTCCAACGTTAATCCGCATGCAATTTACTTGTGGAGGATATTAATTTAGTCTAAAAAAAAAAAATGGACCCGTGACTTGTAGTTCCCTAGTTTGTACAATGCTTTCCATTCTCTGAACTACTTCCTCTGGATTCGAAACCAAGCATATCTGATTTGTTGACATCTCTCTGTTTAACGCAGAGTTGTTGAACGCCCGTTGACCCCGGAGTACTATTCACAGCGGATAACTCAATTTCCTTTTCCGAAGCACTGTTGCTTCTTTTACACTTAAAAATCCGCTTCCTGGCTATTATTCCCAGGATTATTATTACGCCGACCACGCCAGCAATGACTCCTGTCGTCAACTTCTTCGGGAGTTCCTCATATCATTCACTAAATCTCTCCATATTTACTAGTTTTCAGAAATTAATATATCTTCAAAAGATATTTCCCAAGTCACATAAATGAAAATTCACAGAGGATGTTGAATTTATGGGAACCTGCCTTGATCACGCGACGCCCACGCGACGCGTACGTAATTCTCTGGGACACCTGTTCTCCTTGCCTCTTGTAGCCATTTCCGCTACTGCCGGAAATAAGGTCAAACAAACATCCGTTCCTTTCAACGGCCGGAAAACGCCCCCGCTTGCATCAGCTTCCTTCTTCGGGTGGGGCCAGATTATTATATTACATTCGGTATAAGGACTTCTACGAGGGTCATTCAATAAATAAGGTGGATTTTTCGGTATAAGGACTTCTACGAGGGTCATTCAATAAATAAGGTGAATATTTCGGTATATGGACTTCTGCGAGTGTCATTCAATAAATACATATACCGAAAAATTCGCCTTATTTATTGAATGACCCTCGTAGAAGTTCTTATACCGCAAAATTCACCTCAACATATATCAAACAATTGTCTCCTACCATCAACGTTATATTATTTCATAGTGCAAAGGAAGTATTGAATGTTTTTTTTTTTAGTAAAAAGATACTCACGCGATTACCAATCGCCCCCGTCTAGTGAGAGCTTGGAATAAACGCTTTTATTTTTCCAAAACATCAGAGATAAATTACAAAGGTACATTTAAAACATAAAGACAAAATAAAACATCACAGACATCACACCCTTAAAAAAAATGACCGGAGAAGACTTTTTCGTATTAGACAACATCTCGAACAATATAGACAAAGCCATTTCTTCTCATCCGTTCACTATGTGGGTTGTGGTGCAGTGAATATCGGTTCAGAACGAGAACTCGGGGAGCCGATTTCGAATTCCAGTCTAATTCCTTATGTTCCATTAGGCGGAAATACCCTTTGGAAAGGTTTTAATCCGTCTTTTCCTTCTAGTTAGGGGTTAAATAACAGGATAGATTGGGTTCTATAGCCTTGGCTGGCAACCAGTCTATCGCAGTAAGCGATGGCAACCCACTGCGGGATAATCTTCTGCCCAGTCAGTCATGTCTCTTTAGAGACATGATCGCCCAGAGTGTGTATCACGCATGGCACTTGACTGACTGACTGAATATAATAGTTGAAAACATGATTAACGCGTCTCCCGGACATAAAGTGGGGGATCAGTTTTCTATTGTTAAGAAGTATTAAACGGATCCCCCACAAATCACTACTTAATATCATAATACATCACTTCCTCCTGTAGCTATGGGTCAAATAACGAGACAGATTGGGTTCTATAGCCTTGGCTGGCAACCAGTCTTCCGCAGAAAGCAATGGCAACAGACTGCGGGATAATCTTCTGCCCAGTCAGTCATGTCTCTTTAGAGACATGATCGCCCAAAGTGTGTATCACATATGGCACTTGACTGACTGACTTTATTCTTCTCTCTTTTTTGCCTCTCTCTTTCATTGTTCAAGATGCTGTCTCGAGACAGCTTCTCGAACAATATAGACAAGGCCATTTCTTCTTGTCCGTTCGCTTATATATTTGTGTTCAGTGTGCTCTGTCTGTCTGTCTGTCTGTCTGTCTGTCTGTCTGTCTGTCTCTCTCTCTCACTCTCTCTCTCTCTCGTTGGCATTTGTTTGTTTGTTTGTTTTTCTACCTTTACTTATATTTATCCGATATGATAAAATATCCAGTGGTCGATTCTTGCCCTGTTTTTATTTTTTTTTCATTTTTATTATCTTCAAAATAGCTCTATTCAGTATTTTAAACATATTTTTTCCTTTTTAGGATTCAGCTCCATCATTAAAGTAGAGGACGTGAAATCTGATACACTTAATCCGTATCTTTATAGATTCTAATTCACTCTTAAGTTGTTTAAGAATCAAATTTCTTTTTCTATTATTTCAGAGATTTATTGGCAAAGTTTAACCTATGGCCCCCCAAAAATAGTGACTTTAATGCCTACCACGACAAGTGGCTGTAAAACTCTGTCACAGCTCTTACTGTTATCCATATTTTGAACTTTTCAATCATTCAATTTTTCAAGCAAATAGTGGATTTCCCACGCATTTCACCAATTATCCTTATGGACTCGGCTCACTTCTAAATCTCTGTTTGCTTACGGTCTTATCACGTTGAATACACCGGTTTTCGTTCGATCATCGAAGTTAAGCAGCGTTGAGCCTAGTCAGTAGTTAGATGGGTGACCGCTTGGGAGTGCCAAGTGCTGTAAGCGTTTAGTGACGGATGTGCGTTGTGGTGCAGTTGATATCGGCTTGGAAAGAGAAAGCAGCGAGCCTAGTTCGAATTCCAGTTGAATGCCCTGCATTCACTTACGCGCAGGTATCCTTGAGAAAGGTATTAATTCGTCCCTTCCCTCCAGTTGTGGGTTAAATAACACGGTAGGACTTGGGACCCTGCCCTTAAACTAATCCAAATAAATCTTCCTTCCTTGTCCTGTCTCTTAATACTCTACTCAGCTGATGGAATGCATCCTTGTGCTTTTGGATCTCAGGAATATAAATGTATAAAAACTGCACTGACCACAAAGTGAGGGGTCACTTTATATATTGATTTTAATATAGAATGGATCTCCCACTTATCCAGTATACTTCTCTATAACCACATTCCATTTGTTTCAAGTTTTCCCTTCATCTTTGATGATATTGTCCAGCATTCGCTGCCATATTGAAGGACGGACATCACATACAGCCCAACACTATTTTATTTGTTTTAATATCTTTGGGAATCATTTGTAAAAACGGAAATATGCCATCTGTTTATACCAAGTATTTGTGACCTACACGAATTGTACTTGTTTTTAGGGTCGTTTAATTAACACAGAGAGTACTGTGCAAAAGTATTAGGACAATAACTATTTTATCTTTTATGAGGCATCAATATAAAGTTTAAAATCACCCCCATCCTAACACTTTTGCCCACTACCGGTAGTGTGCAAAATATTTAGACAAGGGGTTGGGGATTTTCCTAAAAATTCAAATGCAAAAATTTATTAAAAAGAAGTTATATTTAATTTTTCCTATTTTCTATTAAACAAGTTATTTTGAAACTACTTTATTGAACATCTATGAGATATTTTGGATAAAAAAATTGATAAATCTAATGTTACTTCATAAAACGCACTTTGGGAACAAATACAAGCTGCTTGGCAGGAAATACCATTAGATACATTAAAGAAGCTTGTGATGTCAATGCCTGACAGAATCAAGGCTGTGATCAAAGCAAAAGGCTGTTATACTAAATATTAAATTTATTTTGTAACAAGTATTTTTTCTTGTTAAAGCATTTGTTGAGTAAATCAAATAAAACTACTTTAATTAAATTGTTTATTTTCTGTCGATATGCCACATAAAAGATAAAATAGTTCTTGTCCTAATACTTTTGCACAGTTATATATATATATATATATATATATATATATATATATATATATATATATATACTGTGTGCGATTGGTAAATTGTCGCAATTATTTTATGATTTCAAACCGAAAGGCTATTATATTAATTATTGCATTTATTTTGTAACAAGTATTTTTTCTTGTTAAAGCATTTGTTGAGTAAATCAAATAAAATTACTTTAATTAAATTGTTTATTTTCTGTCAATCTGCCTCATAAAAGATAAAATAGTTCTTGTCCTAATAGTTTTGCATAGTACCGTATATCGTAATATTTTGAAATGCTTTGTTTTTTACAATTATTATATATGTCCTAGAATATTTACTTGCTATAATCTGGTTTCATTGGAAAAATACATATATAAAAGAATTTGGAAAACGGTGAACCTTAGAAAATGGTAAATCTGTCTATCTATCTAAACTTATTTATACATGGAAGTTTGTGTGTGTGTGTGTGTGTGTGTGTGTGTGTCCGTTACCTATCGACTCCGAAACGGCTGAACCGATTTTCTTGAAGATTTACACAGTTGTACTATAAGAGTCTGTGAGTGTTGTTAGCTAGGTTTTGTGTCGAGGTACCCGCGATATATATCGAAAATCGATAATCGAAAAAATCGGGTTATAGAAGAAGTGGTCCGATTTTAATCAAATTTAATACACTCATAGACAAAGACATAAGAAACGATATTCAGAAGTTTCAAGGTTGCAGTTCTTACAATAGTGCAGAAAATTGATAATATATATATATATAAAAGGCAAGATGTTTGTGTGTGTGTCTGTTTATCTGCCTGTATGTTCAATTTTAGAGTAATTTAGATGATAACTTATCCATCGCAGCCTGTAAATCTTCGTTATTCTCTGTTTATATTCGAACTGTATATTGTCAAAATATATCGCAATTAACTTATCAGCTAGCTACTAATTGATTCGAACTTTAAAAAATGGTAAATGATAAATATTGCCTTATTTTAATAATTTAGTCAGTCAGTTAAGTGCCATACGTGATACACGCTTGGGTGATCATGTCTCGAAAGAGACATGACTGACTGGGCAGAAGATTATCCCGCAGTAGGTTGCCATTGCTTTCTGCGGTAGACTGATTGCCAGCCAAGGCTACAAAACCCAATCTGTCCTGTTATTTGACTCATAGCTAAAGAGGGAAGAGATGTATTATATTATTCAGTAGTAATTATTGGGGGATTAGTTTATTACTTCATAACAATATAAAACTGACCCCCCCCCCCACTTTATGCCCAGTAGAAGCGTAAATCATGTTTTCAACTATTATATTCAGTTAGTTAGTTGAGTGCCATACGTGATACACGCTTGGGCGATCATGTCTCGAAAGAGACATGACTGACTGGGCAGAAGATTATCCCGCAGTAGGTTGTCATTGCTTTCTGCTGTAGACTGGTTGCCGACCAAGGCTATAGAACCCAATCTGTCCTGCTATTTAACCCATAACTGGAAGGAAGAGACGGATTAATATCTTTCCCAAGGGTATTTGCGCGTAAGTGAATGCAATAGATACAGCTGGAATTCGAACTCGGTTCCCCATTCCGAGCCGATATCCATTGTACCACAACGCACACGCCTTGTATATAAATTTATGAATAATACATTGTTTTCATATTTCTTTCTTTATAAAGTGGTAAATATTACATTTCATTCTTTATACAATTGTATTCGTTTCTAGAAGGTTGTAAATATATAAAAAGAATGTTAGAACTGTACATTTTATTCATTATATTCTTTATTGAAATGGTTGACAAAGCACTAGCTTTTTCACTTTTACAGAAATTCACAATGACTTGTGAAATCCTGGTTTTCTCCAACTAGAAAAAGGATTAACCATGTACTTAAAGAGAAATTCGAAACCAGATTTCGCAAGTAGATGTTATACTGATTTCCTGAACAATGAAAGCGATTTGCCAGACTAATGGGACTTAGCGATCAAGTGCGAAAATTTGAATGACTATAAAAGGCCCCGGTCAGCGTCAATCAGTCACTCAGATGGGAGCAGCGAGAGACACCGCTAAAATGTAACGAGAGAAGCTTCAAGTTAACTCAGACATTCGTATTTTTTCTTTCTTTCTCGCGTGCTGATTCATTTTACTTCCTTTTCTCCCGTCAAAGAAACTCCTACGAACAAACGCTTATATATACATACGTACGTACGCATATACTCTTTCAACAATTACTACTACGATTTTCTACAAATCTTGATACCCATAACTTTATCATTAAACACGAACTCTACCCTTAACTTCTTAATAATGTTTCTAATTGCACATTAACTTGTACAACTTGTGTTATTCTTTCCTTTTAACAAATTTCTATTTTAACAACAAAAAATGTATATTTTATTCTTACAAACTCCACCCACGTCTATTGAACAGGTGAAGAGGTTCATTCCTTGTTCCCTGTTTAGGATGTGGTTTCTGGCTTTCTCTTTTCCAATCTTTTCACTCCTTTTCCTTTCTTTTCCAATTGGAGTAGATAGACTAAACTATCGCCCGGTTCACACTCCAGTCACGTCTATTGAACAGGTGAAGCGGCTCATCCCTTGTTCCCTGCTTAGGATGTGGTTTCTGGCTTTCTCTTTTCCAATCTTTTCACTTTTCCTTTTTTTTTTTTCAATTGGAGTAGATAGACTGAACTATCGCCCGGTTCACACTCCGCCCACTTCTATTGAACAGGTGTAGAGGCTCATCCCTTGTTCCCTGTTTAGGATGTGGTTTCTGGCTTTCTCTTTTCCAATCTTTTCACTTTTCCTTTTTTTTTTTCAATTGGAGTAGATAGACTGAACTATCGCCCGGTTCACACTCCGCCCACTTCTATTGAACAGGTGTAGAGGCTCATCCCTTGTTCCCTGCTTAGGATGTGGTTTCTGGCTTTCTCTTTTCCAATCTTTTCAATCCTTTTCCTTTCTTTTCCAATTGGAGTAGATAGACTAAACTATCGCCCGGTTCATACTCCACCCACTTCTATTAAACAGGTGAAGAGGCTCATTCCATGTTCCTTGTTTAGGATGCGGTTTCTGGCTTTATCTTTTCCAATTTTTTCTCTCTTACGTAGTCCCCTGCACATCAGTGGCGTTACCGCTTTGCACGGTGTGATATGATTAACCAAATAAAAAAAAAATTCCACTATTCCATAATAATTCCAACCGACAAACAACCTTCTGATGATAACTCTGGACAAAACTTGTAAGCTGTAGGGAGTTCGGTTAAGTCTGACACAAGGCCGAATCAAAGAAGCATTAACCAGTTCTGTGCGTCTTCAAACTAAGTGCTTATTTATTCGAACTTTGTAAAATGGTAAATAAGAAAATTTTCCTCATATTTTGCTCGCATGTTCTAATAATTTATTAAATATCTTTCAATTTATGAATAAAAAATTGTTTTCATTTCTTTATTAATTGGTTAATGATAAATATTGAATTGCATTAGTCTGAATACAATTGTATTAGTTTTTGGAATGTTGCAAATAGAAAGTTATTCTTGTAAATAAACAATCTAATACAATGTTGTTTCATATTTTTGTTGTAAATTCTTAAGAAAAATATTTTCAGGTTTTATTCCAATTCTATGCATCGCTCTTTAAAACAATAAAAATTGCCGAGGATAGAAGGTAATTAAAATAATACCGAAGTCATGGCAAAAATTGTCCTTTTTTTACGGGCACGAAGATTCATGTTTACTTAATACTAGCAGTAGAGCCCGGCGTTGGTTGGGTGTAATGAAAGCTTTAAAACTAATCCATGGTCCGGAGCTCAGACTTTTTGGACGTTGGCACGAAAGACTAAAAAGCAATAGTTGTTTCGAGTTAAAGCGAAACCATAGACTGAAAGAAAAATGAATGGATGTAAGTCAAATTTTGATTTCCTGCTATCGACATCAAATAAGATTTTTTCGTCGTAAACTGAATTTTGAAGGCTAAATAAGTCCTCTGAGTAAATGGTATCATGGCTGAGACTTAGAACTACAATTATACCTACTTAGAGCCAAACCCGAAGCAAAAACTAAAATAAAAAGGCTGAAAAAAAAATACAGACATACAGGGAGATAAACAGACACACACACACTTGCCGTTTATATATATATATATATATATATATATATATATATATATATATATATATTATCGATTTTCTGCACTATTGAAAGAGCTGCAACCTTGAAACTTCTGAATATCATATCTTATGCCTTTGTCTATGAGTGTATTAAATTTGATTAAAATCGGACCACTCCTTCTATAACCCGATTTTCGATATTTATCAGGGGTTTCTTGGCACAAAACCTTCCTAAGAACACTCGCAGACGCTTATAGTACAACTGTGTAAATTTTCAAGAAAATCGGTTCAGCCGTTTCGGAGTCTATAGGTAACGGACACACACACACACTCACACACGCACACACACACACATACAGACACACACAGACAATGTTCCATTTATAAATAAGTTTAGATTAGATTTAACTTGTTAGGAATTGCCAATAATCCAGCACCATTGAGAAAAATAATTTATTTTAATAAAATGGTTTTCGTATTATTGGTGAAACGTAGCAAGAGAAATTTTTCCCAAGTTCATATACATAAAAATATATTAGACAATTAAAAATATATTAGGCAATTAAAAATATATTAGTCAATTAAAAATATATTAGTCAATTAAAATATATGAGGCAATTAAAAAGATGTCAGGCAATTAAATTCACTTGCACGAAGTAGATGACAGTTTAAAATGTAGGAGGTACTTCTGCAGCACCCTGTTACTCATATATAACCATTATGTGGAAGGTATTCCTGGGAGGTATTTCTGCCGTACTCTGTATTTCATCCAATTTTCCAAATCATACGTTTCTTCTTTTACGTATGTAGGCAATCATGGCACTCCACAACTTTCTATATTTTTATAGCAGCTAGAGGTATTTGTACGTTTCCAAGATTCACGTTCTTCGGTAAATCATTCATTCACATAAGCTCGTGCAATCGTTGGGCTACTTTTTTTCCTGTCTCTCTTGTCCTTGATTCACAGTGAGTATCAAATTCTCCGAGCCTTCTGTCCTTATTTTGTGTCTAATATATTTCAACAGTTTCCTAAAGTTTTCTTTGCTGCTTACACGTTCTGTTCATAGAATTAACACAATCCTTCTGTAGAATCACAGTCTTCTTGCGTTCAGTTTTCTTTTCATATATATATATATATATATATATATATGTGTGTGTGTGTGTGTGTGTGTGTGTGTGTGTGTGTGTGAAAATTTTGAGGGTATTATTGTTTTCTAAATTCTAAGCACGCGAGCGTGTTCTCACTCAAAAGCATACGTTAATATATATATATATATATATATATATATATATATATATATATATATATATATGCAGTATTTGTTGATATTTCTATTATTGTCATGTGCAAAGACACCGGATGTCTACTGCATACTTCCGTGCAACTTCCGGACGGCAAACTTCCGGTTGAGAACCTTGAGAGTGTTAAGAGAAATAAATGGAGGTTGGGGAAACTTGAATTAATAGGGAGGGAGTAAAAAATGAAGGGAGGAATAGATTAGGAGAGATAGAGCAATATACAGTGAAAGGGAAAGAGAGAGAGATATAGATTAAACTGACAAGAAAGAAAAAGAGATGGAGAGAGAGAGCATGATGGACATCGAAAGAAGAAAGGACAGAAACACAAAGAAGAAGAAGAAGAAGAAGAAGAAGAAACAGAGAGTTGAAAGAGAGAAATAGAGAATAAGAAAATTAAAATACAAGACAGGCGTGAATTTAAAAAAGAAATACAAAGAAAAAAAAAGAAACCTTAAAAAGAATAACAGAAAGCGACAGAAAGAAAGAGAGAGAGATTTGGAGAGAGAAAAAGAAAGTCGGATAGAAAAGGAGTAGGGGGCGGAGAGAAAGAATAGGAGAATGCGAGAAGACATATTGAATGTACAAATATGGACACTGGTGGTGCTTCACGTTTGGAGAGGGCCAGTTTGCGAAGGAAGCCACTACAATGGGGACATCAATTGTCAGTCGGGCTCAACCACTTTGCCATAGACAGTTCTATTTTTCAACGTAAACAAAGACAATGAGAAAATGAACATTATTATTATTATTATTTCAATTATCATTGTTGCATATTGTTCTAGAATATTCTCCAGCGTTGTTATCATCATGTTTACTGTGAAAGCCAATGTCTTTCCAGCCCCACTGCCGTTTTCATTGTTTTTCTTACGTTTTCTGAAGTGACAGTAGAAACGCTCAAAGCAAAAGTCACTCCTGCAATAAAAACACCCCCGCCAAAAAACAAAAAAAAAAAACAAAACAAAAACAAAACAAAACAAAAAAAAAGAAGAGAAACAAAAAGAAAAAGAAAAAAACAAACGAAAAAAAACAGACTTTGTTAAGGGAATAAGATATGGTGAAAAACTAGCTGCAGTAAAAGAATATGTCGATCCGTAGTTAATTCCAGACATATTTTGGTGTACAAAAAAGCTGGAAAACATTCAGAGGCGCATTTTATAGGGATAAAGTGATTGTTAATACAGATGGCATCGATTATTAATCAGTCAGTTAAGTGCCATACGTGATACACGCTTGGGCGATCATGTCTCGAAAGAGACATGACTGACTGGGCAGAAGATTATCCCGCAGTAGGTTGTCATTGCTTTATGCGGTAGACTGGTTGCCGACCAAGGCTACAGAACCCAATCTGAACTGTCATTTGACTCATAGCTAGATGGGGAAGAGATGTATTATATTATAAAGTAGTAATTATTGGGGGATCAGTTTATTACTTCATAACAATATAAAACAGATCCCCCACTTTATGCCCAGTAGAAGCCTTAATCATGTTTTCAACGATTACATTTAGTCAGTCAGTTAAGTGCCATACGTGATACACGCTTGGGCGATCATGTCTCGAAAGAGACATGACTGACTGGGCAGAAGATTATCCCGCAGTAGGTTGCCATTGCTTTCTGCAGTAGACTGGTTGCCGATCAAGGCTATAGAACCCAATCTGTCCTG
The DNA here is from genome assembly GCA_037127315.1 of Ascarosepion bandense. Classification (NCBI taxonomy): domain Eukaryota; kingdom Metazoa; phylum Mollusca; class Cephalopoda; order Sepiida; family Sepiidae; genus Ascarosepion; species Ascarosepion bandense. The sequence goes on from JBBBDQ010000375.1 coordinate 680,581, forward strand.
GTATTTAACCCATAACTGGAAGGAAGAGACGGATTAATATCTTTCCCAAGGGTATTTGCGCGTAAGTGAATACAATGGATTCAACTGGAATTCGAACTCGGCTCCCCGTTTTCTCGTTCCGAGCCGATATCCACTGTACCACAACGCACATCACCGATTATTGATAGGCTGGTAATTGGAAGATCGATGGTGGATGATGATCGATGTTTACTTTGAATCTATATATATGCGTATAAAAGATTATAATTATTGTCATATCTATTTTGTTCTGTTCACATCTCTCTCTCTCTCTCTCTATATATATATATCTAGCTGTTTATTATTTATCTATATATCTATCGCAAGCTGTCCGTAATCTGTCCTTTTTTTTTTGTTAATCATATCACACAAGCATGGCGGTAATGCCACTGAAGTGCAGGGGGCTACGTAATAATGAAGAGATTTGAAAAGAGAAAGCCGGGAATAGACGTGGGTGGAGTGTGAACCGGGCGACAGTTTAATCTATCTACTCCAATTGAGGAAAAAAAAATGAAAGAAAAGAGTGAAAAGATTGGAAAAAGAGAAAACCGGAAACCACATCCTAAACAGGGAACAAGGGATGAGCCTCTTCACCTGTTCAATAGACGTGGGTGGAGTGTGAACCGGGCGATAGATAAATCTATCTACTCCAATTGAAAAAAAAAAGAAGAAACCAAAGTGAGAAGATTGGAAAAGAGAAAAGCTGGAAACCACATCCTAAACAGGGAACAAGGGATGAGCCCCTTCACCTGTTCAATAGACGTGGGTGGAGTGTAAACCGGGCGATAATTTAGTCTATCTACTCCAATTGAGGAAAAAAAAATGAAAGAAAAGAGCGAAAAGATTGGTGAAGAGAAAGCCGGAAACCACATCCTAAACAGGGAACAAGGGATGAGCCTCTACACCTGTTCAATAGCTATTTAATGCGAGTTTCGTAAATTTCGGTATAATTTCGTTTTATATATATATATATATATATATATATATATATATATAAAGAAATTATACAGATGATGGTTCGCCTGAAGTAGGCCTATACTTCCGATTCACCATGAAATAACGTGTCTGCCTTACTTTTTCTTATATTTGCTCTATATGTATTTATATGCATATATGTTTAGAACTCTCTTTGAGAGTTATCCTACCACTGTATGTACAGGATACTCCATTGGATTCTTCTATACCCACGCTGCATGATTATATATATATATATATATATGAACAAAATTTCGATGTTTAGATCCGTTGAATAGCCATTTCTAAAAGGACTTCCTCGTTTCCTCAGTAACGGTGGAAACGAACAATTTTTATTTAATCAAATTCAAATGACAAAAGATTTTATACCGGTAGAAGTAAAAAAAAATTTTTTTTTTCCTCCACAGGAAAATAAAATAGAGTGGGATTAATATATATTAATATTATTTATTAATCCCACCCCATTTTATTTTTCTGTGGAGGAAATCTTTTTTTTTTGGCGGGGGGACATCTATCGGTATAAAATCTTTTCTCATTTGCATTTGATGAAATAAAAATTTTGGTTCGCCGTTGATGAGGAAACGAAGAAGTCCCCGTAGAAATGGCCATTCAACGGATTTAAACATTGAAATTTTTGTTTTGTTTTTATATTTGGCTCAGTAATTAGAATAAATATTTGCATCGAGCCCTCCACCTTGATCAATTTTAATATTAATGAAATTAATATTAATTAGGATCGGGTTTTGGGGATCTACCTACCTGAATATCCTGTTGCATTAAATATATATATAATATTTATAGATCAGACAGAGGGAAGCCACGTCCCGTCGGTGAGGAAATGGGTGAAGTCGAGCAGCCAAGTCGGTATCTATAACATTGCTGATTCTCCTTTGGATCCTGTCAAGAACATTTAGATGAACAGCGAGGGCGTCTGCCCATATATGACAGCAATATTCCATGCACGGACAGATGGTTGATTTGTATATATGCAAGATGGATTTAAAAATTATTAATCCCAACCCATTTTATTTTCCTGTGGATGGAAATTCTTTTTTAGTTCTACCGTTATAAAATATTTTGTCATTTGAATGTGATTAAATAAATATTTCGTTTCGCCGTTGCTGAAGACGCGAGGAAGTCCTCGTAGAAATGGCTATTCAACGGATTTAAACATCGAAATTTTGTTTTGTTTTTATATTTGGCTCAGTAATTAGAATATAATATTTGCATCGAGCCCTCCACCTTGATCAATTTTAATATTAATAAAATTAATATTAATTAGGATCGGGTTTTGGGGATCTACCTACCTGATTATCCTTTTGGATTAAAAACATAAAATATATTTCGTGTAAAATTTTCTGTACAATAAAGACGAAAGCTGATGATGGTTCGCCCGTAATAGGCCCATACTTCCGATTTACCATGAAATAACGTTTTGCCTTAATTTATTCTTCTTTCTTTCTTTCTTTCTATCTATCTATCTATCTATCTATCTATCTATCTATCTATCTATCGATCTACATACATACATACATACATGCATACATACATACATACATACATACATACATACATGTGTGTGTGTGTTTTAAATTAAGATATGTTGGTTAATTTTTTTCGTAACTTTCCGTATATTTCGTAATATATATATATATATATATATATATATATATATATATATATACTACCGGCCATAATCATTAAAAGAAATGATGTATTTCATACTATTTTTCGTATTTATTGCCAAATGAAAATAGAATGGTTCTTTTGTTATTATTACTTTGCAAAATTTTACAAGGCAAGGAAGCAAAGATGAACTCGTCCGAATCACCCTAAATTTTCTTCATTCTTTTATTGATGAAACTGCAATACAATTAAGTATTTATAAATTCATTTGATGCACATGTTATTGTGCAATATTAACAAAAGAACCATTCTATTTCATTTACAATTGTTCACTTGGCAATAAATACGAAAAAATAGTATGAATTACATTATTTTTTTTTAAAACACTAGGGTTACCTAATAATTATGACCGGAAGAGTATATATATATATATATATATATATATATATATATATATATATATGAGAGAGAGAGTGAGAGAGAGAGAGAGAAAATTATTATAATTAAAATGTTGTCACTAAGCTTATGGTATATTCTGAAACCCGACTCTAGAGTTTCGTAGGCGGTTTTTCCCCACTCATCAGGGGTTTTTCACAATTTAATGCCAATATTTCGAATTTTTCGATTTTTATATTCTTGTAAATAAAAAAAAAACATATAAAGAAAAAAGCGACGACAAAATGTGATGACCGCCAACACCTGTTACAACAGCAAATACGGGGCCGAGCGTAAACCCCGACACATGAACAATCCACAATTTATAATAATGAATGGATGCATAACGTCGATATTACAGGGTCAAGAGGGTGGCTGCTGAAAGACTCTATATCTGGCAACAGGACTCTGCACCATGCCGCATAAGAAGAAGGACGCAGTCATGACTCTCAGGTAATATCTGCAAACACATCACCACTTATATCAGACTGTATATAGAACTACCCAGACTGTAAGCAACTTGATAATTATGTATGAAGCGCATTTGAGCGAGAGATTAACAAACGCCCTGTTGGGCCAAAAATGAACTCAAAACAGGGAATGTGGCAGCCATCTGTTTTTTAATCATTTCACCCCAAGCAAAGCGGTACCGCCACTGATGAGCAGGGAGCTACATAAGAGAGAGTTGAAGTTTTAGACAGTGGGTGAAAGAGAAAGGGCTAGGGAAGTATGTGAACACAGGAGTGAAGACAGTTGCGAAGGTAGAGAGAAAGGAAAAGAACAAGATACACGGGGTGATGTAGAAAGGGCTGGAGTTACATAAGAGAGTTGAAGTATTAGGCAGGAGGAGAGTGAAGACAAAGACGAACCGGCTACAGGGGGTGAAAGAGAAAGGACAAGAGAAGACAGGAGTGAAGACAGTTACGAAGGCAGAGAGAAAAGAAAAGAACTCGATACACGGGGTGATGTGGAAAGGGCTGGAGTTATATAAGAGAGTTGAAGTATTAGGCAGGAGGAGAGTGAAGACAAAGACGAACCGGCTACAGTGGGTGAAAGAGAAAGGGCAAGAGAAGACAGGAGTGAAGACAGTTACGAAGGTAGAGAGAAAAGAAAAGAACTCGATACACGGGGTGATGTGGAAAGGGCTGGAGATAAGGGGATAAGAGATGGGAATTGACTTTGCGTTTATAGCCGTCAGGAAAGCAAGTATATGGAAGGGAGTTCCACAGGCGGAAAGCGCGAGAAAAGAAGCTGATGAAGTAGGATTGTCGCTTGCATTTGGTTGATCGAACTGTAAAAGGCTGGGACCTTGATGCCAGTCTGGTTGCCCGAGTAAATTCTTGTGGGTTTGGGGTGGCGGCAACAATGACCTAATTTCGTCAGAGCAGAAGGCATGAAAATATTTATAGAAGAGACAGAGGGAAGCCATACCCCGACGATGAGAAAGTGGTTGGAGTCGTGCTGCCACAAGGAGACCGCCCAAAAGAGTTGCACGAGATTCGAAATCGTCTGGAGGCTGTGGTTGAATCTAAATACTTTTTTGATTGAATACATTTATTCTTTAGTATTTCAAGATTTTAATCTAATTTTGGGAAATAAATCTGTTAAAGTGATATGTCAGTGTCGAAACAAAATGTGCACTTTGTAGTAGGTGATAATTTGTACATGTTTTAAATTATAATTTAATAAATAAATTTTCATAGCTCTATTTCTATATTGAGCACTGTTTTAAATTAATGTTTTGAACGTTGTTAATATTTTCTTTGTTCTTCACTCCGATTACGCTCTCACGCCTCTGGAAGAATGGTAGACTTTGAAAAACCGTAGCTACTCTGGCATCTACGCACCGTTCATTCAGCAATGAATTAGAACACTGTCAGCTATTGGGAGTCTATAATGATAATATACACGCTAAAAAGTATGCCTCCTTCTACCGGGCGCCTGTAGCTCAGAGGTAGAATCACCGACTGACGCCAATTCGGTCGGGTTTCAGTCCTGGGCTAAAAAGCAATCGGCTGTCTAACCGTACTGATGAGCTGTGAAACAGATCTGTCTGCGGATGTCTGTCTCTATATATATGAAATGAATTGTTTGAACATTATTTTTTATCGATACTCATGTTTAAGTAGATATTCTGTTTTTAATGAAACAGTATTATATATTTATTTCTACCGGCCTGATTATTTACGATAATCATCATGCTACGGAAATTAACGAAGATTAACGAAACTGGTTATAAACAACCGACAATTTGAAATGATTTGTTTGAACATTATTTATGATCGATACTCTTATTTATGTAGATATTCTGGTTTTAATCAAACAGTATTATATATTTATTTCTACTGGCCTGATTATTTACGATAAATTTTTATTACGAAAATGTGTGCCATTCGGCAGGATTCGAATCTTGAGACCCCGATATATATATATATACTACAGCGTATGCTTTTGTATGCATACTTGAATGATTACTGAAGTAAATTTTACTTTTTAAAAAAACTTACCTCACACGATTAAAAAACAACAAAAAGCTTTAATCGAGAACCAAAGTTTCACGATGAACGAAAGCGTCGTAAAATTTGCAGACTTTCTCCTGTTTTACTTTCGAACGAAAGAAAAATAATTTTTATAAAAAACGTTTTCCCTCGCAGAGAAATCAGAGACATCGTCCATTCAAGAAGAAGCCAAGGAAAGGAACGCTGAAGCAAACAACATATTATCGAAACCTTTCAGAATTTCATTCTTTTCACCATCCTGAATGGCGTTTATTTATTTTCCCGTCTTTTCCTGTCTTTTATTTTTGTTTAATTCCTAAATCTCTTTCTCTTTTTTTCTCACACTCTGTCTATTTTCTCTCTCCTTGGCATTTGTTTGTTTGTTTGTTTTTTTTACCTTCACTAATATTTATCCGATATGATGAAATATCCAGTGGTCGATTTTGCCCTTTTTTTTTTTTGGTTTAATTCTTATTATCTTCAAAATAGCTCTATTCAGTATTCTAAACAATTTTTCTTTTTTAGGATTCAGCTCCATCATTAAAGTAGAGGACGTGAAATCTGATACACTTAATCCGTATCTTTAGAGATTCTAAGTCACTCTTAAGTTGTTTAAGAATCAAATTTCTTTTTTTATTATTTCAGAGATTTATTGGCAAAGTTTAACATATGGCCTCCAAAAATAAAGGATATTTATCTCTTGGCAAATTACTACAAACTACTTCGGTAATTTTAATGCTTTATTAAACTATTTTCAGAATTTTCATAAAACCTAAATATAGGAAACTTGATTTATTCGAATATATTTACAATCTTGTAAATAAATGATTTATTGTTATAGATCATAAACTAAATTCTATAATTATATTAAAAATATTGCTATTGTTCTAACGTCTTTCATAATCTTGTAAATAAATAATTTATTGTGATAGATCATAAATTAAATTCTATAATTATATTAAAAATATTGCTATTGTTCTAACGTCTTTAATAGTCTTCTAAATAAATGATTTATTGTCATGGATCGTAATTTAAATTCTATATTTATATTAAAACATTAATATTGTTCTAACCTCTTTATAATCTTGTAAATAAATAATTTATTGTGATAGATCATAAATTAAATTCTATAATTATGTTAAAATCATTACCATTGTTCTAACGAACAGTAGTAATGTTTTTAACATAATTATAGAATTTAATTTATGATCTATCACAGCAAATTATTTTACAATCTTGTAAATAAATAATTTATTGTGATAGATCATAAATTAAATTCTATAATTATGTTACAAATATTGCTATTGTTTTAACGTTCTTTATAATCATGTAAATAAATAACATTTTTTCATAGATCATAAATTTAATTCTATAATTATATTAAAAATATTGCTATTGTTCTAACGTCTTTAATAGTCTTGTAAATAAATGATTTATTGACATAGACCATGAATTAAATTCTATACTTATGTTAAAATATTAATATTGTTCTAACCTCTTTATAATCTTGTAAATAAATAATTTATTGTGATAGATCATAAATTAAATTCTATAATTATGTTACAAATATTGCTATTGTTCTAACGTTCTTTATAATCTTCTAAATAAATAACTTTTTGTCATAGATCATAAATTTAATTCTGTAATTATGTTAAATATATTGCTATAGTTCTAACGTTCTTTATAATCTTGTAAATAAATAATTTATTGTTGTAGATCAAAAAATAAATTAGAAAGTGCTTGTTTAATATAATTTTCTCTAAGCTCTAAAAGAATCATTATTCTGCTACGGGGATCTACAAGAAGAATTTAAAATATGCCGTGCAAAACAACCCGATATCCGTCCAATATTGCTTTATAGAGAAGACTGGAAGGCTAAACTCCAGCAATACCCACGATATCATTTCAAATGACATATCGTTTGCAAGAGTAGCAGTGAAGGTAATAGTCTTGATTTAAAGTAGATTTTACAATCATACAAATGTATTCGCTGAAACATCGAGTCATTATATTTGAGGATAGATATGAACTCTTCTGCAACGAATCTAAGGCAGCGATTAGGAAGAGGTTTCGGCTGTTGTGACTTCGGGTCTTCTTCAGATGCTTGTCTTTTCGGGGAATCTTTTATTTAATCTACGGGATTAGACTGTTCTGGTTCCGCTGTCCATGCCTAGGGATATATCGAAGAACTAACTAAGAAATAAGACTCGCTATCCCTAGGGTGCAGTGAATATCGGCTTTGAACGAGAAATCGGGGAGCCGAGTTCGAATTCCAGTTGAATGCGTTGCATTTGATTACGCACTCATCCCCTTAAAAAAGATTTTAATCCGTCTCTTTCCTCAACTTATGGGTTAAATTCCAGGATAGATTGGGTTCTATAGCTTTGGCTGGCAACCAGTCTACGGCAGAAAGTAATGGCAACCTTCTGCGGGATAATCTTCTGCCCAGTCAGTCATGTCTCATTCGAGACATGATTGCCCAAGCGTGTATCACGTATGGCACTTAACTAACTGAATATAATAGTTGAAAACATGATTAAGGTTTGTACTGGGTTTAAAGTGGCGGATCAGTTACATATTGTTATGAAGTATTAAACTGATCCCCCACTAATTACTACTTAATAATATAATACATTTCCTCCCCCACCTAGCTATGAGTCAAATAAAAAGACAGAGTGGGTTTTATAGCCTTGGTTGGCAACTAGTCTAGCACAGAAAGCAATGGCAAACTATTGCGGGATAATATTCTGCCCAGTCACTCATGTTTCTTTCGAGGCATGATGACCCAAAGCGTGTATCATGTATGGCACTTAACTGACTGACTCAATATAATAGTTGGAACGATGATTAAGTCTTCTACTGGTCTTAAAGTGGGGGGTCGGTTTTCTATTGTTATGAAGTAATAAATTGATCCCCCACTAATTACTAAGTAATAATATAATACATCTCTTCCCCCTCTAGCTATGAGTCAAATAATAGGACGGATTGGGTTCTATAGCCTTGGTCGGCAACCAGTCTATCGCAGTAAGCAATGGCAACCTACTGCGAGATAATCTTCTACCCAGTCAGTCATGTCTCTTTCGAGACATGATCACCCAAAGCGTGTATCATGTATGGAAGTTAACTGACTGACTGATCTTTCTCTAATCGAGTGATTTTTCTATTTGGCTTAATTATCTACTTTTTTTTACAATAATGTTCACCCTGTAACAGGACTAAGAGTCACTAGGTAGGTGGTTACAGAATAAGTGGCTCAGTATATGGTGATATGCGTGAAAAATAAACGTTGACCCTAGTCTGTCAGTTAAAGGCCTGTCATTAGTGGGGGATCAATTTATTACTTCATAACAATAGAAAAACGACCCCCCACTTTATACCCAAAAGAAGTCATAATTCATGTTTTCATATATTATATTCAGTCAGTCAGTTAAGTGCCTTACGTGATACACGCTTGGGCGATCATGTCTCGAAAGAGACATGACTGACTAGGCATAAGATTATCCCGCAGTAGGTTGCCATTGCTTTTTACGGTAGACTGTCTGCCAGCCAAGGCTATAGAACCTAATCTGTCCTGTTATTTAACCCATAACTGGAGGGAAGTGACGGATTAATATTTTCCCCAAGGGTAATTGCACGTAAGTGAATGCAATGAATTTAACTGGAATTCGAACTCGGTTCCCTGATTTGTCATTTCGAGTCGATATCCACTGCACCACAATGTACATCACCGCTGACCCTAGACTTGAGTATTTTAAAATTGTAGTGATCAGGAAAGCATCCACTTGGGAGTCGATTCCACTTTTTATATCTTTTGTCTTCTTTTCTTTCATTTTTTCTTTCTTTCTTTTTTTCCTTTCTTTCTTTCTTTCTGAAATATTTCATTTTTTTTCATCAAATGAATTCTTTTTTTCATTTGCCTAAAATAATATTTGATAGTTTTTATACTTTCTTGTATAGTTTTTCATTTTTTTCTTTACTTGAAAGAAACAAAATCTTTCTTTCTTTCTTTCTTTCTTTCTTTCTTTGCATTCTTTTATATCCTCTTTCTTTCTTACTTTCTTTCTTTCTTTCTTTCTTTGCATTCTTTTATATCCTCTTTTTTCTTTCTTTCTTTCTTTCTTTCTTTGCCATAAACATATTTCTTTGCTCTTCTTTTAAACCCGCTGCCATGTGTTTTTTGCATTCTTTTATATCTTCTTTCTCTTTCTTTCTTTCTTTCTTTCTTTCTTTTTTACTTACTTTCTTTCTTTTTCTTTCTTTCTTTTTACTTTCTTTCTTTCTTTTTCTTTCTTTCTTTCTTTCTTTCTTTGCATTCTTTTATTTCCTCTTTCTTTCTTTCTTTCTTTCTTTCTTTGCTGTAAACATATTTCTTTGCTCTTCTTTTTAACCCTGCTTCCTGCCTTCCCTGAACGTGTTAAGCAAATGACCTCAAGCATTTTGACCTCTACATATAAAAATGACAACCGTGTTGACGGGTGAATTCCATTGACGAATGAGATTGTTGCGCCTCGTTTAGTGCATTATTTGCCCCTCCCTCTTCCTGGCCAATCATGTAAACGCTGTGCCCTTCTCTGTACGCATGCGTGGCAGAATAAGTGCGTGGACAGCGGGAAGAGAAACAGAGACGCTCTCTTGCTTCACTGACCCTGACAATACCGATGGAGTAGAAAGACGATGACAAGGAAATGGATTCTGTCTTTCTGGTCTTGGATGAAAAAGAATTGCCATTATTCTATAACATATTCAAACGAATATCTTCATCTTTGTTTTTATTAGTTTCTTTTTTTCAATAAATAAATTTTGACTGATATGTTTTTTAGCTCTTCTGATAATATCTAAAATTCATACATAAAGAATTGCCAGAATGTAGCACTGGCTGTTCGGGCAATTAATGTTTTCTGAGAACGACTATTACAATTTGAGATTAGGAGAACAGATACTACACATTGATCATGAAGAAAAATTCCACACAAGTAACACTGGCATTTCTTTTTTTTTTAATGTTCAGTCCAAACAAGGCAATAAAGAAATGTGTTTTTTTTTTCATTTATTTTACAGTAATCTTCAATTTGTATAAGGTCCGAGAGCCACTCGCGGTAGTGGGTTATATTAAGAGGCAGTTTATGCACATAGAATAGGAAGATGATGGTTTAGTCTAGAAAAGATAAAGATTGTGGAGCTTTTATAAAGTAACAAACTAATCTCTTACTAATTACTACACAATAATATAATATATTTTCCCCCTTTTGGCTATGAGTCAAATAACAGGACAGATTGGGTTCTGTGGCCTTGGCTGGCAACCAGTCTACCACAGAAAGCAATGGACACATATATTTGCGGGATAATCTTCTGCCCAGTCAGTAATGTCTCTTTCGAGACATGATCGCCCAAATCGTGTATCACGTATGGCACTTAACTGGCTGACTGAATATAATAGTTGAAAACATGATTAAGGCATCTACTGAGCATAAATTGGAGAGTTCAGTTTTATATTATAATGAAGTAATAAACTGATCCCCCACTAATTACTACTTAATAATATAATATATCTCTTCCCCCTCTAGCTATGAGCCAAATAACAGGACAGATTCGGTTCTATAGCCTTGGCTGGCAACCAGTCTACCGCAGAAAGCAATGACAACCTGCCGCGGGATAATCTTCTGCCCAGTCAGTCAGTCATGCCTCGGAAGAGACAGGATCACCCAAAGCGTGTATCACGTATGGCACTTAACTGACTGACTGACTGAAACTTCCTGCGCACCAGTGGCGGTCTCGCCTTATTTGGGGTGAAATGATCATAAAAACGAAATTATTAGTTGATTGTAAAAGAACTTTCTAATGCGCTCAAGAAAATTAAATTTCGGCATTAAATGTAGGAATGGGTTGATATACTGTAAAAAGCAACAAAGAAACAAAAATCTACACCAGTTGTTGAACATGGACTCACACATCCTGTAGAACAACGATCATAAAGTGAACAGCGACACCTAGCGTTGAGCCGTACACACTAAATTTTTTTAATAATCTTCTCACCCCAAGCAAGGCAGTCGTGCCACCGGTGCAGAGGGGTTTACATAATAGGAGAGTGAAGAAAGAGGAAAACAGGTCGCATTAGGTGTTGGAGTCAGTCAGTCAGTTAAGTGCCATACGTGATACACGCTTGGGCGATCATGTCTCGAAAGAGACATGACTGACTAGGCAGAAGATTATCCCGCAGTAGGTTGCCATTGCTTTCTGCGGTAGACTGGTTGCAGACCAAGGCTATAGAACCTAATCTCTCCTGCTATTTAACCCATAAATGGAAGGAAGAGACGGATTAATACCTTTCCTAAGAGTATTTGCGCGTAAGTGAATACAATGGATTCAACTGGAATTCGAACTCGGCTCCTCGGTTTCTCGTTCCGAGCCGATATCCACTGTACCACAACGCACATAAGGACGCGTACATCGATGTGAAGAGAGCTGCGTGAGTAAAGTGAAAAGAAGAATGGAAATCAAGGGGATAAGATATGACGGCTGACGTTGCATTTAAACTTTTGGAAACTGTAGCTATGAGGGAAACAAGAATACAGAAAAGAGTTCCACAGGCGGAAAGTGCGAGAAAAGAAGCTATAAGAGTAGAAATCGAGGTTACACTTGATTGTTTTCACAGTAAAATGGTGGGACCTTGTGGCTAGTCTAGTAGCACGAGTAAATTCATACAGAGCGGGCACCAAGGATCTAAGCTCGTTGGAGTAGAGTCCGTTAAATTAGAAGAGACAGAAGGTGGCCACATCTCGTCGGTGAGAGAGACTGGAGTCTGATCGACAAAATTGCAGGTTCTTCTTTGGATTTTGTTGAGAACCCCAAGATGAACAGCAGGGCCACCCGACCAGATATGACAGCAGTATTTAATGCACGAGCGGGTGGTAGATTTGTAAATGCGCATGATGGGTTCAGATAAGAATTAATTCAATGTAGTCGTTTCACTTAAGGTCAACTGAGAAACTGAGGCCGAGAAGGCGCAGTATATTGCTTTCAGAGAGACTAGCGTGATCCATGAAGCTGGCGGGTAAGCAAGATTGTCTATAGTGTTTAAAGGATAGCAGCCTGGTTTTAGAAGCATTAAAATTTACGAGCCATTTCTTATCTTAGTCCACCACTGACTGGAGGTCCTTTTTGAGAGCAGCAGCAAGGTTTGCCCATCCTCGTCGTTATTCCGTACACGTCCTTTAATGTAATTGCTAGATAATTTTTCGAAAACCCCAAGATAAACAACGGGAGCGCCCGACCATGTATGACAGTAGTATTCAATGCACGGGCGGATGCTAGATTTGATATGATGGATTCAGAAGAAAAAAAACTTCTTGGTCCGACAAAGGGGACCGACTTTTCTAGAAGTAGATTTAGCTATCGATTCAATGTAGTTGTTCCACTTAAGGTCAACTGAGAGTATGAGGCCGAAGAGGCGCAGTGTATTGCTTTAAGGGAGACTAGCGTGTGATCTATGCTGATGACGGGTAGGAAAGATTGTCTATGGTGGTTAAAGGATAGCAGCCTGGTTTTGGAAGCATTAAAATTTACGAGCCATTTCTCATCTTAGTCCACCACTGATTTGAGGTCCTTTTCGAGAGCAGCAGCAAGGCATCGGCGGATTTCTTAACGAGGCGGAAGTGGTGTCGTCTGCGTAGATGCCTACTTGAAATCTGATTACATCAGGGAGATTAAGCAAGAAGCAGAGAGAGAGAGAGAGAGAGAGAGAGAGAGAGAGTGGTTGTAGTGTTTGGAGAGGACAGAAGAGAGTTTAGGGTCACATTTCTTTAGTACGATAATGTAGATTCAGTCGCCTCCGCTCGCCTTATGGGGATCAAGTTTTGAAATTATTTTAGAGACCAGCGTGGGGTCATGTAAACGTCGCTCATTTCGTGGAGATATTCCAGATGAATTAAATGAGGAGAATCTGCAAGTAAAGCACTCAGCTTTGTCCACTGTAGCTGTGAGGACCTCCTATTTATTAATTAAAGGAGGGATGGAATACTTGCTGCTGTTCAGCATACTTTTACTGAGCCGACAGTCGTCTTTGGGGCCGAACGTGCACGCTGCTATACGCTGCCTCATTCTGTCTGCAAACAATTGCTGATCGTCATTACGAGCAGAGGCAAAAAGGCGCCTATTATGGACAGACGCGTGGCTCCGATAATGCCGGAAGTAGGGATTGCTGTGGGCTATGGCTGTCGAGAACACAGAGGAGAATCAAAGGGCGAATGGGTCTTAAGGTGGAACGTCATGGCTGGGATGAAACCATCGATGCCAGCTTTCACCCAGGATGAGACCACAGAAGCGCAGTCTTCAACGGGGAGACTAAACACCTTCTTCCAATAGACGTCACACAGAAAATCTCGGAGTTTCTCCCAGACCGCCCTTTGATAGCAGTAAGAGATTCTCCTGGTCGGAGGTTCCTGAAAGGAAAGGGAGTGAAGAGAGAATCCACAGCATAATAAGAGTTGCCAAGAGGGCAAAGTTGTATGGCATGGCAGAAGTCAGTGAAAGGAGTGAAACAGAGAAGCATCTCTGTCAGGCGTACTGGGGAAACGTGTGGGGAATTCCGCCACTTGCGTAAGAGACTAGGCGATTGCAGAGATCAGGCTGTGGATGTCAGCAAGTTCGGTAACACAATTTTCAAGCCACTTAGCATGGTGGGCATCAAAGTCACCAAACACAAATATGTTGGCAAACGGACGAGAGGCAATGGCCTTATCTATATTATCAGAGATACTGTCCAGCAAGGAAGAGTCGGGAGAGAAAGGGGAGCGATAGAAAAAGAAAATATAGCTAATTGAGTTTAGTAGAGCGAAACGAACACACATGTATGGATGGTTAGGACATTCAAGAAAAAACTCCCTAGCCAGAGGGAGATGTTTGCTGATATAGACTCCCAGGCCATGCATATGGATGCTGGAGTCCTTCCTAAAGAGGGGAAGGTAATCTGGGATCGAGAATGATTGTGGGGTTCAGGTTAGTTGCGCAGAATTACGGTTTTCTCTATTACTGTATTATTAATCTATATCTGTCATTAATTAAATCTGTTCTTCACTCAACTTTTTGTTCCAGTCTTTCCTTACATTAATTTTATCCAAAATGTTAATTACTAATTTTATGCTTATTATGGGAGAACACCGTTTCGTATCAACTAACCACCATAGACAATCGCATCTACCTCCCATTAGCATGGGACAGGCTGGCCTCCCAGAGAGTAAAATACTACGCCTCCTTGGCCTTACACTTTCGGCGGACCTCAAATGGAATGACTATATCGAATCCATTGCCAAATCTGCTGCTATGAAAGTCGGCTCCCTGTGCAGGGCCCGGAAATTTTTCCCACCTGAATCTATTCTGCACATATACAAATCTACCATCCGCCCGTGTATTGAATATTGCTGCCATATCTGATCGGGTGCCCCTGCTGCTCTCCTTGGGCTTCTTGACAAAATACAAAGGAGGATCTGTAACGTGGTTGATACTGACTTGGCAGACCGGCTGCAGCCGCTCTCTCACCGGCGTGATGTGGCTTCCCTGTGCCTCTTCTACAAGTACTTTCATGGCTTCTGCTCCGATGAGCTTAGATCACTGGTGCCGCCTAAGCACGAATTTACACGAGATACTAGATTAGCAACTAGGTCCCACCCTTTTACAGTTAAACAAATAAGATGTAACCGTAAATTCTGCTCCAACAGCTTCTTTTCTCGCGCTTCCCGCCTGTGGAACTCCCTTCCACAACTCTGCTTTCCCGACAGTTACAATCTCCAGGTGTGTAAATGTAGGGTCAATATACACCTCCTATCACACTAACTCCAAACTATTCTCAGAACACTCTCATCTACCCAACCCTCATTCTCGGTATCCTTACCCGCCTATCACCCACCCTCTGACATTTCCTATATTTAATCATCCTTTCTCCACTCTACGTAGCCCCCTGCGCAGTAGTGGCAGTGACATGCCTTGCTCGGGGTGAAACGCTTATATATATATATAAAAAAAACAAAAAAAACTGTTTAGTAAATGAACAGAAAGTCTACTCAAATATGAGTATCCACGAAATATAACGTTTAAGTGATAAGACTGGAATTTAAATGATCAGTATCTACCCATCCCCAAACCATACGAATAATTAGAGAATAATTTATAATTACCTACACCAGAACAAAATTTATAATTACCTACACCAGAACAAAATTTATAATTACCTACACCAGAACAAAATTTATAATTACCTACACCAGAACACAATTTATAATTACCTACACCAGAACAAAATTTATAATTACCTACACCAGAACAAAATTTATAATTACCTACACCAGAACAAAATTTATAATTACCTACACCAGAACAAAATTTATAATTACCTACACCAGAACAAAATACACAGACATGACAGAATTGAATAGACGCTCACAGAAACCATTTATTTTATTAAACAAGTAATTAATACAAATGAAGTAATTATAAATGGTCAGAAATTTAATAACAAACTAATACTTGGATGACATCTCCTTTGCTTTTTTTAATGCAAGGACCCTTCTAGGCACGCTAGCGATGAGTTCACGAATATCATTTTGAGGGATTTCTTGCCATGTTTCATACAATAATCCTAAAAGTTCGGACTTAGAAGATGGCTTCCTGTTCATTTTGCGGAGTTTTCGATCTCATATGCTCCAAAGGTGTTCAATAGGGTTTATATCCGGCGACTGATTTGGCCATGGAAGTTTATTGATCCCAGTTTGTCTCAACCCCTCTGGTGAATTGTACTATCACTCTATTAACAGTAGAAAGGGGTAGTGAAAAATTTCCAGATATTTTTCTTTGACTAAGACCACCTTCATGTTGGCCCACGATACGTCCTCACTGAAATTTGGATAGGTCTGATGCTCCTTTGGTTCGTGGCATGTTCCAGCATTGTTATATGCAATTTTAATCAAATAATCTATGTTAATTTATCTTGGTTATTAAAAACAAAAATCAGAAATAAAATTTATCTTGGTGTCTGTTCAATTCTCTCATGTCTGTGTACTTACTGCGAGCCACTGCCCAATATAATACATTCCTAAAAGTATTTTCGCCGATTACTTCAAACTTGAACTGCTCAATTTCGATTCAACCGTTATCTTTCCATCCTAAAGTAACACCCTACCTCGAGTGGCACTCGAGCCTTGTACAGGGGGAATGATACTGCAAAAACATGATGTTATGGTGCCCTCTCTACATTGGAATGAACCCTTCCTCCTTCATAGACTTCCAGGACGAGGCAGTCGAGACGAAGTGTAATTTGACAGTTCGAACGGACACTTCTATCTGCTGATTAATAACATTCTTATTTTGTATATATGTTCTGTTATTCCAATAAGTTGATTCAGCCTAACTTTTTCTTTTCGTGTCTTTCTTTCTGGACTTAACAGGCTGCAACACAAACCAAATTTATTATAAAAACGTTTGTATGTTTGTTTGGGTGTTCATTATTTAACCATACATGAGACCCTAACAAGGTAAGAGTCAACCTGGAAACAACAGCGATTAAGAAGTCATTCCACCCTACTCAAATGATCCAATCTCCCGATCAGAGGACATGCAGTCGGATATAGCTTATAATATATGCTGAAAGGACACAGCCAATCTATCTATCTATCTATCTATCTATCTATCTATCTATCTATCTATCTATCTATCTATCTATATCACTGCTTCGGTCTTTTTAATTTGTGTTGCTTGCATACATGCAGACGGTTTATGTGAATATGTTTATGTGCAACGAGATGTATATACACTACTAGCCATAATTATGACGCCACTCAGTGTTTTAAAACAAAATGATATATTTCCTACTATTTTTAGTATTTATTGCCAAGTGGATAATTTCTTAATGAAACCAGAATGGATATTTTGTTATTATTACATTGCAAAATTTTACAAGGCAACCTGGAAGCCTTTGCTTTGGCCAGAGACTAGCATGGGGAAGAGAGCACAAAAACTGGACATCAGAACAGTTCATTTGATGCACATGCTATTTTGCAGGATTAACAAAAGAACCATTCTATTTTCGTTTAGAATTATGCACTTGGCAATAAGTACTAAAAATAGTATGAAATGCATCATTGTTTTAAAAACTGGAGTTGCCTAATAATTATGGTAGGTAGTGTATGTATATATAGATATAGATGCAAAGTCACGAGATATTAAAAAAAAATGAATTCTACCGTTTTCTTTGAAACTTTTTATTATGTATGTTAGTCTGTTTTAGAATTCCTTCATGTGCAGTGCAAAGTCACGAGATGTTAAAATGAAGGGGATTCAACCGTTTTCTTTGAAACTTTTTATTATGTATGTTAGTCTTTTTTAGAATTCTTTCATGTGTAGTGCAATGTCACGAGATGTTAAAATGAAGGGGATTCAACCGTTTTCGTTTTGCACAACACATGAAGAAATTCTAAATATTCTGTTAATATTTTGAAATGATTTGTGAGCGTCTTTATGTATGTTAGTCTGTTAGTCTGTTTCAGAATTCCTTCATGTGTAGTGCAAAGTCACGAGATGTTAAAATGAAGGCAATCCAACCGTTTTTTTAAAGCTTTTTATTATGTATGTTAGTCTGTTTTAGAATTCCTTCATGTGTAGTGCAAATTCACGAGATGTTAAAATGAAGGCAATTCAACCGTTTTCTTTAAAGCTTTTTATTATGTATGTTAGTCTGTTTTAGAATTCCTTCATGTGTAGTGCAAAGTCACGAGATGTTAAAATGAAGGCAATTCAACCGTTTTCTTTGAAACGTTTTATTATGTATGTTAGTCTGTTTTAGAATTCCTTCATGTGTAGTGCAAAGTCACGAGATGTTAAAATGAAGGCAATTCAACCGTTTTCTTTAAAGCTTTTTATTATGTATGTTAGTCTGTTTTAGAATTCCTTCATGTGTAGTGCAAATTCACGAGATGTTAAAATGAAGGCAATTCAACCGTTTTCTTTGAAACGTTTTATTATGTATGTTAGTCTATTTTAGAATTCCTTCATGTGTAGTGCAAAGTCACGAGATGTTAAAATGAAGGCAATTCAACCGTTTTCTTTGAAACTTTTTATTATGTATGTTAGTCTGTTTCAGAATTCCTTCATGTGTAGTGCAAAGTCACGAGATGTTAAAATGAAGACAATTCAACCGTTTTCTTTGAAACTTTTTATTATGTATGTTAGTCTGTTTTAGAATTCCTTCATGTGTAGTGCAAAGTCACGAGATGTTAAAATGAAGGGGATTCAACCGTTTTCGTTTTGCACAACACATGAAGAAATTCTAAATATTCTGTTAATATTTTGAAATGATTTGTGAGCGTCTTTTTGGTTGCTAACACTGTTTGTTTATAGATATGTAATTTAGAATAAAGCTCATTTCGTTTTTTTGCCTTGATAAAGTCCATCAAAGGACGAAACGCGTAGGCGATTTAAAATACAGTTTTCCTATTGTCTTTATTTTATTTCTGTCCTTAATCTCAGATCATAACTGAGCATATTTTTACACACACACACACACACACACACACACACACACACACACACACACACATATATATATATGCGTGTGTAAAAATCTACATGGTGCGATGGTTAAATTGTCGCTATTTGCCTTGTAAAATTTTGCAAAGTAATAATAACAAAAGAATTCTATTTTTCATTTAAAATTATCCACTTGGTAATAAATACTAAAAATAGTATGAAATACGTCATTTTGTTAAAAAAATAAACTAGGTTGACCTAATAATTATGGCCGGTAGTGTATTACTGCGAGTATTGATGTGTCCAGCTCAAGTTATGCATACGTTTTCTAGTGTGTCTGCGCTCATCTTTTCAGTGTGTATCTGTGTATTTAATTGTGTCCGCATTTTTGACAAATGACAACCAAGTTGGCGAAGCGAACGGACGATTCTTGATGACGCGTGGCAAATGCATATCTCTTTTTTTTCAGCTAATCAGTGACCAGGAATTAATTAACATCGACCTTTACCTCCACCAAAATATTTAAGCGTAAGAAGAAGAAAAAAAAACAAAAAAAACACATAAACTGAGACAACTTAGGAAAGTCGGAGAAAAATAAAATGGATGTACAATATTTTGCGTAAAAACCTGAAGGGATATTAAAATAGAAACGGTGGGGAAGGAGAATGAAGTGAAAAAAATAATTGAATGTAGAAATAAATGAATCTGAGTTGTTCGGAATTAGAATGAAAAAAAAAACGAAGAAAACTTGGCGAAAAAGAGTAATGACTGAGTAGTCGAAAAAAGAGATTAAAAAATAGGGAAAGACTGAAGATAAAAGCAGGAAAGAGATAAAAGAAGAACTCACTTGGAGTAGATAGATCTATCGCCCGGTTCACACTCCACCCACGTCTATTGAACAGGTTAAGAGGCTCATCCCTTGTTCCCTGTTTAGGATGTGCTTTCCGGCGTCCTCTTTTCCAATCTCCTCACTTTGTTTTCTTTTTTTTTTATGGAGTAGATAGATCTACCTATCGCCCGGTTCACACTCCACCCACGTCTATTGAACAGGTTAAGAGGCTCATCCCTTGTTCCCTGTTTAGGATGTGCTTTCCGGCGTCCTCTTTTCCAATCTCCTCACTTTGTTTTCTTTTTTTTATGGAGTAGATATATCTATCTATCGCCCGGTTCACACTCCACCCACGTCTATTGAACAGGTTAAGAGGCTCATCCCTTGTTCCCTGTTTAGGATGTGCTTTCCGGCTTTCTCTTTTCAAATCTTTTCACTATTACGTAGCCCCCTGCACATCAGTGGCGTTACCGCCTTGCTCGGGGTGATACGATTAAAAAAAAAAAACGAAAGAATAAAAGGGAAAAGAAGCAAGAAAGAAAAAGAGAATAAATAAATTTTCTTTTATCTCCCCTTTTCTTTCTTCCTTTTCCTGAAAAAAAAAAAAAAACAACAAAAAAACAAAACAAAAAAAACAAAAAAAACAAAGCAATGGGCATGACGGTAAACTGCATCGGGCAGCAAGGCCTCTGATTAGAAGGTTGTGAGGAGCATGGAACCACCTCTTAATTGCTGTTGTTCCCTGGTTTACCATGACCCGGAGTGGTAGCACCTGTGAGGGTCCCAGATATGGGCAAACAGTTAACCCCTAAGCTGAGTTCAAAACACTATGAAAGTATAAAAATAGTGTTTTAGAGAAAAATATACATTTTCGAAGAAAAACTTATCATTCTTGAAGGAAAAAACTTATTCTCAGTAAAACACTTTTGAATACAAAACTAGAAGAAATTTTCAATTTTCTGAAATAAAAAAAAAATAAAAACAAAACATTTTCATTATAATCTGACAAAATCAACCTTCTCACTATAACCGAACATTAAAAAAAAATTAAAACACCACTTTTTTGGCATTAAATAACCCACAGAGGTGTTGATATGCCGTTAAACAAGACTCAAGCTCAAACTCAAACTAAAATAAAAAGAGTAATAACAGAAACAAAAAAAAAATAATAATAAAACGAAAGTGAAAGTTAAAAAGTAAATAGGAAAATTAAATTAAAGAAAATGGAGTATTGAAAAAGGAAAATAAAAATAAAAACGAAAGAAGGAAAATCATAAAAGAAGAAAAGTCTGAAAATAAATAGAAAAAAAAGAAGAAAGAAAACGAATAAAAAGATAAATAAATAGTAAAAAAAAGAGCAAAATAAATAAAAAGGCAGAAAAAATAAATGGAAAGGAATGAGAGAAAAACGTGAAGACAAAAAGAAGAAAAACAAAGAAATAAAGGGGGAAAATAAAAGTTAAATAGAATGTGGAAAGAGAGACATGAAAAGAGAGACATGAAAAAAGAGGAGAGGAGGCGAGTAAATGAAATAGAGGCAAGAAAAAGAAAGAAGGAAGGAAAGAAAGAAAGTAAAAATAAATGGTAAAACGTGGAAAATAAAAAGAATGAAAAAGTGGTAAAAAAGAAAATCTATTTGAAAAAAAGAAGGAGAAAGAAAAGAGGAAAGAAAAAGAAGGTAGAGAAATGGAATAAAAATTAATTTTCAAATGAACGAAAATTAAAACAAAATAGAAAGAAAATAAGTATTGGGAAAAGAAAAAAAAAGAAAAAACGAAAGAAGGAAAACTCATAAAAGAAGAAAAGTCTGAAGATAAATAGAAAAAAAGAAGAAAGAAAACTAATAAAAAGATAAATAAATAGTAAAAAAAAAGAGCAAAATAAATAAAAAGGCAGAAAAAATAAATGAAGAGAAATGGGAGAAAAACATGGATGACATGAAGAGTGAAAGAAAAAAGAAAGAAAAAGGGGGAAAATAAAAGTTCAATAGAAAGTGGAAAGAGAGATATGAAAAAAGAGAAGAGGAGGCGAGTAAGTGAAATAGAGGCAAGAAAAAGAGAAAAGGAAGGAAAGAAAGAAGGTAAGATAGACGGTAAAACGTGGAAGACAAAAAAGAAGAAAAAGTGATATAAAATAAACCTATTTGAAAAAATGGAAGAGAAAGAAAAGAGGAAAGAAAAAAAGAAGGTAGAGAAACGGAATAAAAGTTAATCTTAAAAAAAAAACAGAAGTTAAAACAAAAAAGAAAGAGAACATAAGTATTGAAAAAGGAAAATAAAAATAAAAACGAAACAAGGAAAAATCGTAAAAGAAAAAAGTCTGAAGTTAAATAGAAAAAAAGAAGAAAGAAAACGAATAAAAAATATGTAACGAATGAAAATATAAGAAAAATAATACAAGCCTGAAATGAAGGAAGAAAATTGAAAAAAAAAAAAGAAGGAAATTAAATAATAACGAAGAAAGTGAGAGTGAGAGAGTGTGAAAAAAGAGGGTGGAAAGCATTTTATATAATGAAAATGATCTTTGCAAAATGATAAACGTTGATGAAGATAAAAAAATGAATTAAAACCAGAAGATAAACGAATGTCGTAAAAAGGAAAAAAAACAAAACAAAAAGAATAAAGAAGCAAAGCATAATGGAATCAATAAACGAACAGGAATGAAGAAATTACTGAAGCAGTATCTGTGGAATTCTTTAAACCATTAAAATGTTGACGAGAATGACAACAAATTTAGACTCTGTCAAGGAGGAAATAAAAAAAAAATGAAGAAAAATCACGTGGAAGAATTAAATAAAAAATAAAAACATCAATCATATTTTTTAAAATGGCGGATAAAACTTTCGTAGAGAAACAAATGATCCAAAAAGACGCCATAGAAGAAAATAAAAGAATTGACGTAAAAATAAACCAGAGAAACATATATATACTATAGTCATCCGAAGACAGATCTGTTTCGCTGTATCACAGCTCATCAGTACTATTACGAGACATGATCGCCCAAAGCGTGTATCACGTATAGCACTTAACTGACTTAATAGCAGGAAATACGATTAAGGCTTCTACTGGGCATAAAGTGAGGGAGCAGTTTTCTCATCACTAATTACTACTTAATAATATAATACATCTCTTCTCCCTCTAGCTATGAGTCAAATAACAAGACAGATTGAGTTCTGTAGCCTTTGTTGGCAACCAGTCTACTACAGAAAGTAATGGCAACCTACTGCGGGATAATCTTCTGCCCAGTCAGTCATGTCTCTTTCGAGACATGATCGCTCAAGTGTGTTTCACGTATGGCACTGAACTGATATTCAATAGTCAAGCAAGCAACGTCGTGTGTGATGGTCCTGACTAAAGATATAAAATAACGACAAGGTTTTAAAAAAAGATGCTTTGTTGAATGCAGTTACGCTTAGCAAGTTACAGAAATGAAAACTGTAGCACTCATCAACATGTATGTTTAAGGCTCCAAGCTCATCATGTAGATTTAAGACTTCAAGTTCATCATGTAGGTTTAAGGCTCCAAGTTCATCATGTATGTTTAAGGCTCCAAAGTTCATCATGTAGGTTTAAGGCTCCAAGTTCATCATGTAGGTTTAAGGCTCCAAGTTCATCATGTAGATTTAAGGCTCCAAGTTTATCATGTAGGTTTAAGGCTCCAAGTTCATCATGTAGGTTTAAGGCTCCAAGTTCATCATGTAGGTTTAAGGCTCCAAGTTCATCATGTAGGTTTAAGGCTCCAAGTTCAGCATACGGAATTGTTCTAAGAGAAATTAGTTAATTTGGATGAAAATGTTAGTTCGTGTATTTGCTGAGTTCAATCACTGGAAACGGAGCGAGCGATAACTGAATACCTGAAAGATAATTTAATACCTCAACCATAACTGAAAAACACTAAATAAGAAATTTACAAGACATCCTGTGCTATGCTTAGCGGAGCAATATGAATCTGATCGCGTATTGCGAATAAAGTGTTATTTTTTTTTAAATAGCTTGTAGGGAACTCGGAACAACAAGAATGGCGGAGGCTAGACCAGCAGATAAGGACAATAAACCATGAGAATATATTATAAATATCAATATTTGTTGAGTATTTAATGCTGAAAATGTTTTTATTTGTCCACATTTCAAGGAAATGCTTTGTGGTGCAATCAATATCGACTCGGAACGAGAAACTGGAGTGGAATTCTAGGGGAGATTCTTGCATTCACTTACGCACAAATACCTTTCGGAAAGTTATTAATCCGTCACTTCTCTCCAGTTATGGGCTAAACAATAAAACAGATTGGGTTCTATAGCCTTGGCTAGCAACCAGTCTACCGCAGAAAACAATGGCAACCTTCTGCGGGATAATCTTCTGCCCAGTCAGTCGTGTCTCTTTTGAGACATGATCGCCCAAAACGAGTATCACGTAAGGCACTTAACTGACTGAATATAATAGTTGAAAACATGATTAAGGCTTCTACTGGGCATAAATTGGGGGATCAGTTTTATATTGTTACGAAGTAATAAACTGATACCCCACTAA
>JBBBDQ010000375.1:710000-722500 GCA_037127315.1 Ascarosepion bandense
CGTAATGAGAAATCAGAGAGCCGAGTTCGAATTCCAGTTGTATTCATTGCATTCACTTACGCGCAAATACCCTTGGGTAAAGGTATCAATCCGCCTCTTTTCCTCTCTAGCTATGGGTTAAATAGCAGGATAAATTTGGTTCTATTGCCTTGGTTGGCTACCGGTCTAACGCAGAAAATAATAGCAATTTACCACGGGAAAATATTCTGCCCAGTCAGTCATGTCTCTTTCTAGACATGATCGCCCAAGCGTGTATCATGTATGGTACTTAAGTGACTGAATGAATATAATAGTTGAAAACATGAATAAGGCTTCTACTGGGCATAAAATGGGGGATCGGTTTTCTATTTTTATGAAATAATAAACTGATCCCCACTAATTACTACTTATTAAAAAATGATATAATATAATATAATATAATCGGTCGCTTCACCCCCAGCTAAGGGTTAAAGAGCAAACATATTGGGTTCTATAGCTTTGGTTGGTAACTAGACTACAGCAGAAAGTAATGGCAACCTACAATAGGAAAATATTCTGCCCAGTCTTTCCGAGACAAGATCATCCTAGCGTGTATAATGCATGGTATTTAACTGACAGATGGTTAAATTTAATAATATTTTACCTCGCTAATCGAGTATTGCATATGCAATATGAATTTTTGAATATAAAACTTTTAACGAACTAATCGAAAATGGAATTAATCAAGTGCACATTAATCAATGGATTCCTATATATGATATAATTATCTTACAGAATATATAAATACATAATAAAATATATATATATAAATGCACACATATATGTGAAATGCTGATGATGGTTCGCCTGAAAGGGCCCCATACCGCCGATTTACCATGAAATAACGTGTCTGCCTTAATTTTTCTTATATATATATATATATATATATATATATATATATATATATATATATATATGTAATTTGTTTTATATATTATATTATTTATATATTACATATGCGCGGTACTTATTTGAAAGCGCTCAATATCAGTGATAGAGCTGACATATTCAGTTGGTTGTATTGGTGTGAGTTGTGACCTTGGGTTTCACGCTTTTACGATCGTCAGACGATCGCAAAAGCGTGAAACGCAGGGTTACAAACTCACACTAATCCAAGTGAATAAATACATACATATATATAACTATCGTCCGGTTCTCGCACGTCACTATCGAAAAATACCGGTTAATCCTAGAATTGAAGAAGTACATTCTTACTATTTCTCTCTTCATGTGTGGGTCAATTAGTCGTAATTATATCGGTAAATCATTAATATCTAAAAAAAAACAAAAAAAAAACTGATTATTTAAAAAATATATTCTGACTTTAAATATCCCGCAGAAAGTTGATAAGTTGTAAAAAAGGAAGTCAAGCAATGCTGATCACTACAACCTCTTCAATTCTAGTGTTAACACATATTTTTTCTATATATCCCTTTAAAATGCACCTCCTATGCTCATTTAGCAACCCACTACTTTGAGTGGCTCTTGGGCCCTGCATTAGGTGAACACTTATTAAAACATAAAGAAAAAATAACTATTATGCTGACCTAACCTGTAAATTTACGAAAGATTGCTACTGTAGATTTAAACGAAGCACCGTAAAATGATGGTCTTGTACCAGACTAGGCTAGAGTTAGTAGATATCTATTCAATTTTGGTTCCTTACAGAATTTTGGGTCAATGTTTCAAAGCTTTTAGTATGGATTTCCCTATTTTAGGAATTAGCCCAGATTAAATTAATAATTAATTAAGTTTTGAAAAATTCTATCTGCGTTTTTATCTAATTTTTGAATCATCGCTCAGATATTTTTCATCTTGATATGCTCGAACAATGATAAGATGTCTGGAAAAATTAAGCTTATAATTTTTAAAAAGAAATTAGAAGAAGAATATTAAAATCAAGATGACATCTCTTTCGCAGCTCTAATTTTCCCGCCTAAACAATCACTGTTTGCTGTGACGTCATGCTTTGGCGAGAAATCCAATCAGGCGATCACTTTATTTTGAGTATTTGCTAAGTTTGCTTTAAGGCGATTTGACACGGATGGGTGCGGAGAAGATCCACTAAAAAATTAGGGGACCCGATTTACTAATACATTGGGGCTCCGAAATCCAGTCTCCTCTATTCGGTAAGTGATCTTTTTTGTTTTGAATAATCGATTGATTTTCTGAAAATAAAAGTCGAAACCTCTCTATTATAATAAAAACAAGTTCTATCTATCTATCTATCTATCTATCTATCTATCTATCTATCTATCTATCTATCTACTAACAGTATAGCCCGGCGTTGCTCGGGTGTAATTAAAGCTTTAAAACTAATCCATGGTCCTGGAGCTCAGACTCTTTGGACGTTGGCAAGAAAAAAGCAATAGTTGTTTTCAGTTAAAGCGAAACCGTAGACTGAAAGAAAAATGAATGGATGTAAGTCAAATTTTGATTTCCTGCTATCGATATCAAATAAGTTTTTTCGTCGTAAACTGAATTTTGAAGGCTAAATAAGTCCTCTGAGTAAATGGTATCATGGCTAAGACTAAGAACTACAATTATACCTACTTAGAGTCAAACCCGAAGCAAAAACTAAAATATAAGGGCTGAAAAAATACAGACATACAGGCAGATAAACAGACACACACACAAACATCTTGCCTTTATATATATATATATATATATATCGTATTGTAAATAAGTTGTTGAACTCGTAGGTTTATTAACATTTTGTTCATTCTTTTATAAAGAGTGCTCGATACAAATGTAGAGCGTTTATACTGTAATGGTTGTTACAATGTTTTTATAGTATCATAGTTTCATAGTATCACTACACAAAAAATACAGAACCCCTCTAACACCAAAAAAAAAAAAAAAAGAAAAAAAAAAGAAATCCAACACTAATAAACGGGCTTTTCAACTTAGATAATTTCTAAAAAACCACCTGAAGATGAAGCCAACAACATAATGGCCTGGCTTCGAAACACGAAAATTTTTGTGTAGTGATACTAAATTTATAAAAACATTGTAACAACCATTACAGTATATATATATATATATATATATATGTGTGTGTGTGTGTGTGTGTGTGTGTGTGTGTGTGTGTGTGTGTGTATTATCGATTTTCTGCACTATTGCAAGAACTGCAACCTTCAAATTTCTAAATATCGTTTCTTATGTCTTTGTCTATAAGTGCATCAAATTTAATTAAAATCAGACCACTCCTTATATAACCCGATTTTTCGATTATGGATTTTCCATATTTATCGGCGGTACCTCGACACAAAACCTAGCTAAGAACACTCGCAGATGCTAATAGTACAACTGTGTAAATTTTCAAGAAAATCGGTTCAGCCATTTCGGAGTCTATAGGTAACGGAGACACACACAGAGACACACACACACACACACACACACACACACACACACACACACACACACACACATAGAGAAAGTTCCATTTATAAATAAGTTTATATATATATATATTTTCTCTCCTATCACTCTCATGGAGAAAGAAAAATAGTGAAGCAGCGTCGGTTCAGTTCATTATCTTTACTACAAGTTTATAAACTTAACTATGAGTTATGAAAGCACTTGCCGCGTGTTTACTTTTTAACAGTGACTTATCATTTTATTTCTTTGTAATAATTATGCCGTCGAGTACTCAAACATATATATATATATATATATATATATATATATATATAAAAGCGGTGAAATATGTATTACCCATTGAAATAATAAAACGTCTTTTATAAATTATATATATATATCTATATATATAGATATACTACCGGCCAAAATTATTAGGCCACCTCAGTGTTTTAAAAAATGATATATTTCATACTATTTTTTAGTATTTATTGCTAAGTGAATAATTGTAAATGAAAATAGGATTGTTCTTTTGTTAATACTGCACAATAACATGTGCATCAAATGAATTCATAAATATTTCATAATTACCTCTATTGCCGTTTAATCAATGAAAGAATCAAGAAAATTTAAGATGACTCGGACGAGTTCATCTTTGCTTCTTTGCCTTGTAAAATTTTGCAAAGTTATTATAACAAAAGAACCATTCTATTTTCATTTGACAATAAATCTTAAAAATAGTATGAAATACATCATTTCTGTATAATTGGAGTAGATAGATCTATCTATCGCCCGGTTCACACTCCACCCACGTCTATTGAACAGGTTAAAGAGGCTCATCCCTTGTTCCCTGTTTAGGATGTGGTTTCCGGCTTTCTCTTTTCCAATCTTTTCACTATTAGGTAGCCCCCTGCACATCAGTGGCGTTACCGCCTTGCTTGGGGTGATCCGATTAAAAAAAAAAAATAAAAAAAAAAAATAAAAACTGGGGCGGCCTAATAATTAATGCTGGTAGTTTATATATAACCCCCCTATTACAATAAAGACTTTTGCGTATATATATATATATATATATATTAGACATTTTTAAATCTACATTGATACATAATTCTAAATGCTGATTGAACTGTTTGGACGCACCTATTGCGTTTCCTCCAACTACTACTCTATAATTTTCTAAATAATCAGAAATTCACCTTGTATTTTTAAAAACAAATTGTTTTCACTATTTATTTTAATAAATCACCTGAAGAGGAATAGTTTGTTCTGAAACATGAAAATCTTTGTGTAGTGATATTATGTTTTATTGACCATTGTAATAACAAAATTACAATACATATATACATATATATATATATATATATATATATATATATATATATATGCATATATATATATATATATATATATATATATATATATATATATATATATATATATATATATATATATACACATCCTAACACACTAACCTGCTCTCATTCTATCAAACACTCTTCCCATCTGCCCAACCCTCATCCTCGGTATCCTTACTCATCTTTCACCTTCCTCTTGACATTCCCTATGTCTAACCACTCCTTCTCTTTACCTTCCCCTATGTAGCCCCATGCGCAATAGTGGCAGTGGAATGCCTTGCTTGGGGTGAGATGATTAAAATATATATATATATATATATATATTCGGTAGAAATCACCGAAATGCTTAGAATTTAAGAACTTATCTCCTCCATGTCGTCTTATGCGAATTTACCCGAAATCAGGTTATTTGTAGATCAAGGTCCCAACCTTTGATATACAGAAAATTCTTTCGAATGCCTATACAGGTTTAGTCAAAAATCAACGACAAACAAAATTTTGGGTGGTCTTTTGCGCACTTTTATGCATTTCTTCAATACGTTTCATTTAAACTCAACCAAAATCGAGTCGCTGGAAGATCAAGGTCTGATGCCTTGATATGCGGGAAAAAGAAATTCAATTGACACAAAAGATGCGACAAAAATTAATGAAAAATGTTGCTTTTTGCGATTGTTTATTTCTCCCAAACGCTTTTCTGTATTCCAACAAAAATTGGGTCTTCTGTCAAGCTGCCAACCCTTCCAACGTTTTAGGGATCAGGGCCGTGGCTGATGCTTAAAAAAACACACACACACACACGCCGGGCACAGAGAAAATTGCCCGGATTTATTAGATGACGTCATCATTTTGCGTCATGATTTTGCGGATTTTTTCGGCTATTCAAATGAAAATTAGGAACAGAACGTGAACGAAAGCTGGAAATCGGGTTCGGACGTTCTGAGTATAACCAGTCTTTTCTCCCAAAATTAATAAATAAAGAAATGTTTTTTTGTTTTTCTTTCTTTCTTTCTTTCTTTCTTTCTTTGTGAATTGTTTAGTTTGATTTTTGACGAAGACATTTTTCCTTGCCCGAATTTTCACTATGATTGCACGGATCAGCCCGGACCCGTGCCCGGTGGGCCCGGTAGTCAGATACGAATCTACTTTTGCGTCACAATGTCATCGCATCACATTACGGTCTTCTGTAACTCCCGCCCTCGTTTTTCCAATTGTAGATGCATCATTCCCGTTTATTGGTAAAATTGACCAAGCATGAATCCCGTTTTACAATTACAATAAAAACCAATACTTATTTCTCTTTCTTTAACTTACGCGTCACGGCAACCTCATATTTGAACTTTTTAAATAAGCACATGAATTTACTATTGGAAAAAACACTAAAACAACCCCGAGCAACGCCGGGTTATACAGCTAGTATATATATATATATATATATATATATATATATATATATATATATAGTCATACCCAGGCAGATCTGTTTCATCAGTACGGTTAGACGAATGCTTTTTAAAACAGGATTGAAACCCGGCTGAATTGGGGTCAATCGGCGATTCTACCTCTGGGCTATGGGCGTTCGGTAGAAGAAGGCAGACTTTTTAGCGTGTATATCATCATTATACGCGCCCAATAGCCAGAGTACTCTAATTCATTAGTGAATGAGCGATGCGTACATGCCAGAGTAACTACTGTTTTTCAGTCTACCATTCTTCCAGAGTGCTCAATCAGGGTGTGAGAGCATAAATAGTCATCCGCAGACAGATCTGTTTCGCTGTATCACAGCTCATCAGTACGGTTAAACTCCGAATGCTTTATATATATATATATATATATATATATATTATTATTATTATTATTATTATTATTATTATTATTATTAAAATACTTTAATCCAAACGGAAAAGTAGGAAGGTAAATCCCAAAAACCTGATCCTAATTAATATTAAAATTTTAATATTAAAAAATGATACAAGAGGAGAGCTCAATGTAATTAAAATTACAGAGTCAATATAAAGTAAAATAAATTTTCAACATTGAAAATTGTTGAATGAACATTTCGACATGAAATCTCTAAGAGAAATTCCACGTCTCCTCAGCATGTTGAAATGTTCATTCAACAATTTTCAATGTTGAAAATTTATTTTATTATATATATATATATATATATATATATATATATATATATATATTATTATTATTATTATTATTATTATTATTATCTCTCTCTCTCTCTCTCTCTATATATATATATATGAAATATATATATATATGAAATAATATATATATATATATATATATATACATGGAATAAAATAAAATAAAATAAATTTTCAATATTCAAAAATGTTGAATGAACATTTCAACATGAAATCCCTAAGAGAGATTTTACATTTTTTTTTTTTTTGTTTTATTCCACCTTTTATTCTAATTTTTTCTATTTTAAAATATTACGGTTGCTGAGGAGATGTGAAATCTTTCTTAGGGATTTCATGTTGAAATGTTCATTCAACATTTTTGAATATTGAACATTTATTTTATTTTATTTCATATATATATATATATATATATAAGGTAGCCAAAATAGTTCTGAACATTTTTTGATTAGCCATTGAATGAATTTGAAATATATACGAAATGCGTGTAGCAATTGTTTTCAAATTCGGACAGCCGGAATTAGGAACATCAGACGTTATACAAAACATGCGCACCGTTCCCGGCCATCAGTTATAAGCCGGACGGCTATGAGAAGGATGGAAATGTCTAGATATTTCGTTCGGGGTTGTTTGCTTTACGACTTCAAAGTGGGCTTATCAGCAGCTGCATCAAGTCGCCGCATGTGTCACGCGTTTGGAGATAGTGCTGTAGATGAACGTACTGCAAGGCGTTGTTTTCGAAAATTCAAGTCGGGAGATTTATCTCTCCATGATGAGACTCGCAGTGGACGACCACAGGTCTTGAATGACGGAGTCCTGAAGGCGGCCATTGAAGAGGACAGTAATCTAACGTGTGGTGAACTTGCAAGGCAGTTCAACGTTTCCGATGAAACAGACTTCACCTGCACCGCCTAGATAACTGAGCAAGTGGGTTCCGCAAACGTTGTTGGAAGTCCACAATGGACAACGAGTGGCAGCCTGTGTATCGCTGCTTTCTCGCCACCGAACCGCATCCTTATTTAATCAAGTGCTTACCAATGATGAAAAGTGCGTTCTGTACGAAACTCCCAAGCGTTCCAGACATTGGTTGTCTCCTCAGGATGCTGTCTCTCATACCGCAAGACCGCCTATGTACCTACGCAAAATTATGCTTAGTGTCTGGTGAACAGATCGTCAAGTGGTTCATTATAAACTGCTACCAATGGACTAAACGGTCACTGGAGATTTATACTCGCAGCAATTGAAACGTGTGCAATAGGCATTGCGCCAGAAGGAGCCAGCACTGGTGAATCGCAAAGGTGTGCTTTTCCTCCATAACAACGCAAGGCCGCATGTCGCGCGAGTGGTCAGGGATACCATACAGCAAATTGGGTGGGAGACTTTGTACCATCCATCTTATTCACCTGACCTTGCGCCATCTGATTACCATCTCTCCCACTCCCTGGATAATCATCTTCGTGGGAAAACCTTCACCAATGAATCAGACTTGCGCAAAGCCCTCACGGACTTCTTTGCGTCAAAACCCCCCGAGTCCAGAATTTCCTGTAGGCTATCCAGACTGACGTACATCTGATGAAGGCCGGATGACACAACAACCGAAATGTGATGACAACAATGTAATAACGAGGAAGTTTTGAAAAGAAAAATGGAAACAAGGAGGAAACCAATACTTAAAATACATTTGAGGTTTCTGAAGCATATAATGAGGAAGGAATGCTTGGAAAATTTGATATTCACAAGACAGAGGGCAAAAAGAAAGAACGTACTTCATAAGCTTAAGTAAATAGCGGAACAAGGCTTACGAGAAAGAACAGAAAGACGAGGTTACTTAAGAGTTAGAAGGGACAGGAAGTTGTGAAGAGCAATAGTCGCCTATGTCCTGAGGATTTAAGTGTCATACGTGATAATGTCTCGAAAGAGACCTGACTGACTTGGCAGAAGATTTTCCTGCAGTAGCTTGCCATTACTTCCTGTGGTAGACCGGTTGTCAACCAAGGCTATAGAACCCAATCTGTCATATTATTTGACTCATTGCTAGAGAGGAAAGAGATGTATTATATTATTAAGTAGTAATTAGTATCGGGGGATCGGTTTAATGCTTAATAACAATACAAAACTGATCCCCCACTTTATACCTAGTAGAAGCCTTAACCATGTTTTCAACTATCATATTCAGTCAGTCAATTAAGCGTGATACACGCTTTGGGCGATCATGTCTCGAAAGAGACATGACTGACTGGGCAGAAGATTTTCCCGCAGTAGGTTGCCATTACTTTCTGCGGTAGACTGGTTGCCAGCCAAGGCTATAGAACCCAATCTGTCCTGTTATTTGACTTATAGCTAGAGGGGGAAGCGATGTATTATATTATTAAATTGTAATTAGTAGGGGGGTCAATTTAATACTTAATAACAATATAAAGCTGATCCCCTACTTTATGCACAGTAGAAGCCTTAATCATGTTTTCAACTATAATATTCAGTCAGTCAGTTAAGTGCCATACGTGACACACTCTTTGGGTGATCATGTCTCGAAAAAGACATGACTTACTAAGCAGAATATTTCCCCGTAATGCATTGCCATTATTTTCTGCGGTAGACTGGTTACCAATCAAAGCTTTAAAACCAAATCTGTTCTGCTATTTAACCCATAGCTAGAGGAAGAAGCGACGGATTCATATATTTCCCGCGTATGTGAAGGCAACGAATTCAAATGAAAATCGAACTCGGCTCTCCAAGTTCTCGTTCAGAGCCAATATCCACTGCACCACAACGCATGTCACATAAAGAAGACGTATCGTGGGGTACTACTAAAGCGCTCTGGGTTGGTTCTAATGACGTTTTTTCCTTGAAACCATGTCTCATCGTCTTATGATAGCTTGGCTGGTGCACAGCTGTTGTTTTCGTAGGACGGCGTGTGTAGGAAATTACATTGCGTCTGTGAAAACATTCAGCGTTATTAAATATTGCTCGGCAGTTGAAGAATTGAAATTTAAAATTTAAAGAAAAGTTTTATCCAGCTTCTTGCAAATTAACAAATTCGTTAAAGTCATCGAAAAAAAAAATGTTGTGTTTGTTTTTTCTTTTTAAATAAAAAATTACGAAAAACTTTAAATTTTATTCAGCGTAGGATTTTTTTTTTAAATTGTTTTTTTTTCTTTTCTCGCATTTGCGTAAAAGTTAAAGGAAAACGAGGAAAGAGATGATGTTTTAATTTAAGCTGGAGTCGAAAAGCAACACTAATCAATTTGCCGAGCGTTTTTTTCAAACAACAACAATAAACTCACAAACAAACAAAAACACTAAATAAAAATAAATTCTTTTAAAAAACAAATATTGATGGCAGGAATGAAGTCGATATGTTTATATGTGTGTGTGCATTTTTATTTGAGTAGAATATCAATCAGCCAATTAAGTGCCATATATGAAACACGCTTTGGGCGATCATGTCTCGAAAGATACATGACTGACCGGGCAGAAGATTATCCCGCAGTAGGTTGCCATTGCTTTCTGGGGTAGACTGGTTACCAGCCAAGGCTATAGAACCCAATCTGTCCTGTTATTCGACTCATAGCTAGAGGTGGGAAGAGCTGTATTATATTATTATGTAGTAATTAGTGGGGGATCAGATTATTACTTCATAACAATATAATACTGATCCCCCACTTTATACCCAGTAGAAGTTTTAATTATATTTCTATTACATTCAGTCAGTCAGTTAAGTGCCATCCGTGAAACACGCTTGGGCGATCATGTCTCTTTCGAGACATGACTGACTGGGCAGAAGATTATCCTGCAGTAGGTTGCCATTGCTTTCTGCGATAGACTGGTTGCCGACCAAGACTAAAGAACCCAATCTGTCCTATTATTTGACTCATAGCTAGAGGAGGAAGAGATGTATTATATTAAGTAGTGATTAGTGGGGGATCAGTTTATTACTTCAAAACAATATAAAATTGATCTCCCATTTTATGCCTAGTAGAAGCCTTAATCATGTTTTTAACTCTTATATTCAGTCAGTCAGTTAAGTGCCATATGTGAAACACGCTTGGGTGATCATGTCTCGAAAGATAAATGACTGACCGGGCAGAAGATTATCCTGCAGTAGGTTGCCATTGCTTTCTGGGGTAGACTGGTTGCCAGCCAAGGCTATAGAACCCAATCTGTCCTGTTATTCGACTCATAGCTAGAGGTGGGAAGAGATGTATTATATTATTATGTAGTAATTAGTGGGGGATCAGTTTATTACTTCATAATGATATAAAACTGAACCCCCCATTTTATGCCCAGTAGAAGCTTTAATCATGTTTTCAACTATTATATTTAGTCAGTCAATTTTGTGCCATACGTGAAACACGATTTGGGTGATCATGTCTCGAAAGAGACATAACTAACTGGGCCGAAGATTATCCTGTAGTAGGTTGCCATTGTATTCAGCCAGGGATATAGAACTGTTATTTAACCCATAACTGGAGGGAAGAGACGGATTAAGACCTTTCCCAACGTATTTATGCGTAAGTGAATGCCATGAATTCAACTGGAATTCGAACACCGCCCCACCCGATTTGTTGTTCCAAGTTGATATCCACTGCACCACAAAATATGTATGCGCAATCTGCTTTAAACTAAAATGTTTTATAAGTCAAAATGGCCACAGCTGAAAGAAAAGTTGAAAAATGAGAAAAAAAGAAAGTTATGGTTAACGAGTGAGTGCAAATTCAAAAAATGAACCGCAAAAAGGGGGCATTTTGCACACATCTGTTTCTTTTATGTGTTGTGTTCTTTCAGGACGTAGGCGATCATGGCGCTCTATATCTTTGTAGGTCTTAAACACCTCTTCTCCTGTTATCCCAATCAACTCCGGCCCCGCCACCCATCTGTTAAACTCTATCAAGTATGTCACGCTTTGCGTTTCTTTATCTCTCCTTCCTTCTGTCCGTCCCGTGATTCTCCAAGCCCTCTTTCCTCACTTCATTTCCCAGAAACTTCAGCAGTCTTTTCCTGATGTTAAATTTTAGCTTCCGATTCGAGTCAATCCTCTCCAAAGCCTCGTCGTTGCTCACTTGTTCTGTCCTTGGTATCCACATCATCCTTCTGTAGAACTGCATTCCGGTTGCTTCAATCCTTTCCTTCATCTTCGATAAAATTGTCCAGCATTTGCTGCCATATTGAAGGACAGAACTTACGTGCCCCCAGATTTTCCAGATGTTAAGTATAGCTTTCCTTTTTGTTTCTATTCTCTCCAGAATCGCGTTGTTTCTGACATGTTCGGTCCATGGTATCCTCAGCATCCTTCTGTAGAAACACATTTCTGTTACCACGAGTCTCTCCTTCATCTTTGAGGAGAATGTCCAACATTTACTGCCACACAGCAGAACTGATGTCACATAACAGTCCAGTTCTCTTTTCTTTGTTTCTCTTGCTTCGAGTCTCTCCTCCATCTTTGAGGGGATTGTCCAACATTTACTACCACACAGCAGAACTGATGTCACATAACAGTCCAGTCCTCTTTTCTTTGTTTCTCTTGCTTCGAGTCTCTCCTTCAGCTTTGAGGAGATTGTCCAACATTTACTGCCACACAGCAGAACTGATGTCACATAACAGTCCAGTCCTCTTT
>JBBBDQ010000375.1:727500-730000 GCA_037127315.1 Ascarosepion bandense
AAACTATTAACATAGGACGTACAGCTACATTTGGTCAACTCATATGTAAAATTCTCAGGTGTAACCGATCGAGTATTGTGCTTAAATTCATAAATTTTATGTATCATAGCGGAGTGTTCATCAGAACAAATTAACCATGAAAATATTAATGTAAACAGCACATAGCAGCTACATTAGGGCGGGGGGAAATTTATTGAAGATTAGATCAGGAGCAATAGCATTTAATATTAAACCCAGAACCCCCTGCACATCAGTGGCGTTTCTGCCTTGCTCGGGGTGAAATGATTAAAAAAAAAAAAAAAAAAAAAAAAAGACTGAGGAAGTGATGTAGCAGTAAGGTCTCTGTCGAATTTTGCAACTGACCAGTTCCCTCTTTATATATCGGTTGAAAGCTGAAGAGATATCTATTCATGTGTAGCGATCTTCAGCAACTAGAATCAGTGAATCCCACCTTTTCTTCTTCTTCTTCTTCTTCTTCTTCTTCTTCTTCTTCTTCTATGTGCCCTATCCTTTAGGACGTAGGCGATTATGGCTTTCCACGTCTCCCTATCCCTGGTGGCTCTTAATATGTTTTCTCCTGTTACTCCAAGCAACCTCCGTTCCGTCATCCACCTGATCAGGCCCTTCAAATATGTTATCCGCTGCCTTTCTCTGTCTCTTTTCCCTTCTATCTGGCCTGTCAGTATCAGGTTCTCCAAGCCCTCCTTCCGCATTGCATGTCCCAGGAATATCAGCTGTCTTTTTCTGATGCTCAGTATTAATTCCCTTTTCGTTTTCATCATTTCCAAAACCTTATCATTGCTCACATACTTGATCAATGATATTCGCAGCATCCTTGTGTAGAACCACATTTCAATTGCTTCAAGTTTTTTCCTCATCTTCGATGATATTGTCCAGCATTCACTGCGGTATTGAAGAACTGACATCACATAGCAATCTAGCACTCTCTTCATTGTTTCTAGGGAGATCTTCCTGTGTCTTAATACTTTACTCAGCTTCTGGAATGCGTCCTTCGCCATGCCAATTCGCACTTCGGATCTCTGTGTCGCACTTTCCATCACCTGTTAGAACACTTCCTAGGTTTTTAAATTTTTGTACTTGCTTGATTCTAGTATCCCCCACCTGTATTTGGCATTTTCGGTTGTTCTTTTTGCTGATGACCATGCATTCAGTTTTCTTACAGTTTATTTGTAGTCCTTTTTTACCACTCTCCACAATTTAATATTTAGTATGATAGCCTTTCGCTTTGAAATAATAAAATAATTGCAACAATTTACCAATCGAACCTGGTATATATATAATATATATATATATATATATATATATATATATATATATATATATGCTGTGCAAAAGTATTAGGACAAGAACTATTTTATCTTTTATGAGGCATATTGACAGAAAATAATTTAATTAAAGTAATTTTATTGGATTTACTCAACAAATGTTCTAACAAGAAAATACTTGTTACAAAATAAATTTAATATTTAGTATAGTAGCCTTTCGCTTTGAAATAATAAAATAATTGCGACAATTTACCAATCGTACCTAGTATATATATATATATATATATATATATATATAGATAGATAGATAGATAGATCTGAAGAGCCGCGCTAAGAACATCAAAGCGGTGAAATATGTATCATTCAAACTAATTATCAAAAATCCGTTTTAAAATATTACTCTGTTAAATAATTGAATTTAACATTGAGTTCTCTCGAGTTCGTCTCTTTTGGAATTTACCCGGATTACATACAAAGTGTACTAAATTATATATATATATATATATACAGTACTGTGCAAAAGTATTAGGACAAGAACTATTTTATCTTTTATGAGGCATATTGACAGATAATAAATAATTTAATTAAAGTAATTTTATTTGATTTACTCAACAAATGCTTTAACTAGAAAAAACTAGTTACAAAATACATTTAATATTTACTATAATAGCCCTTTGCTTTGATCACAGCCTTGATTCTGTCAGGCATTGACATCACAAGATTCTTCCATGTATCTAATGGTATCTCCTGCCAAGCAGCTTGTATTTGCTGCCAAAGTGTGTCTTGCAAAGTAACATTAGATTCAAGAGGGGGGAATAAGAAAAACGTCACTCATATCCAAGGAAAATAGAATAATGAGTAATTTCAAAATAACTTGTTTAATAGAAAACAGGTAAAATTAAATATAACTTCTTTCTAATACATTTCTTTTACACGTAGTTTTAAATAATCAATATTTCTTAGCAATTTACTTGGTATGTTACCCTGTATTTGAATTTCAGTGAGATTTTTAGGAAAATCACCCATGTCCTAATACTTTTGCACACGCTAGTGTGCAAAAGTATTAGGACAGGGGTGATTTTAAACTTTATTTTGATGCCTCATAAAAGATAAAATACTTCTTGTCCTAATACTTTTGCACAGTACTGTATATATACTAGGTGCGATTGGTAAATTGTCCCAATTATTTTGATGCCTCATAAAAGATAAAATAG
>JBBBDQ010000375.1:735000-762500 GCA_037127315.1 Ascarosepion bandense
TAGATAGGAGACTGAGATAGATAGGAGACTGAGATGAGATAGATAGATAGATAGATAGATAGATAGATAGATAGATAGATAGATAGATAGATAGGAGACTGTAATAGATAGATAGATCAAAGTATAAGAAGACATTTTCGAAGAAATGGAGACGAAGAATTGCAGATTTCCATGCCTGGAATGTGTGATTAAAATTAAAAAAAGCAAAAACAAAGAAAACAAAACAAAATAAAAAGGAACATTAATGGCGGGGACGGGAAGGTAAAATTTGTGGCATTGAAAGTGATATACAATTAAGATTTTTCCTCGACTGCCATCAACCAAAGAAAAACAAAAAACACGTACACACACACACACACACACACACACACACACACACACACACACACAACAACAACAACAACAACAACAACAACAACAACAACAACAAAAAACAAAATAAAAAAACTTGCTCTTTCTCTAATTTTGGCGTCGATCTTCTCTTCTTGCTCATGGCAAATCGTCTTAGTTCAGTTTACGGATGTTGAGAACCAAATGATAATCTGATGAGATCTCACACTTAGCGCTGACGTCACTATCGCGAGAAGACGTTTTTCCATCGCCGGTCGCCAGTGGACTGTGAAAGTGAAACTAATCACTAAAACAAAGATAAATTAATATATATATATATATATATATATATATATATATATATGAGCAAATACATAAGAAATGTGTCCGGAAATGCGGGAAAGAACGAACATTAGAAATCGCATGTAAGAATAAAAAGAAAATCATTGTGAAACATATGAAAATAAAAGTGAAAGTGAAAGTGAAAGTAGACGTTGAAATCTCCGAACACGTGTTTTATATAAAGTTGCCTTTAACGTTTTTGCGATCGGTGGAGAACGAACATCTGATTTCCTTCTAACCTAATTTCTCGTCTGTCGTAAAAATCCCTCTTGATTTCTTTCTCACTTTCTGACTCTTTCGCGAACTTGTTGTCGATGTTATTCCATTTCGTTTCACTTTTTCTCTTCCACTCAGTTTTCACTTCATCGAACGCCTATTCAGCGAGCTTGCATATTTTACTCTTCCGCTGAAATTAATTTCGTCACGCAGCCGAAGAGATGTGATACACAGACCAATTTCCAAGGCTGGCGACACGATACTACCAGGTGCAAAACACATGCAGACGGCGTCTGTTATAATCCTGTTTACACGATACCAATAAAGCAGGATTTAAGCAAATACTTGGAAACTTTCATTGCCTATAATCGTTGAATATCCAAGGCTGGATCAATAAATTTGTAGCCTGATACGTTGTTATCAAATTTTTATCTGAAATTTACATTGTGTTATCTTCAACGATGGCAATTATATTCAGCACTGAATTAAAAACATTGTCGTGGAAGGAGATTAAAATGGAAAATATTTTTTATACAAAAACAATGTTTTCATTACTAGGCTTTGATATTTATTAATTGAGATATTAAAGAGACGAGTTCAAATTCCAGTTGAATTCGTTGCATTCACTTACGCACAAATACCTTTTGGAATGGTATTAATCCATTTCTTCTCTCTCCAGCTATGGGTTCAATAACAGGACAGATTGGGTTCTATAGCCCTGGTTTGCAACCAATTATCACAGACAGAAATGACAATCTACTGAGGGAGATTCTTCTGCCCAGTCAGTCATGTATCGAAAGAGACATAATCGCCCAAGCGTGTATCACGTATGACACTTAACTAACTGACTGATCGGGAGAAAATAATTGAATAGCAGGACAAATTGGGTTTATAGCCTTGGTTGGCAACCAGTCTAGCGCAGAAAGAAATAGCAATCTACTGCGGAAAGATCTTCTGTTTAGTTTGTCATGGACGAAAGAGACATGATCGCCCAAACGTATGACACAAAAACTGACTGACTGATTAGTGTATACGTATAGCGACAGCAAATGATAAAAAGCAAATGACATACTTTTAGACATTTCCTTAAAAAAAAACTATTTGATAAAAAAATGGAAATATAATATTTAAATCAGACTTAACCTTTGCCGCTAAAAAAGTTGGTTCACCGTGACGTGCGAGACAACTATATTCTAGAACCTATCTTACAAATTTAAAAGTGGTTATGGGCATGACGTTAAACTGCATCGGGTAGTAAGACCTGTGATTGGAAGGTTGTGAGGAGTACGGAACCACCTCTTAATTGCTGTTGTTTCCAGGCCCAGCCTGACCCGGAATGGTAGCACCTGTTAGGGTCCCAGCTATGGGCAAATAGTTAACTCCCAAACTGGGGTCAAAACACTATGAAAGTATAGAAATAAACTTTTATAGAAATATATACATAAAAATAGACTTTTATAGAAAAAATATACATTTTTGAAGGAAAAGTTACCAACAATACATTTTTGAAGGAAAAAATTATTCTCAGCAAAACATTTTTGAATACAAAACTGGAAGACATTTTTCTCAAATAAAAAAGAATAAAAACACAATTTTCATTCAAATCTGACTAAATCAACCTTCTCACTATAACCGAACTTTAAAAAAATACCTTAAAACCCCACCTTTTTGGCATTAAATAACCCACAGAATTGTTGATATGCCGTTAAGCAAAACTCAAACCCAAACATATTCATAAGGTTTACGATTCAAATGAGTTGAATATTACTGCTACATATGGTATAGTTAAAAATAATAATTTCTTCGCCCACTGTGTTTGTTATATAGCGACAAACAACAAACACGCATATATATAAAAATATGAGTTATATTTTTATTGATGACGATGAACCGTGTAGCCTAGGATACAGAGAGTTGAGGGAGCGCTCTTCTAAGGGTTGACGGGAGTGTCTCTCTTCACCGGCCGATCTCTGTCGGTGCTACTCTGGTCTGGTCTGTCCGGACTGTCTGGTGAATTCGTGCGCCGAGGTCTTTTTATAATGTCCAAACCGGGATTTTTTCTTCCGTTTTTTTTGCCTCGCCCACGCACGCCCACGTAATTCTCAGAGACACCTGTTCTGTTTGCCTCTTGTAGCCATTTCCGCTACTGCCGGAAATAAGGTCAAACAAACATCCGTTCCTTTCAACGACCGGAAAACGCCCCCGCTTGCATCCCTTCCTCGGGTGGGGCCAGATTATTATATTACATATATTCAGTTATTCTTTCAATAAAGTTGTCGAAAATAGGGTTATCAATAAATAAATAAATAAATAAAATAAATAAATAAATACGTATTCTTTCTAAGAAATTGTATCGAACTGTTTTTCATCGTATTTTTCCTGTTGTTTTGTTTTGTTTTTTTTTAAGAAAAATTATCATAGTTTTTTAAAAAGTTATTTCGAAATATCGACAACTTGTGGAAATATGAATAAGAAAACTAGTTGATGAATCTATTAGGATCCTTTAAAGAAGAAACATCTGCGTCTTAGTAGCTTCATTGCCTTGCTTGGGATGAAGTGATGATCAAACACCCCTACGCACTTATATATATATATATATATATATATATATATATATATATATATATATATATATATATATATATATAAACATGCGGTGTAGATATAGAAGAATCCAAAGGATTATCCTGTACATAAAGTGGTAGGATAACTCTCTAGGAGAGCTCTAAATATATATGTATATAAATACATATCGAGCAAATATATGTAAAAATTAAAACAGATATGTTATTCCTTTGTTAAGCGGTAGTATAAGCCTATTTCAGGAGAACCTTCATTAGCTTCCGTCTTTTTTGTACAGAAGATTTTACACGAATGGTTCATCTTCTGTACAATAAAGACAGAAGCCTGAAATAGGCTCAAACTTCCGCTTAACCATAGAATAACGTATCTGTTTTAATTTTTACACACGCAGACACGCGCGTGCGCGCGCACACACACACACACACACATATATATATATATATATATATATATATATATATATATATATCTGTGTGTGTGTTTCGTTAATCTTCGTTAACTTCCGTAATATATATATAGATATATATATATTACGGAAGTTAACGAAGATTAACGAAATTGGTTATAAACAACCGAAAATTTGAAATGATTTGTTTGAACTTTATTTTTGCCCGATACTCGTATTTAAGTAGAAATTCTGTTTAGAATCAAACAGTATTATGTATTTATTTCTAACGGCCTGGTTATTTACGATAATCATCATGTTACGGAAATTAACGAAGATTAACGAAACTTGTTTATAAACAACCGACAATTTGAAATGATCTGTCTGAACTTTATTTTTGACCGATACTCGTATTTAAGTAGATAGTCTGTTTAGAATCAAACAGTATTATGTATTTATTTCTACCGGCCTGATTATTTACGATAAACTTTTGTGACAAAAATTACGAAATTGCTGCAGAATAAAACACATTTGTTATAACAAAAATTTATCGCATGTAATCTTATATATATATATATATATATATATATATATATATATAGTGATTACTTAAGTGTAGCTTACATGTGGCAGAAGACCGAAATACTGGGCACCCAGTGAAGACTGAACTCACTCCCCTCAGTCGTAACTGTTATTTCAAAATACACCACGCCGAGGTGCATATATATATATATATATATATATATATATATATATATATATATATATATATATATAGACCGATTGACAAATTATCGCCATTTTATATTTTGATTTTGTCGACTGCAGTGTAGGGTCAGTTGGGCATCGTCTATACGAAAAAAAAAAAGCACCATGACGCGATCACTCTGACAGAAATTTCGATACGGCATATTATACTGCTTTGCCTTCACACCGAAAACTCCAATTCGAATATTCCAATGTGTTTAGATGTCAATCTGAGGACAGTGCAAAGGCTTC
The DNA here is from genome assembly GCA_037127315.1 of Ascarosepion bandense. Taxonomy (NCBI): domain Eukaryota; kingdom Metazoa; phylum Mollusca; class Cephalopoda; order Sepiida; family Sepiidae; genus Ascarosepion; species Ascarosepion bandense. Next base: position 739,856 of record JBBBDQ010000375.1, read on the forward strand.
GAAAAGAGGTGGAAGATATATCCAGTCAACATCATGGCATATGGTGTAATCACTAATATAATAGTTTCATTTACAAATTAGATCAACCAATTGCAAACGACAATTCTACTCCTGCAGCTTCTTTTCTCGCACTTTCCGCCTGTGGAAGTCGCTTCCATATTCTTGCTTTCCTGACGGCTACAACCTCCAGGAATTTAAATGCAATGTCAATACCCATCTCTTAACCACTTGACTCCAGTTCATTCTATATCACCCTATATATCTTTTCCTTTCTCTCTACCTTTGCAACTGTCATCACACCTGTATTTCCATCCTTCTCTTGCTCCCTTATCTGACACCCCCTGTAACTTGTTCGTCTTTTGCTTTACTCTCGTCCTATCTAATCTTTTTCTCTTATGTAGCCCCCTGCTCATCAGTGGCGTTACCGCCTTTCTTGGGGTGAAATGATTAAAAAAAAAAAAGAAAAGAAAAAGAAAAAAGGCAACAGTCAAAAACAGAATAAGGCCGCAAAATGCTGACCATCTTTATAAAAAAATACTTTCTTATAAGTCTAGATGCATATATAACAAATCCGTGCATTCAATTAAAACTAAAACTAAAACTAAAAATAAAAAATGATGAAAATGACTAAAAGAATAGCCGAAAGCGCTTGGGATATGCAGAACATTTAAGCAATTTTTATACATTTCTTTTCCAGAAAAGAAAACACTTATACAAACCGGAGAAAAAAAATAAACAAAAAGCTAAAACGCAGTAACTTATTCAGTGGTCTTTAATGAAACTTGTATAAAATAGGGACTGCTACCGAAACACACACACACACACACACACACACACACACACACACACACACACACATATATATATATATATATATATATATATGTCAGATTAATCAAATTGCAAACAGCAGGTTTGCTTATTTTTAATAAAATCCGTTCATACTCACAGATAGTCTTTCGCGTATTACAATCAAAAGATGTCAGAAATGAGTTGTAACGTTGGCAGATATTATTTTCATTCATTTATTAAGGTACCCAAGTACTTTCAATCTCTTTACGAAGTCATCTTCAGGGGTGTGAGTTATGGTAACAAATAAAAACCGGAAAACTGTGTTGCTAAAAGTTTCTGTACATTTTTCCTACTTCAAATATAACGGTTGACAAATTGCGTGAAAATTATCCAAAATGGAATTTTTTTTTATATGTTGTAATGTCTTGGTCATGCACGTGTTAAAGCTTGAAAAAAACCTGTTCTTTTCACAAACATTTTTGAATATTACTTCAGTATTCATACAGTATATATGCATATGTGCATATATATATATATATATATATATATATATATATATATATATATATATGCACACATATGTGTGTGAGTGAGTGTGTGCATGACCGGACATCACATATGCATCAATCTTTAAAGGACTTTTGAAATCCCATTTTCACCCTGGAAATTTGAAAGATAAAAAAATTAAATTAAATTAACAATGGGCATTGCTCTCATTCTGTTCTAATAAATGAAATCAAACCAATTAGCAAAAATATATCGATATATACTTTTACTTACTGCAAAGGTAATATTTGCCGACTCAAATTGCTAGCGTTCATTAGAACGTGAAAATTATCCAAAATGGAATTTTTTTAATATATTGTATTGTCATGGTCATACACGTGTTAAAGCATGGAAAAACTCTTCTTTTTACAATGATTTTAGAACATTACTACAATATTCATAGCTGATTCTATTAATTGACGGCTTAAGTGGTTTTATGAATATTGACTCAAGTTCTGTAGTGTGTTTTTGTTGTTTTCATGGTGTAGAATAGTTGTATTATCGATTATTATTTTTTATATAGTGAATGTAGATAGGAATGTTGTTGTAGATGTCTACAAATGGATGAATGGTCGGACAAATATAACGTAAGACGTCTAATTAAAGTGGTTGTTGTAAATCCAACATATATAATTGTTTTTTTTTTGTCGGAGATTTTTCTTTTTTTTTTTTTAATCATATCACCCCGAGCAAGGCGGTAACGCCACTGATGTGCCGGGGGCTACGTAAGTGTGAAAAGATTGGAAAAGAGAAAACCGGAAACCACATCTTAAACAGGGAACAAGGGTTGAGCCTCTACACCTGTTCAATAGACGTGAGTGGAGTGTGAACCGGGCGATAGTTTAGTCTATCTACTCCAATTGAAGAAAAAAAAAAGAAAAGTGAAAAGATTAGAAAAGAGAAAACCGGAAACCACATCCTAAAGCAGGGAACAAGGGATGAGCCTCTTCACCTGTTCAATAGACGTGGGTGGAGTGTGAACCGGGCGATAGTTTAGTCTATCTACTCCAATTGAGGAAAAAAAAGAAAAGTGAAAAGATTAGAAAAGAGAAAACCGGAAACCACATCCTAAACAGGGAACAAGGGATGAGCCTCTACACCTGTTCAATAGACGTGGGTGAAGTGTGAACCGGGCGATAGTTTAGTCTATCTACTCCAATTGAGGAAAAAAAAGAAAAGTGAAAAGATTAGAAAAGAGAAAACCGGAAACCACATCCTAAACAGGGAACAAGGGATGAGCCTCTACACCTGTTCAATAGACGTGGGTGGAGTGTGAACCGGGCGATAGTTTAGTCTATCTACTCCAATTGAGGAAAAAAAAGAAAAGTGAAAAGATTAGAAAAGAGAAAACCGGAAACCACATCCTAAACAGGGAACAAGGGATGAGCCTCTACACCTTTTCAATAGACGTGGGTGGAGTGTGAACCGGGCGATAGTTTAGTCTATCTACTCCAATTGAGGAAAAAAAAGAAAAGTGAAAAGATTAGAAAAGAGAAAACCGGAAACCACATCCTAAACAGGGAACAAGGGATGAGCCTCTACACCTGTTCAATAGACGTGGGTGAAGTGTGAACCGGGCGATAGTTCAGTCTATCTACTCCAATTGAAGAAGAAGAAACAAAAAAAGGTAGCGGTGGTGGGTTAACTAAGTCCGGTCAAAGAAATTTCTTTAAAAAAATGTAAAGAACCCCCGTTCAAACAACCATGAAACTATTTTCAAATTAGCCACAAATAATAAAACAAAACAAAATCAAAGCAAAAGTATAACTTACTTTTAAGAATATTTCAAAGATGATCCTAAACCCAAACGCACGTGTACAACGCCAGTAGATACGTTCTTTTTTTCATGGACCTGAGAACAAAAACAATTAAGAGGTGTTTCCATGCTCCTCACAACCTCCCAATCAGAGGCCTTGCTGCCGGATGCTGTTTACCGTCATACCCTGGACGCGAATTTGTGAAAACAAAGGAAAAGCCTTAATGCTGATATATCCTGATTTAATGTATGAACAATTATTTTACGATATCAACAGATCTATATTTTACTTCTTGAGATTAAAAGAAACATTTCTTCTACAAAATGTACCTTGAAGGCAAAATTCATTGTTAATACGGTGAAAGAAGGTTTATTGTTCCAATGGGTAGAATATAAAATGGTATGATTTTGGCTGCTAAAAGTTGATGCAACAAATGAATGGAAGCACAGAAAAGAAGGTTTATTGCTCCACTGAGATTCATAGTTAACACATTGCTTGACATTTTGAAGTAATATCTTAAACAAACGTGTGGTTTATTTTTAATAATTACTATATTTTTTATGATACATACTTGTTTTGTTTCGCATTTATTTCTAAATACTTAATAAGCGTACATCTATTTATTTATTCACCATCAGATGGTGTGGCGCATATAGGTTCTTTACCATTAAAGCAGTTCTAATGTCGTGTAGTGAATTGTATAAATATACGTTGTTATGTTTGTTTAAATTTATTTAATAATGCTAAAATGAATTACGAGGATCATTTAATAAATAAGATTAATGTTTCGGTATAAGGACTTCTACGAGGGTCATTCAATAAATAAAGTGAATGTTTCGGTAAAAGGACTTCTACGAGAGGCATTCAATAAATAAGGTGAATGTTTAGGTATAAGGACTTCTACGAGAGGCATTCAATGAATAAGGTGAATGTTTAGGTATAAGGACTTCTAATACAGATAGAAGCTTACTTTTTATTTAATTTTTCAACGTAGTCTCCCAGCAGTGTCACACATTTTCCCATCTGTGCACAAGCTTCCGTATTCCCTCAGCGTAAAACCGTTGGACTGATGTCTCAGCCAACCGCTCACAACACTTTTGACTTTATCGTCACTTTCAAAATTCGTACCTCTCGTGAATGCTTTCAAGGGGCCAAACAGGTGAAAGTTTGATCAGGCAAGATCTGAGCTGTAAAGGGGAGAGACACTGCTGGGAAAACTTGACTCTCTTCTATTTGTGCTCTCCAGTAAGCATCATTGGCACTCACCGGCAGCTGACCTTCGAGTAGCCAAGGTCATCATGGACAATTTCGTGTGCTGTCCCAACAGACAGGCTCAAAGTCCTTGCAATGTCATCCACTGCCACCCTTTTCTCAGACTGAATGAGGTCATTGACTGATTCGATCACCTCAGGAGACCTCACTTCTGTAGACCTCCCAGGCCTGCCTTCATCCTCAACACTGCTCCGTTCTTCTTTGAACAATTTAGCCCACTTGTAGACATTTTTTGGCTGAAACATGTGACACCATACACAGTTGACATTCTCCTATTAATTTCAACTCGTTTGCACTTTTCAGCAACCCACAATTTGATAACTAACCACTGTTCAATCCTGGAGCATCCTCCTTGTCGGCCATCTTTGTTAATCTCCAAAACTTTCAAAGATTTTTAAATCTGCAAAAAAAAAAAAAAAGTAAAGGAAAAAAAAACTTTAAAAAAGGTAAGCTTCTATCTGTATTATTTATTGAATGACTCTCGTAGAAGTCCTTATACCGAAAATTTCACCTTATTTATTGAATGACCCTCGTAGAAGTCCTTATACCGAAAAATTCACCTTATTTATTGAATGACCCTCGTAGAAGTCCATATACCGAAAAATTCACCTTATTTATTGAAGGACACTCGTAGAAGTCCTTATACCGAAAATTTCACCTTATTTATTGAATGACCCTCGTAGAAGTCCTTATACCGAAAATTTCACCTTATTTATTGAATGACCCTCGTAGAAGTCCTTATACCGAAAATTTCACCTTATTTATTGAATGACCCTCGTAGAAGTCCTTATACCGAAAAATTCACCTTATTTATTGAATGACCCTCGTAGAAGTCCTTATACCGAAAATTTCACCTTATTTATTGAATGACCCTCGTAGAAGTCCTTATACCGAAAAATTCACCTTATTTATTGAATGACCCTCGTAGAAGTCCTTATACCGAAAAATTCACCTTATTTATTGAATGACCCTCGTAGAAGTCCTTATACCGAAAAATTCACCTTATTTATTAAATTACCCTCGTAGAAGTCCTTATACCGAAAAATCCACCTTATTTATTGAATGACCCTCATAGAAGTCCTTATACCGAAAATTTCACCTTATTTATTGAATGACCCTCGTAGAAGTCCTTATTCCGAAAAATCCACCTTATTCATTGAATGACCCTCGTAGAAGTCCTTATACCGAAAAATCCACCTTATTTATTGAATGACCCTCGTAGAAGATCGTATACCGAAAAATTTACCTTATTTATTGAATGAACCTCGTAGAAGTCATTATACCGAAAAATTCACCTTATTTATTGAATGATCCTCGTAGAAGTCCTTATACCGAAAATTTCACCTTATTTATTGAATGACCCTCGTAGAAGTCCTTATACCGAAAATTTCACCTTATTTATTGAATGACCCTCGTAGAAGTCCTTATACCGAAAAATTCACCTTATTTATTGAATGACCCTCGTAGAAGTCCTTATACCGAAAAATTCACCTTATTTATTGAATGACCCTCGTAGAAGTCCTTATACCGAAAAATCCACCTTATTCATTGAATGACCCTCATATGAATGTTTATTATTTTTACACGAATAAAAGTTGGAATAAACAATTTTTGGTCTATATAGGCGGACGGATATATGAAAATGTATTGAAAATGTCGGGAAAAAACATTGCTCAACAAATAACTCCCTGTCCAATTTTAATGTAATTTGTCATTGCGATTGGTAGATATGCGGGGTACTAACCCTAACCCTATACGCTCCTGACTTCGATGGGATATTATTCATTTTTGACCCCACAAAATGTAGTAAAAATTTCCCAGTGCCTCCTTTTAACATAACAGAGCCCACAAGTTAGTACCCGCGTTAGGAAACACTAGTTTAACGGCATATCAAGTCTCTTCTTCTACTTTTATGTGCCATGTTCTTTCAGAACGTAGGTGATCATGGCTTTCCACATCTCCCTGTCCCTGGTGGCTCTAAGTACGCTTTCTCCTGTTGCACTATGCAACTCTCGTTCTGTCATCCACCTGATCAGGTCCTGATATGTTATCCGCTGCTTTCCTCTGTCTCTTTACTTCTCTATCTGGCCTGTTAGTATCAGGTTCTCCAAGCCCTCTTTCCTCATTGCATGTCACAGGAACTTTCGTTGTCTCTTCCTGATGCTCAGTATTAATTTCCTTTTCATCTACATCTTCTCCAAAACTTCGTCATTGCTCACATGCTCGGTCCATGATATCCACATTATCCTTTTGTAGAACCACATTTCAGCTGCTTCAAATCTTTCCTTCATCTTCGAAGATATTGTCCAACATTCAATGCCATATTGAAGAACAGACGTCACATAGCAATCCAGTACTCTCCTCTTTGTTTCTATTGAAATTGTCCTGTTTCTTAATACTTTACTCAACTTCTGGAATGCTTCTTTCGCCATGCCAATTTGCCTTCGGATCTCAGTGTCGTACTTTCCGTCTTCTGTTAGAACACTTCCTATGTATTTAAATTTCCTTACCTGCTTGATTTTAGAGTCCCTCACCTGTAATTGGCATTTTGGGCTGCCCTTTTTTTGCTGATAACCATGCATTCGGTTTATTTGTAGTCCTTTCTTGTGACTCTCTTCAGCTACCTTCTGTAGGAGGTTTTGTAATTTTCTTTCTGTGTCTGCTATCAGCACTGTATCATCTGCGTACCTTATATTGTCTAAATTGTGGCCTCCGAATGACAAATCCTGGCATAACTTCTAGGGTTCTCAGAATAGTCTCGCTGTATAAGTTCAATAGATCCGTGAAAAGACGCATCCTTGTCTTACGCCCCTGACAATCTTAGTGTAATTGCTGAATTCGTTCTCCCTGTCCGTATACAGGCAGTTTGCTGCCAGTAGATTGGTCCTTTAATCTCGAAATTTTGTTCTATTGTAGATTTTTCTGTTCCTTTTGCCATAAATGGTTTCTTTTTTTAAAAATCAAAATGTATTGCCGATAATTTATAATGTATTTTTGTATTTTTATGTTTTGACACCAGTTTTGTAGTTCATTATTTTTCCATAGCTTGGACCTTAACGGATGATACCACCCTAGGACAAGGTCGGCCTGGAAACTACAGTTATTATGATTAGGTTTTACTTATAATCTCCCGATCAAAAGCCATGATACGGTATATAGTCAATTGTCACATCCAGGACGAGGAATGCCATGGAATATACTCCTATACATCTACCTCTAATATGCCAGTGAATGCTGGACAATCTGTCCAAAGATAGGAGAAATCTGCTGTCGGTAAAAATGTGTGACTACAGAAGGATACTGAGAATATCACGGTAAGTCTAAAAGAAAATGGTAACAAAAAGAACATACTAAGAATAAGCAAGAAACATCATAAATTCTTTAAGCCCATAATGAGGAAGGGGCGTTCGGAAAAATAAAACACACAGGTCAGGGAAAAAGAGATTGTGGAATTCAGTGAGCCACTTACAGAATGGATGGCGGAATGAGGTGGCAGGAACCTTAGCAAAAAGAGTAAAACTGCTCAGAACCATAAGAGATATAAAAGGTTTTCGCGAGATATGATCGTCCATGTCCCAAAAGGACGCGACGCATAGAAAAATATCGTTACACTGATATCATATACAGGATAGCTTTTAACTCTACGTAAGGGATACACAGAAAGCAATGGCAACCTACTGTGGGATAATCTTCTGCCCAGTCAGTCATGTCTCTTTCGAGATATGATCGCCCAAGCGTGTTTCAAGTATGGCACTTAACTGACTGAAGGGATACACATTTCTGAGGTGGGGGTGAATCTGTTTCATGAGCAGTTAAAAAATTAACAGCGCCTATGGAAAAAGCTGTTAAATTTTTAAACATACTGCGTCCCATGTTATAAAAGCTAAGGTCCCTAATGTGGGGAAATTTCTTTCGTATAATCATATAGCTTTAAGTATTATTATATTTTACAGTGAGTGCTAGATGGGATTTTAGTGCTATGTCCTATTATTTGTCATATATTGATAGTCGTATTTTCCTTGTTTGCATTGGGATTATTATGCGTATGAACGGCACTAATTTTCGATAAGTAGCAAGTTCACCTTTGAGAGAGTTTGGTGGCTGTGTGACCAATGCAAGGAATTTTGATAAGCAGCTAAAAGAAAAAACCTAATCTGTCTACTTTAATAAAATTTGATTGAATATACATACATTTATATATATATATATATATATGTGTGTGTGTGTGTGTGTGTGTGTGTGTATATATATATATATATATATATATTTTATGTGTGCAATTTTATGTGTAAGTGATGTGAGGATACGACCTTTAACCTTTTCTCGGCTCTCCGTGCCGAAACTAATTCACAGTCCCAAATTAGAAAATTGAGGTGAGGTCTGATGAAACGGCATCAGAAACGCAGCAAGACTGATGGAAAGGAAAACAAAAAGCCAAGAAATGCCACTACTGTGCACGGTCAAAAGCTATATTCCCGCTCAATTTCTTATTCCCCCTCCCCTTTTCGCCATTTTGTGATAAAAACGATGAAGCTGAAGAGCCAATATGGCCGACGCTGACAAAGAAATCTCAGGGTTACGACTTTCGTATTGATCGAACCGTAGACGGACAAAAACTGTGTATGGCCCTAACCCCGGACGCATTCTTCAAATGTACCTCGTAGCCGGACCTTATTAGTTGCAATGAAAAGTGGCGAGGGAATGGCGCCTGCTCCACCGACCCAAAGGCTGGTCTCAGCATCACGTCTTGCCAATGTGAATGTCTGTTATGATGCCACGTTCTGCTGGGTGGTCGGCTGGTTGAAGCAGCATTCGCTCATATCTCAGAGTTAATATCTTGATAGACGTTCGTTAGATCGTACATGGTGTGGAAATGTGCAGTACACCGAAAGTACAGTGTCCGATGGATGAATTGTCTTCTAAATTACGCAAAAATAAAAGTAACACTTTCATCTCATTTTAACAGAACAGTCAGTTAAATGCCATACGTGATACACGCTTTGGGTGATCATGTCTCGAAAGAGACATGACTAACTGGGTAGAAGATTATCCCCCAGTTGGTTGCCATTGTTTCTGCGTTAGACTAATTGCCAAATCTGTCCTGGTATTTAACCCATAACTAGAAGGGGAAGAGATGTATTATATTATTAAGTAGTAATTGGTAATTACTTCATAACAATATATAACTGATCACCGATTTTATGCCCAGTAGAATCGTTAATCATGTTTCAACTATTATATTCAGTCAGTCAGTTAAGTGCCATACGTGATATACGCTTTGGGCAATCATGTCTCTTTCCAGACATGACTGACTGTGCAGAAGATTATCCCGCAATAGGTTGCCATTGCTTTCTGCAGTAGACTGGTTGCCAGCTAAGGCTATAAAATTCAATCTGTCCTGTTATTTGACTCATAGCTAGATGGGGGGGGGGGTATGTATTATATATTTAAGTAGTAAGTAGTGGGGGATCAGTTTATTACTTCATTACTTCTATTATTTAACCCATAACTGGAGGGAAGAGACGAAGATTATTTGCGCGTAAGTGAATGCAAAAAATTTAGCTGGATTTTAACAGATGTATTTCTCAAAATTACACAAAATAACTTTGAATATTAAAGAGAAAATTTATTCAGTAAAATCCCCATTAATTTTAATAACGGCCTCCAAATGACTTTGAAATTTTCTGCAACTTTTTTGACCGTTTTCTGCTTTAATTTGGTGAATATTCCCATTGGCTTCTGTTCATCTTTGGTGTTATAAGGAGTTTTAGTTTCTAACCCTCACTAAACAGCGCCGTGCCCATAATAATCAAAGGGGTTGCAGTCTATATATATATATATATATATATATATATATATATATATATATATATATATATATAATATTTATATTTATAAAGAAAAACTCAACACGTCATTTAAATTAAATATCATATTGCTCTTGATAACATCCATTGAGCTCTCTATATAAATATAACACTTAATATTTTATATTAAGTTGATCTTGTTGGATTATCCTGGCCGTTTTCTGACTGGACATCTATACCTATATATATATATATATATATATATGTGTGTGTGGGGGGGGGGTGTATTTAGGTAATCAGTCAGTTAAGTACCATACGTGATACACGCTTTGGCGATCATATCTCGAAAGAGACCTAACTGACTGGGCAGAGGATTATCCCGCAGTAAATTGCTATTATTTTCTGCGGTAGACTAGTAGCCGAATACGGCTATAAAACCCAATGTCTTCTGTTATTTAACCCATAACTGGAAGGAATAGATGAATTAATACCTTTCCCAAGGGTATTTACGCGTAAGTGAATTCAACGAATTCAACTGGAATTCGAAATCGGCTCCCCGATTTCTCGTTCTGAGCCGATATCCAATGCACCATAACGCACATTTAGATAGTAATTTTTCTTTCAAACATGTCAGATTAAATAAATTGCAAATATTGTGTCTGCTTATTTTTTATATAATCCGTTCGTACTCATGAATAATATTTCGCGTATTATAATTGAAAGATGTACGAAATGAGCTGTAACTTTGACAGATGATTTTATTATTCATTTCTCGATGTTCCCAAGTACTTTCAATCTATTTCTGAGGTCATCTTCAGGGGTGTGAGTTGTGGTAACAAAGTTAGCCGCAAAACTGTTTTGCTAAAAATTCATGTTAATTTTCTTCTTGTTTCAAAGTAACATGTGCAAAATATCTATAACTGAATGCATACAATTAGTTGAAATATATTCAGATTTCAGCATTAATTAAACTACAGAGATGTTGATAGGCTGATCGGTCTGATGGAATGACTTCTCAGCACATACTACTACATATATATTTACATAATATATTTACATATTTACATACATCAATATTTATGAGTATTTAGCATATTCTAAAAAAGAAAGAAAATGCAATGTAGCAAATACAGAAACGATGACAAGAGAAGCATCTTCAAGTTCTGTCTGTACCCGAAAGGCTCATGTAGACAATCCCCTATTCTTTTATGTAATGAAGAGTTAAAAGCTGAAACCGAACGTTTTATTCTGGCTGCACAGGACCAATACTTACTAACTAAAAATTGCCAAGCAGACATACTGAAAAAATTGCTTCAAATGCAGTTTGTGTGATAAATATCCAGAAACAGTTGACAAACTTTTATCAGGCTGCACGATATTAATGTTGGACTTTTTGGTACATATCTATACTGTGCAGACCCCAATGAGCCAACCCATTTCATAAGTCACCAATAGAAGGCTTAACCAATCAGCAAGCTCAAAATATTTAATGCGACGTGTATAAAAGGCGGCCATATTTTTCCGAGTATTGGAGGTCAAATCCGATTCTGGAGTGCGTTTGATTCGAGAGTGATGGTCATGACGTTGTTTCATTGAACAGATTACGTGCTGTGAGGATACTCTATATCCATATACTATGCCGGACACGGTCAACAGATGCCAAGAGGATACTCTATATCCAGGAACATTGTCAACATTACCTTCAATCCTTTACTTTGTGACCATCATGGACTGTTGTTGCTATATAATATACATTCGGGAGATTGATTCTCTATTATAATCTAATCTAAACAAATTTGTAAATGGAAGTTTGTCTCTGTGTGTGTGTGTGTCTGTTACCTATAGACTCTGAAATGGCTGAACAGATTTTCTTGAAAATTTACACAGTTGAACTATAAGCGTCTGCAAATGTTCTTAGCTAGGTTTTGTGTCGAGGTACCTCCGATAAATATCGAAAATCGATGATAAAAAAATCGGGTTATAGAAGGAGTCGTCCGATTTTAATCAAATTTGATACACTCATAGACAAAGACATAACAAACAATATTCAGAAGTTTCAAGGTTGCAGTTCTTACAATAGTGCAGAAAATCGATAATATATATATATATATAAGGCAAGATGTTTGTGTGTGTGTCTGTTTATCTCCCTGAATTTTCAAGGTTGCAGTTCTTGTAATAGTGCAGATAATCGGTAATATATATATATATATATATATATATATATATATATATATATATATATATATATATAAAAGGCAAGATGTTTGTATGCGCGTCTGTTTATTTGCCTCTATATCTGTATTTTATCAGCCCTTTTATTTTAGTTTTTGCTTCGGGTTTGGCTCTAAGTAGGTATAATTGTAGTTCTTAGTCTCAGCCATGATACCATTTACTCAGAGGACTTATTTAGCCTTCAAAATTCAGTTTACGACGAAAGAAAACTTATTTGATATCGATACCAGGAAATCAAAATTTGACTTACATTCATTCATTTTTCTTTCTTTCTATGGTTTCGCTTTGACTGGAAACAACTATTGATTTTTAGTCTTTCGTGCCAACGTCCAATGTGTCTGAGTTCCAGTACCATGGATTAGTTTTAAAGCTTTCATTACACCCGAGCAACGCCGGGCTATACTGCTAGTCAATACATAAACTGATCCCCGCACTTTATCCATAAATAATGGCGAATTTTACCAACAATTAACAATCACTGAATGCAAGAATTAGGATACTCGGTAAAATATTCAGCATTCACGGGAAGAAAATTCCAAGAAAATTTTAATAAAATCGCCCAGACTCGTTTACAGAGATAGAACATATCCCTTATGGGATTTTGCAGCACGCAGGGATAAAATAAATTTAATCACCCAGATATCGAGATCAAAGGTCACAAAAACAGAATGCACTTTGGTATTTTCATGACAATTTCTGCATATTGTAATGAATGTTTGAAGTTCTTCAAAATTCAAGAATGTTGAAGTGAAAATATGAAAAACGTCGCCCATGGGGACATCAGTAATTCCAGTTGTAGATGGAGCACTCGGAGTGACAGAAAAAAGATTACGAGATACTCGATGAATGTGAAATGTGATGATGCCATTTCTGACCTTAGGTCTCCGGTTGGGGCCCGGAAATATAAGTATACAACAGAAATCAAAGGAAACAACAACAACAACAACAACAACAACAATAATAATAATAATAATAATAATCGCCACGATAGAGTTGGTCAATATTTATATTGAACAATGTGCAAACGTTATGAAAAATCTGTAAACAAACACTGGTATTAACATCACCCAGCACCGTTTACAGAAATAGAAGATATAACCATTCTATGGGATTACACCATCTACACAGACATAAAAATTGAAGCAAACAGGCCAGACATTATTGTTAAAAACCAGAAAGAGAAAACTTGTCTATTAATTGATATGGCTTGTCCAGCGGATTGTAACATAGCAACCAAGGAATTTGAAAAACTGTCAAAATATAAAGACCTGGAAATTGAAATAGAAAAAATGTGGAAATTGAAAACAAGAGTTGTGCCAATGATAGTAGGTGCACTTGGAATGGTAAATAATGGAACAAAACAACACATTGAAAGAATCCCTGGAAACCCCAGCTTAAGAGATATACAAAAAATTGTCTTATTAAGTACAGCCCACACACTAAGGAAAACTTTATCTATGTAATGCTAGGGATGATAGGGAAGATAGAAAAACATTAAATGGAGCCATAACAACACGCCACGACCTGCCTTAGGTCTCCCCGCAGACTTGGTTGGTAGTGAGACCAAAGCAGAAATCGAAATATGATGAAAAATGACATAATAATAATAATAATAATAATAATAATAATAATAATAATAATAATAATAATAATTTGTATATAGTTGATGCTTTATCAGCGGCTTTCATATTTGATTATAGCATCTATCGTTGAGGACTAATTATTTAGTAAAAAAAAATAACTAAATGGAAAGAATTTGATACTCTTGTAATTATTATTGAAATCGTTATGATCGATCCCATAATTTTCCATTCGTTCGCATTGGTATCGCAAATACCATTGACAGTTTGTCCAATGTTCGCACCCGACCACCAGGGCATGGTTGCGTTTCATGATTAAATAACAAGTGCTCTCCAGAGATGACAATTGATTAAAATGAAGAGCGCTCCTGGCGGCAAAGATACACAAGGGAAGTAACCGCCGCGATGTAAGTCTATGCCTGCGTGCATATCACGATTCTCGGTATATTTACGTAGAAATGAACAATAAGAAAAATAATAATAAAAGACACACGAGAGGAAAGAACTGTGATTACTTATGTAGAATTTATTATATTTCGAATGATTTGTTGCACATGACATCAGCAATTTATTAAGTTCTATTTTATTTATTTATTCTGTGTTTGTATTATTTGGGTATACGAACTGAACTAGGGGTCACCGTGAAGGGTTTTATAAAATAGTGATTTTTAAAACTTCATTAAACAGAAGTGAATTCATTTCTGTCAATAATTGCACAGAAAGTAATTTGACACTAACACTCATTAACATACAAAACAAAAATACTTTCAGTTGTAATTAAAATCTATATCTATCTATCTATCTATCTATCTATCTATCTATCTATCTATCTATCTATCTATCTATTTCAGTCTTCTTATCTATCTATCTATCTATCTATCTATCTATCTATCTATCTATCTATCTATCTCTTTCAGTCTCTTACTATCTATCTATCTATCTATCTATCTATCTATCTATCTATCTATCTATCCCAGTCTGTTCATATCTATCTATCTATCCCAGTCTGTTCATATCTATCTATCTATCTATCCCAGTCTGTTCATATCTATCTATCTATCTATCTATCTATCTATCTATCTATCTATCTATCTATCTATCTATCTTTTCTCACATCTGTATATATACACTACCGGCCATAATTATTAGGCTACCCCAGTATTTATAAAAAAATGATGTATTTCATACTATTTTTTAGTATTTATTGCCAAGTGAATAATTGTAAATGAAAATAGAATGGTTCTTTTGTTAATATTGCACAATAATATGTGCATCAAATGAATTTATAAATATTTAATAATTACCTTTATTGCAGTTTCAGCAATGAAAGAATAAAGAAAATTTAGGGTGATTCGGACGAGTTCATCTTTGTTTCCTTGTCTATATAAAAGACACAATGGTGAAAACTGCTAGTTAACAAAACTGTCAAAATAATTTCTATTCAAGTTGGAAGGTTCAGTCAGTGTAATGTTTGTTTTCCTTATATATACATATATATATAAATCTTTCTAGTGTCTGAAAGCGCTTATTGGGGGTGGACCAGAGACTGATCATGTTTGGTCGGGTCGGCGCGGTGAGGGGATATGATGTTAAAAGATCCGAACCCCCTAGTAATCCACGCAAAGACATCACTGACGACACCCTCTAGCGCCAATACTACGGTGCGTATGTTTGATATATATATATATATATATATATATATATATATATATATATATATATATATATATATTTTAATTCAGATACTTCAATCCAAGGGAAAAATGCAGGAAGGTAAATTCCAAAGACCCGATCCTAATTAATATTAAAAATTTTATTTTAATATTAAAAAATGATACAGGAAGAGAGCTCCATGTAATAAAATATTACAGAGCAAATATAAATATATATATATATATATATATATATATAATATTAACTGTAGCAACAACAATACCAATAGTAACAGAACTAACTCTACCAAAACTAGTATTAATCAAGCTATAATTTAAATCGTCTTGTACAACCCACCGAGAACGAACTCGGGGGGAAATGAAGGGGAAGCAAAAAAAGAATCAAACGAAGTACATGAACAAAAAGTCGAGCACTCGTAAGAAAGAAAAAAAACCCAAGAGCCTGACGAGCCGTTAGGCGAAACCGTGGTCGGTTGTTGGCTCTTGTCAATATATATATATATATATATATATATAGAAAATCTACAGAATGCAATGGGTAAATTGTCGCTATTTGGCTTGTAAAATTTGGCAAAGTAATCATAAAAGAACCATTCTATTTTCATTTAGGATTATCCACTTCGAAATAAATATTAAAAATAGTATGAAATACATCATTTCTTTAAAAGAAAAAAAAACTTGGGTGGCCTAATAATTATGGTCGTTAGTGTATATATTAGTAATAAATATACATATTGTCCTATGTCAATGGCACGACTCGGAGATTCGTGCTTTATGCAACCATCATGTGCATTTTTCAGAGTTTGAAAAAAGAAAGCTCTGGTCATACTATACTGAGCACGTTTTTTTTATTAATACCGGAATAATAATACTGTACATATGTGTACGCTCATACACGTAACCATACATATATTTCCAACTCTGTATTACGGAAGACTTACGGACATCAGAAGTTAAGCAACGTCATACCTGGGTCAACGTCTAGATGGGTGACAGCTTGATTAAAAAAAACAAGATGCTGTAAGCTTGGATGTTCGTATAGTGTGATGGATAATGGCTTGGATTTGGAAGTTAGAGTTAAGTAATGTTAAGTCTGGTCAGTACCTAGATGGGTGACCGCTTGGGAATACCAGGTGTTGTAAGCTTAGATGTGTAGGTGATGTAATGGATAACGGGTTGGAATTGGAAATTAGAGTTAAGTAATGTTAAGTCTGGTCAGTACCTAGATGGGTGACCGCTTGAGAATACCAGGTGTTGTAAGCTTAGATGTGTAGGTGATGTAATGGATAATGGCTTGTAAATGGAAATTAAAGTCAAGTATTGTTAAGCCTGGTCAGTACGTAGATGGGCGACTGCTTGGGAATACCAGGTGTACTATGTGTGGATTGGTGTAATGGATAATAGCTCGAGCTGTTAATCAGAGTGGCGAGTTCTAATTCCAGTTGGATTCAATCCTGCTGTCACATCAGGTCGAGCGCCCCTGAAATTCATCCCGTGGTTCTCGACAAAATCCAAAGGATAATTTGCAATATAATCGATCCATTCCAGTCACTTCCTTTTGTGTCTTCTACAAATATTTTTACGGCCACTGCTTCAACGAGCTTAGCTCTCTTGTGACCCCTCTGCACGAATTTAGTTGAGCTACTAGACTGGCAATTAGGTCTCATCATTTTACAGTGAAAACAACAAAATGTAATCGCAATTTCTAGTCTATCAGCATCTTTTCTTGCATTTATATATTTTCTTCCCTGATAGCTACACTCTCCAAGAGATTAAATGCAACATCAATTGACATCTCTTATCTTCTTGACTGCCATCGTTTCCTTGACAACCCCTGTATTTTGATCTTCTCCCTTTCGCCTCTACTCTCAAGCAGCTCTCTTCACACCAATATTTCCATCTTTCTATTAATCATTTTCCGACATCCCTTGTGACCTGTTCTTTTTCTTCACTCTCCTCTTATGTAATCCCCTGTGCAACAGTGGCAGTACTGCCTTGCTTGCGGTGAAATGTTTTAAAAAGAATTTATAGTAAGTTTGGATGTGCGTTGTGGTGCAGTGGATATCGGCTCAGAAAGCGAAATCTAGGAGCCGAGTTTGAATTCCAGTTGAATTCATTGCATTCACTTACGCGCAAATACCTTTGGGAAGGGTATTAATCCGTCTCTTCCCTCTAGCTATGGGTTAAATAAAAGGACAGATTGGGTTCTATAGCCTTAGCTGGCCACCAATCTACAGCAGAAAGCAGTGGCAACCTACTGCAGGATAACCTTCTGTCCAGTTAGTCATGTCTCTTACGAGACATGATCGCCCAAGCGTGTATCACGTATGGCACTTAACTGACTGATGGTAAGTTTGGTTTTGTGTTAAATTGGGGTACTTAAATTGGGGTACGGAGCAGATCTGGTAAAGTGCACTTTACCAGATCTGTTCTTTACCAGATCTGCACTTTACCAGATCTGCGCCGTACATTTAAGTGAGAACATTCTGTATACTGAGAGAGAGAGGGATGGGAGAGAATTATAACTTTTGATGCGAATTTCGATGTTACAAAATAATCACAATGGGATTAAACATTGTGACAAATTTAAGAGAAGAAACACTTAAATTGAAAGGAAACATAAAACCTGCAATAAATATGATACGAAAAATAAAAGAAAAGAAAAGAAAAGAAAAGAAAAGAAAAAGCATTTACTTTTCAACGTTTCCTGACTGCTTCCTTTAAAAGAACAAAAATAGATGACGTAGTGCAAATAGACAAATCTGTCAAAGAAGCAGAACTCCCAGATGGTCACGAAAAAAATAAAAAATAAAATAAAAAATAGAAAAGAAAAACAAATCCGGCAGTCACTTCATCCCTAAATTCAGCAATGATGCTTCACTTTGTCACTACTACTACTACACCGTTCCTACACCTTGACCCTAGATCCTGCCTATTTGTCCCGTCTGTCTCTGATATTCTGTGTCTGTGAGCGGGAATACATTGAATAGAGATTCGTAACATAAAACACCTTGCGATTAGAACTATAAAAAGATGAACGTAACAGTTAAGGAAACAAGGAAAGCAATATGAAACATAACATTAATTTTCAGCTGCTAAGGCAAACATAAAAGAAAGGAAAGAACTACACAGCATGAAAACAACCAAGGCATTAAAAGTAACTGTTTCGACAAAAGAAAATTATAAAAACAAAAAGGAACAATGTGACTATAAACGAGAAAAGGGAAATTACGTCAAATAAAAATCAAAGAATATTTGTCTATATTTCTGAGATGAGATGCTGTGATTATAAAATGGCTTGTGGGAACTAGAATTATCTACCCCGGTAAACAAAATAAAAGGTTCAGTTCAAAATTTCAATTATCTGAAGAGCGTACACCGGCCGAAAGTCGGGATTATAGCAATAAAGAAGAGGACAACAGTCTGAACAATATAAATAAAGCCATAGAAATGAGAAATGTACGTATAATGATTGTAACTAGTAATCATGTCAAATATTAAATTAAAAATTATAGAATATGCAGAAATAAAAGTGAAAGCAAAAGTAACACATAGTGTAGCAAAAGCAATGGCGAAATTAAATAGAAACAGAATATTATGACGACTACAAAAAATTGTAAGTAATTTGAAAGAAGAAACAAGAGGAAATTTTGGAGTAAATGAAAATAAAGACAACAATATTTACTAGACAATGTGAACGAAAATGTAGCAAATAATTCTACTGAAAAAGAAAATAATTAAAAAATGTGCAAACTTAAAATGTGCAAAATTAGAAACTCATACAAATTCAGGAAAAACCGAGAATAAAAGTAACTGATGATGATAAAGGAAATAAAATAACCGAATATCTCTATACATAAAAGGCAAGATTTTGTGTGTGTATGTGTATGTGTGTGTGCGTGTGTGTGCGTGTGTGTGTCTGTATGTCCTTTATACAAATCCACAATTTTTATCCGATTCGCACCAAACTTCAGACAAATATTCTTTATGCTTCCGGTCAGATCATGGGTTACTTATTGTTTCCGATTTTTCCCAATATCAGAAATCGATACCCCGATATCCGATCAGGTCTGATCAAAATCAGGATTTCAGCCCTTTTAACGTGGTTCCTGCTGGAGAATTTGCTCTTAAAATTGGTAAAATTATAGTTTTTAATCTCAAACGTTAGTAGATCTTCTCAGACTACTCATTATCCCCCGATATCGGAAATCGATAACCCCGATATTCTATCGAATCTGATCAAAAACCTATATTCAGCCATTAATATGGTTCATATTCTCCAATATTACTCCCGATGGGTACGATAAGTTTTCATGGACTTACTTAGGTTAGTTTATCTTTGGATGACTTACTTGATTCCGATATTGGAAATCGTTACCCCGATATCCGATCAGGTTTTCAGCCCTTTTATTTTAATTTATGCTTCAGGTTTGGCTCTAAGTAGGTATAATTGTAGTTCTTAATCTCAGCAATGATACCTTTTACTCAGAGAACTTATTTTGCCTTCAAAATTATGTTTGCGAACTTTATTTTATTTATTTGACATCGATACGGTAAATCAAAATTTGACTTACATCCATTCATTTTAGTACCTTCTACGGCTTCGATATCAACCATTCAACAACCTAGGTTTTTCGTGCCAACATCCAAAGAGTCTGAACTCCAGGACCATGGATCAGTTTTAAAGCTTTCAATGATGGGCTATACTGCCAGTAGACAATAAATTGAAAAAAAAAAAAAGTAAAGTTAAGTTCGTGACAAAAAAAGAGACAATAAATGCAAAACAGGATTATGACAAAGAAGTAATAAGTTATAGATCGAAAGTGAAAGTGAAAGTAACGAAGGACAAAAAGGAATGAATGCTTAAAACGAATAAAGACAAAAAGGAATGAATGCTTAAAACGAATAAAAACAAAAAGGAATGAATGCTTAAAACGAATAAAGACAAAGAGTAATGAATGCTTAAAACGAATAAAAACAAAAAGGAATGAATGCTTAAAACGAATAAAGACAAAAAGGAATGAATGCTTAAAACGAATAAAAACAAAAAGGAATGAATGCTTAAAACGAATAAAGACAAAAAGGAATGAATGCTTAAAACGAATAAAAACAAAAAGGAATGAATGCTTAAAACGAATAAAGACAAAAAGGAATGAATGCTTAAAACGAATAAAAACAAAAAGGAATGAATGCTTAAAACGAATAAAGACAAAAAGGAAGGAATGCTTAAAACGAATAAAAACAAAAAGGAATGAATGTTTAAAACGAATAAAAACAAAAGGTAATGAATGCTTAAAACGAATAAAAACAAAAAGGAATGAATGTTTAAAACGAATAAAAACAAAAAAGGAATGAATGCTTAAAACGAATAAAAACAAAAGGTAATGAATGCTTAAAACGAATAAAAACAAAAAGGAATGAATGTTTAAAACGAATAAAAACAAAAAGGAAGGAATGTTTAAAACGAATAAAAACAAAAGGTAATGAATGCTTAAAACGAATAAAAACAAAAAGGAATGAATGTTTAAAACGAATAAAAACAAAAAGGAATGAATGCTTAAAACGAATAAAAACAAAAAGTAATGAATGCTTAAAACGAATAAAAACAAAAAGGAATGAATGTTTAAAACGAATAAAAACAAAAAGGAATGAATGCTTAAAACGAATAAAGACAAAAAGGAATGAATGCTTAAAACGAATAAAGACAAAAAGGAATGAATGCTTAAAACGAATAAAGACAAAAAGGAATGAATGTTTAAAACGAATAAAGACAAAAAGGAATGAATGTTTAAAACGAATAAAAACAAAAAGGAATGAATGCTTAAAACGAATAAAGACAAAAAGGAATGAATGCTTAAAACGAATAAAGACAAAAATAAATAATAAAAACGAATAAAGACAAAAATAAATAATAAAAACGAAATCGTAAATCAATAACTCTTTGAAAGAAATCAAACAAATTACGAAAGAAAACACAATATATATATATATATATATATATATATATATATATATATATATATATATATATAAAAGCCAAATTAAGGCAGGCACGTTATTTCATGGCAAATCGGAAGTATAGGCCTATTTCAGGCGAACCAACATCAGCATCCGTCTTTATTGTACAGAGGATTTTACACGTTTAAAATCTTTTGTACAATAAAGACGGTAGCTGATGATGGTTTGCCTGTAATAGGCCATACTTCCGATTTACCATGAAATATTGTGTCTGCCTTAATTTTTCTTATATTTGCTCTATATGTATTTATATACATATATATTTTTAGAGCTCTCTTAGGAAGTTATCCTACCACTGTATGTACAGAATATATATACATATATATATATATATATATATATATATATATTTTTTTATATATATATATACATATATATATATGTTTTTTATATATATATATATACATATATATATATAGGTTTTGTTTTTTTTTCTCCAATTTTTCTCCAGTTTCTGAAAGGTTTTTTTCTGTTGCTGAGGTGATGTGTCGTTCCCCGTGGGGATCTTCATATCGAAAAGGCCATTCAACATCTTTGAATTAATCCTTTTTTAATATATATTTATATATATATATATATATATATATATATATATATAGAGAGAGAGAGAGAGAGAGATAGATATATAATATCTGTTCACCCCAAACAAAGCAGAAATGCTACTGGTGCAATGAGAGAAAAAACAAGGTACAAGGGCTGTCGAAAAAAACGTAAGGGATGGATATGTGTCAAGAAGATAAATTACTGTAATTGACGCTGCATTTAAACTTTTAGAGATTGTAGCTATCAGGGAAGCATGGAAATGGAGACGATTTCCACAAACAGGAAGTGCGAGAAAAGAAACTATTAGAGTAGAAGAGAAAATTATGTTTACTGTTATGTCGTCAGTAAGAATAAATAACTCAACAACTGGAATAGGTTAATTGTTGTATTCCGTGAAAATAGTATTTACAAAGGTTATTAGTATT
>JBBBDQ010000375.1:767500-870000 GCA_037127315.1 Ascarosepion bandense
CAGCAATAAAATAATCTATAATGAATAAAAATTACCCACAATGTATCTCTAATCTCTATATATAAATAAAAACAACATATATCGGACTTACCCTGTCCTCAGACCTCAAATGGAACCACTATATTGAATCCATAGCAAAATCTACTGCTAAGAAGATTGGGTCACTATGTCGATCCAGGATGTTTTTTCCACCTGAATCCATCCTTCATATATACAAGTCAACCATCCGTCCGTGCATGGAGTACTGCTGCCATTTATGGTCAGGCGCCCCTGCCGTTCTCCTCAGTGTTCTTGACAAGCTCCAAAGGAGAGTCTGTAATGTGATAGGTACTGATCTAGCGACTCGACTGCAGCCACTTCCCCATCGTCGAAATGTGGCCTCCCTCTGTCTCTTCTATAAATATTTTCATGGCTTCTGCTCGGATGAGCTTAAGTCACTGATGCCTCCTCAACAGGTGTTTACCCGTGTAACCAGACTGGCAACTGGGTCCCACTCATTCACAGTCAGGTTAGCCAAATGCAGACGACAATTCTACTCCTGCAGCTTCCTCTCTCGCACTTCCCGCCTGTGGAACTCACTCCCGTATTCTTGCTTTCCTGACGGCTACAACCTCCAGAAATTTAAATGCAAAGTTAATACTCATCTACTAACCACTGGCCTCTAGTTCTCTCCCCTCCCCTGTATAACCTTCCCTTTCTCTCCACCTATGTATCTGTCATCGCACCTTCTTTCTCAGCTTTCTATTGCTCCTTTCTAACTAGTTTGTACTCCTCACTCTTTTCTAATTAATCTTTTTACATTTATGTAACCCCCTGCACATCAGTGGCGTTTCCGCCTTGCTCGGGGTGAAATGATTAAAAAAAAAAATATATGACCTGACGATTATGTATAAACAAGAAACAGAAAGTGTTCATTCCAATGCCCTATTTTACATCAACATAAGCTCTATCCATGTCATAGAAAACTTTAACTCATAAATATAACATACCTTAAAAATATCTTGTCATAGGTATATAGGAAGAAAGTGTCGAGACTGACACGTATGGTCGAACACTGATCTCCAGACAACAGACGTAACCATAGACTGAATTGTGCTACTGGGTTTACGTGACAATAAAAATTTAATATATAAAGCACTTCGACAGAGGTCTCAGTGTGTTCTATATTGTGCATCATTCCTGTGTTGTGTATCATTAAAGAGCTCGTTTCTGAGTTAATTACTTGAGATCATTATTCCGAGAATATTACTGCGACGAATTCGTTTAATACGCCGACTTTACGCGAAGATTCCGAATTGTTATAACACGATAGTAGGGAGCTACCAAAAGTTACTTTTCGATTAACGTTACGAAAAACTAACGACATAAATATCATATATATATATATATATATATATATAGGAAAGAATATTAATAAAAAGTTTTGAATTTAAAAATGTACTTTTTTTGGACAGTATTTGTTTATTTTTATTATTGTATTTTATATTTCAGACCGCCCTCGGTCCTTCATCAGAAACGAGTGATTTTTAAATTTGAATTAGAAACGTATTTCACGATAGCGTCCGAATATTTTTTTGTGTTTACATCACGTGGTGTGTTTGTTCACAACATGCGGCTCGTCCAAAAGAGAAAGTCTGTTTGTTTTAAATAGAAATTTCTTGGAATATCTGAAAAAAAATTTTTAGCTATTGAAATATTTGTAACGATTCAACACACCTAAGTCCCTATTTAACCCTAGCTTGTGTGTATTTAATTTTAAAATCCAGTATTTTTCTTTCTTTCTGCGTGTGTATGTAGAACTAAAATTGGAGTCTATTAGTAAACATTTGCAATTTTCTAAAGTATGATCAGGTTGATTAAAATGGGCTGCAATTGGGGAGTATAGATTTTTTTGTCGTATATTTAGTTTGTGATTATTGAAGCGAAATCTAAAGCTATTACCGGATTCGCCGAGAGTATACTGTATAACGCTCTACATTTGTATCGAGCACTCTTTATAAAAGTAAATGCATGAACAAAAGGTTAAAAAACCTACGAGTTCAACAACTTAGTTACAATATATATATATATATATATATATATATATATATATATATATATATATATATATATATCGGAAAAACTACTGAAAAGTTGTTAGTTTAAAAATGTATTTTTTGACAGTATTTATTTATTTATTATTATTATTATATATATATATATTTGATATTTCAGACCGGCCTCGGCCTTTCATCAGAAACAAATGATTTTAAAATGATTTCAAAATGATTTAAAATGATTTAAATCAAATGATTTAAAATGATTTAAAATGATTTTAAAACAAATGATTTTAAAATGATTTTAAAACAAATGATTTTAAAATGACTTTAAATTTTAACAAATGATTTTCAAAAGAAAAATACTGGATGTTAAAATTAAATACATATAGGCTAGTGTTAAATAGGGACTTAGGTATTTTGAATTTTTATAAATATTTCAATTGTTAAACATTTTTTAGATACACTTAAAAATATTTTCTTTAAAACAACATTTAAAAGTATTATTACACTTTGGTGTACGTTTTTAAAAGTATCCAAAAACTCTAGCGCTTTCTACGTCACGTGATGTAAACATCTTGCGAAAGACGCTCCTCACGACGAACGTTCCTAGTTTCAATTTTAAAATCATTTATTTCTGATGAAAGGCCGAGGCCGGTCTGAAATATCAAATATATATATATAATAATAGAATTAAATAAATACTGTCAAAAAAATACATTTTTAAACTTACAACTTTTCAGTAGTTTTTCCTATACATATTAAGACAGTATACGTGGATCATCATTATGCCATATATATATATATGTACAATTTCTAAACATATACTGTTAAATATAAGAGACAATGAATGTCTATTATGTTTAATCATGAGCCGTTCTCAACATCGTATTTTGGCTTTAATTTTAGGTGAAAATAAAGACAAAAATTATCCAACATTTGGATATTTTATTATGCTGGTTCTAATCTTTCGACTCATATGAGCCATCTTCAGAGAGGTCACAGGGACGTTAACATAAAAATATCCACTACCAAAGATGATTTTATCTTGTGTTGACATAAAACTCCGCTAAGCAACGATAAGAGTTACCAAATAGCAGACGCAGTTAATAGATTTGTAATGCGGTTCTATGACGTCATACCGCGTGAAAGACCGAAATGTTAACAGAACCATATGTCTAAATGCAATGTCATGTGATGTGACCAGATTGAAATTTGATTTTAATAACTGTAGGATGTTTTGATTTAATGTAGACGGCCTCCAATATCTGAATGTTCTTTTTACTCTGTGTATGAGTGAGGATTATTGTATTGTTGACTAAAATCTATCTAATATTACCCACATGGCTATGTTTTTCTAAGAAATGTTGTTTAATTGAACTCTGATCAGAAAGGTGACAGGTAAGTCTACAGGAGAACGTGGTTTATATATATATATATATATATATATATATATATATATATAGGTATCTGAATAAATAATACATTTTTACTTATTAGTTCGACATATTTTATTACTTTAAATTTTATTTTTTTCCAGAGATTCATATTTGAGAAGACGTTCAATTTATTTATTAGAGGTATATTTATTTATTTTCGACTATCGATTTAAATATTCGCGAAATCTTATGAAAAAATATGCGCTCTCAGGTAAGATTCGAACCTGCTTCCCTGTGCGCAGTGAGTGTGCGTGAAGTTGAATCTGTGAACATTTGTGTGTAATATAACAACTGATATAGTTTTAATATTTGTTATGTTCAAATACTTAACTGCTCTTGCACGCTATTTTTCATAACGACCCGTTAGTGCCTTTCCTTTCTGACACGCGTACACGTGTTGTTGGCGGGACATGTGTCAGTCTGTCGCTGTTAACATCCTATGACAAGAAGACAAAGTTTATGAAACTGTGCATCCCCCCTCCCCCCGCCAAAAAAAATAAAAAAATTTAAAATGTCATTGACGGACCCAGTCGGGAGAGGGAGACGACCATCTTTCCTCATCACGTTTCAAACATTTAACATCTGCCAATAATAGATATCTTGGTTTCGATGGAGGGAAAAAGCATTCCAGGTTTTTTTTTTAATCATTTCACTCCAAGCAAAGCAATACAGCCTCTTAGATGCAAAAGAGTGTTGAGTTGTGAGAGAATATGAGCAAAAAAATTAAAAAAAAATTATTATTAAAAATTATTCATAAATTAAATCCGTAAAAGAAACAAAATGAAGGAGACAGAAGATAAAAGTTGACGAAAATTTAAGAAGCCGGAAGAGAAGTCTACATGCAAGAAATGAGAGAAGAAACTGTTAACATAGAACTTACACTTACAACTACCTATTTCAACAGTAAAAAATATGCAGTTAATACACGTTTTGGATGAAGATTTTCCTGCAGAAGGTAGCACTTACTTTCTGATGTAGACTGATTGCCCACCAAGGCTTAAGAAAGTATTTTGTTCTGCTATTTAACCCATGGCTGGAAGGAGAAGCGACGGATCAATACTTTCCCCGGGGATATTTGCGCGTAAGTGAATGCAACGAAATTGTTGTGGAGTAGTTTTCGCAACTGAAGGTTATATTCGTGCTATGTCGGTTGCTAATCGACTTAACGTACCCAAAATGTTAGGAACATGGTAATCTTCCACTGAAAGCTGACTCCTTAGTATTCGGCTAACTGCCGACTAATATCAACTGCCTAGTAGTTCTACTGAACTCAGATAGAAGTCTAAAGAACTCCCATGAACTTCCCAAGAACTTCCTGCTAACTCTTATTAATATAGGAAAGAGAGTTCATTATCTGAGGAATAGGTGTGTTTTCTCATAACAGAAATGAAATTCATAAATTCTAGGTACATTAGAAGAAGCTTCATCAGAACAATTACCAGGAAAGCATTTATAGAAAAGGCACAAGGATGATATGGCAGTGGGAAAGAGACTGAAGGCGAGATGCCAGGTCAGGAAAAAAACATTGCGGATTCTTCTTAGGATTTTATTACGAATTTCTAAATATATAGCAGGACCATCATACTAGATGTGGCAGTTACATTCAAAGGCTGAATGGTAGACTTATAAATATGCAAGATAGATTTTTGGAGAGAAAAATTGCATATCACAGCAGAGTGAACCAACTTTCCTCTGAATCATTCCACTTCATGCCATCGCAAAACGGCAAAAATTAATTCACCTTGAGGTTAGCATTAGCCATTCTGATGGACGCCAATAATTGTTTTTTTCATACGATTAAAAATTTTGTTTTGGTGGTCTTAAATTAACAAGCCATTCTTTGCCCCAGTTAATAAAAGATTGTAGGTCATTTTTTTAGATCATTTGTTAATTTGACCTTATCAAAACGATGAGAGGAGGAAATGGTTGTGTCATTAGTATATATACAGATTTGAGAACTGATGATATCATAATTGTAGTTCATGAAATTTAGGAAGAACTTAATCTGCCGTAAAAGCAAAATGTGAAAGCACTAGACCCTCCCACCAACCTTCAACAATTCTCAGATCTCTATCTAAGACAAGAATGTGTCTTCTCGCCGGAATTATTGAAACTGCACGGCGAGACATTTCTGAAAGAATTAGAAGTTCTACCAAGTTTAATTATAGGCGAACACACTTAAGATATACAAATCGACCATTCGTCCGTGCATTGGATATTGTTGCCATATATCTGGTTGGTGCTCTTGCTATTCATATCAAGGCTCTGGACAACATCCAAAGACGAAGCTACAATGTAATCGGTCTTGACTTGGCATCTCGTCTTCAGTCACTTCTTACCAATGTGGCGTGGATTCCCTCTGCCTTTTCTATAAATATTTTCATGGCAACTACTCTGACAATCTTTTTTCCCTGGTGCCCGACAACATGAATTTAAGCGTGCTACTTGGTTGGCGTCTAGGTCCCACCCTTTTTACCGTCGAAATAGTTAAATGCGCTCTGCTGATGTTAAGCATAAGTTTTCTTTTCTATTCCATTTTCTATAAAACCTCGTCGTTGTTCTTATGTTTGGTACATGGCATCTTCAGCATCTTTCTGCAAGACACCCTTTCTATTGCTTCTTCTTCATCTTTGAGGAGATCATCCATCATTTACGTTTGCTATACTTGCATCTCCATAGTATTTGCAATTTATTTAATTGGACATGTTTAAAATAAAATTTGCTGTTTAAATACACAAAATTTATATATATATATATATATATACCAGCAGTATAGCAAGGCGTTGCTCGGGTGAAATGAAAGCTTTAAGACTAATCCATGGTCCTGGAGCTCAGACTCAGGCTAAAGAATATTTTAAATAATAAAATAATTGCGATATATTTATACCAGCAGTATAGCAAGGCGTTGCTCGAGTGTAATGAAAGCTTCAAAACTAATCCATGGTCCTGGAGCTCAGGCTCTTTGGACGTTGGCACGAAAGACTAAAAAGCAATAGTTGTTTCCAGTTAAAGCGAAACCGTAGACTGAAAGAAAAATGAATGGATGTCAGTCAAATTTTGATTTCCTGATATTGATACCAAATAATTCTTTTTCGTCGTAAACTGAATTTTGAAGGCTAAATAAGTCCTCTGAGTAAATGGTGTCATGGCTGAGACTAAGAACTACAATTATACCTACTTAGAGCCAAACCCGAAGCAAATACTAAAATAAAAGGGCTGAAAAAATACAGACATACAGGCAGATAAACAGACACACACACACACACACACACACACATACACACACACACACACACACACAAACATCTTGCCTTTTATATATATATATATATATATATATATTATCGATTTTCTGCACTTTTGTAAGAACTGCAACCTTGAAACTTCTGAATATCGTTTCTTATGTCTTTGTCTATGAGTGTATCAAATTTGATTAAAATCGGACCATTCCTTCTATAATCCGATTTTTTCGATTTTCGATATTTATCGGTGGTACCTCGACACAAAACCTAGCTAAGAACACTCGCAGACGCTTATAGTACAAGTGTAAAATTTCAAGAAAATCAGTTCAAGGTAACGGATACACACACACACACACACACACACACACACACACACACACACACACACACACACACAAAGTTCTATTTATAAATAAGTTTATATATATATATATATATGAAATTATTTGTTTAAACATTATTTTTGATCGATACTCTTATTTAAGTAGATTTTAGATTTTAGTGAACATTTTTTCTTTTTATTCTTTTTTATTTTAGAAAACTGAGAATGTCTTCTAATTTTGTATTTAAAAATGTTTTGTTGAGAACAATTATCATTCATTCAAAAATGTGTTATGGTAATAATTTTTTCTTCCAAAATGTATATTTTTCTATAAAAGTCTATTTTTATGGATATATTTCTATAAAGCTGTATTTTTTATACTTTTATACTGTTTTGACCCCAGTTTCGGGATTAACTATTTGCCCATTGCTGAAACTCTAACAGGTGCTACCACTCTGGCTCAGGGTGAACCTGAGAACAACAGCAATGAAGAGGTGGTTCTCACAACCTCCCAATCAGAGGCTTTACTGTCGGATGCAGTTTACCGTCATACCAAGGACCACACACAAACACAGACACACACACACACACACACACACACACATATATATATATATCATTTAAAATTGTCCGTTGTTTATAACCAAGTTCATTAATCTTCGTTAATTTCCGTAACATGTCTACATTTGTTGACATTACGATACATTTCAGAGCAGATATGGTTATTACGATGAATCGAAAATTGTGTTATATAGGCCTGATTAGACTTCGCTTAGATTGTTAGTCATTTGTGGTCAAGAGGTCTAAAACGCGACAGTTCAATTGGTGGCTTACCCTATGTGGATATGGGTTGCAGGTTCGAATCCTGTTGAATGATACACATTTTCATGACAAAACTTTTATCGAAAATAATCAGACCGGTAGAAATAAATATATATACTGTTTGATTCTAAACAGAATATTTACTTAAATAGGTTTATTGATCAAAAATAATGTTCAAAGAAATAATTTATATATATATATGTATATATATTAAAATTTGTGTATTTATACAGCAAATTTAATTTTAAACATGTCAGATTAAATAAATTTCAAACACTGTCTTTGCTTATTTTTAATAAAATCCATTCATACTCACGTATACCTTTCGCGTATTACAATCAAAATATGTCAAAAATGAGCTGTAACGTTGGCAGATGTTATTTTCATTTATTTCTTAAGGTACCCAAGTACTTTCCACCTCTTTCTAAGGTATTTTCAGGTGTGTGAGTTATGGTAACAAATGTAACCGGGAAAACTGTGTTGCTAAAAATTATTATACATTTTTGCCTGCTTCAAATATAACGGTTGACAAATTGCTAGCGTTAATAAGAACGTGAAAATTATCCAAAATGTGTTTTTTTATATGTTGTTATGTCATAGTCATGCACGTGTTAAAGCAAGAAAAAAAATTTTTTTACAAACATTTTACAACATTACTACAGTATTCATAGCTGATTCTATTAATTGATGGCTTAAGTGTTTTAATGAATATTGCCTCGAGAATCTGTAGTTTGCTTTTGTTGTTTTCTTGGTGTGGGATAATTGTACCTTAAGAAATGAATGAAAATAACATCTGTCAACGTTACGGCTAATTTCTGACATCTTTTGATTGCAATACGCGAAGCATTATCCGTGAGTATGAACGGATTTTGTTAAAAATAAGCAAACATAATGTTTGCAATTTCTTTAATCTGACATATATATATATATATATATATATATATAGATAGATAGATAGATAGATAGATAGATAGATAGATAGATCGAGAGAGAGAGAGAGAGAGAAAGATATGGAAATGGAGAATACCGATTAGTGAGTGGATTTTGTTTTATTTTCAAGAATTCCAATTCGCTTTCGCCTCGTAGCCATGACAGAATTGAAAATTGGAGGGAGGAGAGAACGCGGAAGAAAATATGGCCGTCGATGCACGTTTCTCCGTCCCAAAAATAGAAAGGAAGAAGATTTCTGGAGGGCGGGCGATGGTGTTGAGTGCGGTGAGTGGGGAGACGGGCGAAATAAAATGCCTCAACTTTCTGTCTTGCGCATTCTCTTGACGTGAAACCCCCTTTTTTTTTCTTTTTTTTTTTCTACTCTTTCTTATTCCGGAATGTGTAATCCATCCAAGACCATTATTGGAAGCAAGGGTCTCATAAACACACACACACACACACACACACACACACACACACACACACACACACACACACACACACACAAACATATGTAAGCTCGCACAGATACTTTCCTATTTGGATATCTTTATATATATATATAGAAATATATATGTGTCTGTGTGTGTTTGTATATCTGTGTATGCCTTGATATGCGTATATATATATATATATATATATATATATATATATAGTGTATCGAGACAGCAGATAATTTTCTAAACGTATACTGTTAAATATAACAGATAATGAGTGTCTATTATGTGTAAACATGAGCCGTTCTAAACATCGTATTTTGGCTTTAATTTCAGGTGAAAATAAAGACAAAAATTCGCCAAAATTTAGATAATTTTTTATTAAGTTGCTTCTAAGCTTTCGGCTCACATGAGCCATCTTCAGAGAAGTTACAATGATGTTAACATAAAAATTTGATGGTGGATGTTTTTATGTTAACGTCCTTGTATCCTCTTTGAAGATGGCTCAACAAAACGGAAAAAATGTTAAAATGCTGGAAAAAATAATTAATTCTTCCTTGTCTCTGAATTCACTGAAAAAGATGCTTCAAAGAAAGATTGCTGTCTAAGCATATATATATATAGGAAAAACTACTAAAAAGTTGTAAGTTAAAAATGTATTTAAATTACAACTTTTTAGTAGTTTTTCCTATACATATTTAGACAGTATACGTGGAATATCAACGCTCTCACACCCTGATTGAGCACTCTGGAAAAATTGGCAGACTTTGGAAAGCAATAGCTACTCTGGCTTGTACGCATCGCTCTTTCAGTAATGGATTAGAGCACTCTGGCTATTGGGCGGGTATAATGACAATATACACGCTAAAAGTTCGGCCTTCTTCTACCGAACGCCCACAGACCATAGTGTCATCCGCAGACAGAACTGTTTCGCTGTATCACAGCTCATCAGTACGGTTAGACAGCTGATTGCCTTTTACCCAGGATTGAAACCCGACCGAATTGGCGTCTGTCGGCGATTCTACCTCTGAGGCAGCAACCTTTCTTTGAAGCATCTTTTTCATTGAATACAGAGACAAGGAAGATTTAATTAATTCTTTTTTCCAGCATCTTAATTTTCTGTTTTGTTGAAGAAAAGGAAGATAAAATTTCTCCATAATTATTATCGTTTCAAGCAAGCGCTTTCAGCTACTTCTACAACCATTTTCATTTTCATAGGAGTCTGTGTCTTTTGAGTTGTTATCTTTTTCTGACGTTTTCACTGTAACGGAGTAATTGCACTTCTTAAGGCATGAAGAACTCTTCTTTTTACAAACATTTTAGAACATTACTACAATATTTAAAGCTGATTCTATTGATTGACGGCTAAATTGTTTTAATAAAAATTGTCTCGAGAATCTGTAGTGTGATTATATATATATATATATATATATATATATAGTGTATCGAGGCAGCAAATAATTTTCTAAACATATACTGTTAAATATAAGAGACAATGAATGTCCATTATGTTTAATCATGAGCCGTTCTAAACATCGTATTTTGATTTTAATTTCAGTTGAAAATAAAGACAAAAATTCTCCAACATTTGGATAATTTTTTTATTAATTTGGTTCTAACCCACACTTAATAAAATCACGTTTAAATCTGGTCATAACACATTACATTATATCTGAATACATGGTTCTGTTGTCATTTCGCGCTATCACGCGGTGTGACGTCATAGAAACGCATTGCAAATTTGCGAATTGCGTTTGTTATTTTTGGTAACTATTGCCGTTGCCTAGCGGAGTTTTATGTCAGCACAAAATAAAATTGTCATTGATGTTGGATGTTACTGCATTACCGTCTTAATAACCTCTCTGAAGATGACTCATGTGAGCCGAAAGCTTAGAACCAAATTAATAAAAAATTATCCAAATATTGGAGAATTTTTGTCTTTATTTTCACCTGAAATTAAAGCCAAAATACGACGTTTAGAACGGCTCAGGATTAAACATAATAGACCTTCATTGTCTCTTATATTTAATAGTTTAGAAATATATATATATATATATATATATATATATGTATATATATATATATATATATATATATATGATTATGAATGAATTGTACATTGCGACAAGGAAATATCTATGTTTCGTGATAGATTTTCATCATCAGGCAATGTTGCTGTTGATTGTGCAGATGATTTACATTTAAATGACAAAAACCCTTGGTTTGCTGTGTATGTATGTTGGAAGATATAAAATTTACAAGTGTGTTTCTTTTGGCTAATCAGAATGGAGATTCATTTTTGGATTTGGGCCCAATGCTTAACGGAATCAATAATCTACCAATGCGAAATATCCTCAAAGGAAAACCCAAATAATATAAAAATTTATATAGGGAGTACTAAAAACACTATAAAGCAGCGGATTTACGAGCACGCCTCTTCATTTAATAATAACAAATACAAAAATAGAACATCCCTATCGAAATATCATTGGTACCTAAAGGAAACAAAAAACAAAAACACCCACAATAAAGTGGAAAATTCTAAAAGAAGCTAAAACATGTAAGTCCTTAAATGAACCATGTTCATTATGTTTATACGAGAAACTATTTATTATTAAATCCCTTAAGAATAAAAGTGTATTAAATAAACGCAAGGAAATAAATGTCATATGTAGACATTGCAAATTATTCGCATGGATAAAATCTAAATGAAATAACATGCATATAACCAACAAGTTCTTTAGGAAAATAATTACTAACGATCTATATAAAATAAATTGGAACATCAAATTATTTTTTTAAAATACATCTATTTTTTATAAATTATATTTTATGAAAATTTTTCCTTTTATAAAAAAACTTACAACAAATAAATAAATAGAACAAAAATGATAAGTAAATGAAAAACATAAAATTGGTTCTGAGTGAGAATGTCACATCAAAAAACCTGGAGCAACAACATCGCCTAACTCCATCATTCTCTAATATTAAATGCAAAAAAGGCAGTATATATATATATATATATATATATATATATATATATATATATATATATATATATTATGTTTTAGAACATGTACATAATTTTTTCTATATATGTCCTCTACAATCATATGGTTGTTTCAACGTTGGGTGTCCAACGTCTCATCAGGAATGGGCAAGAATTGAAATCATCCGCTGTCTATATTTGGTTCATTGTTGTTGTGGGGTTGCTTGTGGTTATTGATAATGAAGGGAATATGTCTTTCGTGTTGACCGTTAGACTTTTGAAGAACTTGGTGTGTAAATGCTAAATGGTTGATTAATGGCATTATCTGTTAGAATGTACGTTTTTATTGGTCGGGTAAAATTTTGGTTAGAATTTCGAAGAACGTGGTGTGTAGGGGTTGATTACTTGGTCAGTTTTGCACGTGTGTGTGGGGTTTTTTTTGTGATTAGGGAACCCATCTTGTTTGTTGACCTTAAGATTTTTAAGGACATTCGCGTGGTTGGCTAGTGTTTGATTAATTAGTGTCTATTGTTACCAGACAGATTTTATGTATTCTCTTTTATCTAGTGTCTTCTTTGGGGTTCCTTAGATGGACGTGATAAGGGTGGGGTGTTTTTTCCTTTTAATTTTGATTTTTCCAGTACGGAATATTTTTGTATTTAAGTAAGGTTTTTATGGGTAGGTTTCTAATCAAATTCGGAATGTTAAACTTTGCTTTAGAATTTAGTAGTTTGATCTTTTCTATAGAATTGTTTATTTTTATTTTTTATTTTTATATTTTTATTTTAGCGGGATAGGGGTGTTCATTCAAGTGTAGAGTATTATTGTATTTAGGCGAAGTTATTTCTAAAAAATCTAAACTTGTATTTCTTAGAAGGTAAATGCAAATTTGTATTTGATCAGTTTTTATAATTTATCTAAATTTGTATATTTAATCTTAATTTTGAATTTAGGGGATCGGATTTTTCTTTTAATTTTTAATTTTTCATAGAATATAGTTTGGAAACCTGTTTATTTCATTTAATTTTTCATTTTATTTATTTAGATATTTTTGTGGGTATTAGACCTTACTTTAAGGATTTATTAGATCGATTTTTTCTATAGCATTTTGAATCTTTTATAATAAGAATATCTAATCAAATTTCTAATATTTTTAGCATGATTATAGGTTAGATCTTTAATGTGCTTACAGTTTATTTTTGTGTATGATATAATTATTCTGAAATAGCATATTTAATCTTAATTTTGAAGATAGGAAACTGATTCTTTTTCGAGTTTGGGAGCCATTTTTTTCGTTTAATTTTGATTTTTCCAGTACGGCATATTTTTGTATTTAAGTAAGGTTATTACGGGTAGATCTCTAATCTAATTCGGAATATTAAACTTTGCTGTAGAATTTAGTAATTTGATCGATTTAAGTGTGGAGTGTTTTGTATTTAGGCGAAGTTATTGATAAAAAGTTCAAAATTGTATTTTTTAGAGAGTAAATGTAAATTTGTATTTTATCAGATTTTTGGAATTTATCTCAATTTGATCCCCTAAATTCAAAATTAAGATTAAATAATCTTAATTTTGAATTTAGGGGATCGATTTTTTTCTTTAATTTTTAATTTTTCATAGATTATAGTTTGGGAGCCTGTTTATTTCATTTAATTTTACATTTTATTTATTTAGATATTTTTGTGGGTCTTAGGCCTTACTTTAAGGATTTATTAGATCGATTTTTTTCTATAGCATTTTTAATCTTTTATAATAAGAATATCTAATCAAATTCCTAGTATTTCCTAGCAGTATTGTAGGGTTAGATCCCCAATGTGCTTACAGTTTACTGTGGTTTCGTGCCTCTGGTTTAAAAGCTTGTCACAATTTATATATATAAGGATCTCTATTTTTCTTGAAGGCAAAGAGAACATGGTTCCTTTATAGATTTTGCTGTTCTTGCTTGTTGGAGGATTTTCCATTTAACCATAGGCATTTTATTTTCGTCTTCTAATTTCCAAAGGTATTTGGAGAGAGACGTCATATTTTGTTTTTCTTTGTTATTGAAGGATGAGAGGTGATTGTAAATATATATATATATTAGTCATATATACAGTACTGTGCAAAAGTATTAGGACAAGAATTATTTTATCTTTTATGTGGCATATTAACAGAGATTAAACAATTCAATTAAAGTAATTTTATTTGATTTACTCAACAAATGCTTTAACAAGAAAAATACTTGTTACAAAATAAATTTGATATTTAGTAAAATAGCCTTTCGCTTTGATATAATAAGATAATTGCTAGAATTTACCAATCGTACCTAATATATATATATATATATATATACAGTACTTTGCAAAAGTCTTAGGACAAGAACTATTTTATCTTTTGTGAGGCATATTGCCAGAAAATAAACAATTTAATTAAAGTAATTTTATTTTATTTACTCAACAAAAGAAAAAATACTTGTTACAAAATAAATTTAATATTTAGTATAATAGCCTTTTGCTTTCATCACAGCCTTCATTCTGTCAGGCATTGATATCACAAGCTTCTTCAATGTATCTAATGGTATCTCCTGCCAAGCAGCTTGTATTTGTTCCCAAAGTGTGTCTTGCGAAGTAACATTAGATTTATCAATTCAAGAATAGGGAATAATAAAAAAGTCAGTCATATCCAAGGATAATAGAATGAGTAGTTTCAAAATAACTTGTTTAATAGAAAATAGGAAAAATTAAATATAACTTCTTTTTAATACATTTCTTTTACACCTAGTTTTAAATAATCAATATTTATTAACAATTTACTTGGCTTTTCACCCTGTATTTGAATTTCAGTTAGGTTTTTCGGACATTTACCTCCTGTTCTAATATTTTTGCAAACTATCGGTAGTGTGCAAAATGTTAGGACTGGGGTGGTTGTAAACTTTATTTTATTGCCTCATAAAAGATAAAATAGTTCTTGTCCTAATACTTTTGCACAGTACTGTATATATACTAGGTGCGATTGGTAAATTGTCACAATTATTTTGATGCCTCATAAAAGATAAAATAGTTCTTGTCCTGATACTTTTGCACAGTACTGTATATATACTAGGTGCGATTGGTAAATTGTCACAATTATTTTGATGCCTCATAAAAGATAAAATAGTTCTTGTCCTAATACTTTTGCACAGTACTGTATATATACTAGGTGCGATTGGTAAATTGTCGCAATTATTTTGATGCCTCATAAAAGATAAAATAGTTCTTGTCCTAATACTTTTGCACAGTACTGTATGTTGATAGAAGTATGGCTTTTATGTATTTCGAGAAAATATCTTAGACAATAAGAATTGTCTAGGGAAACAGACTTTTTTAAAGATGTGTCAGTAAAGGGCATCATTCCTTTTCCTTTAACTGATTCGTTTAGATTGTGAAATTAGGTGTTATTATATCATGTCTATAATAATACCCAAAAAGGGAAAAATGAAAATCGGTGAATAAACCTTCCTTCCATACATAGCTTATCCATTAATATATATATATATATATATATATATATAGTCATCCGCAGACAGATCTGTTTCGCTGTATCACAGCTCATCAGTACGGTTAGACTCCGATTGCTTTTAACCCAGGGTTGAAACCCGACCGAATTGGCGTCAGTCGGCGATTCTACTGCTGGGCTATGGGCGCTCGGTAGAAGAAGGCAAACCTTTTAGCGTGTATATTATCATTATATATATATATATATATATATATATATATATATATATATATATTCGTATATTATCATTATACGCACACACACACACATACATTCGCTGTTTATAAGGGGTCGAAGAGACCATGCCTTAAAATGACATGTTGAAAATGACTATTTCGCCAATAAGTTTTATATATATATATATATATATATATCTGTAAATTCAGATAAAACTTAGTGTGAAAATAGCCATTTGCAACATGTCATTTTAAAGCATGCATTTTTCGACCCCTTAAAAGAACATGTTGAAAATGGCTATTTCCCCACTAAGTTTAAATTTACAGATATATATATATATATGCTCTGTAAATTGAACTGGTTTGCATTGATCTCTCTACTGGATCAGATTTAATACTTTAAAGATATTACTAGGATCCTCCTAGATTCTTTACCAATCTTATCCCGGATTTTACCAATCCTTCCCGGAATCTTACCGCCGCTATATATATATATATATATATATATATATATATATATCTTCGAAAGCAGTATATATAAAACTGTGCATTTGTTTCCCATGTATCTCCCGCCGATTCTCCATCACCTACCTCTTTCTCCTTCAGCTTGTCATCAAGTTCTCTGTGTCAAGTTGTGTAAGTTATTGACAAAATAAAATATCCAGTTGTTGTCTCCATTCAGCCCACCGCCAATCATTGGTTCCTGTTCAGTGCTACCCGTCCACTTGTCAGACCACAATAACAGTCAGCAATCTTGGGCCTCCAACCTTCCAGACCCCAAACTCAACCACATCACGGAAACGCCAGCCCAACCGTTTCATTGTAAAAAGGAAAGGGGCGAAAGAGAAAGAGAGAAAAAAAATTGATTTTTTTTTCTTTCTTTTTTCATCACTTTCATTTATTTTCCTCTTCTCTCTGTTTTTTCCTTGCACACAAAATAGTTTTATGACTGATGTATCAGGCCTCAGCGAGTGGGGCCGTCAAACAGCATCCTGGTAATACAAAGAAATATTTTGTTGTGTGTGTTCGACTTCCTTTTTTTTTTTTTTTTTTTACATCAGAAGTGTTGTTTCGGATCCCTCATCGACCCCCTTCCTTTGCATGTTCCGCCCGGTTGATTTGCATGCCATCTGTCGGTAAGATCTCTCTTTAAGGGAACCGATAACCTGATAGCCAGCCCCACCCATGTTAACTTTATTCATCTATATCGATACACCTCGTGTATAAAT
Source organism: Ascarosepion bandense (assembly GCA_037127315.1). NCBI lineage: Eukaryota > Metazoa > Mollusca > Cephalopoda > Sepiida > Sepiidae > Ascarosepion > Ascarosepion bandense. Next base: position 784,636 of record JBBBDQ010000375.1, read on the forward strand.
GTCGTTTTTATTTTTGCTAACGTTTCCATCTATCTGGGGATAAATCACGAGCAAAAATTCAACCCATGGCCCGTTATCTGTGTTTAGATACAGGTATTGCAAAATCCTCTATAGCAGACGTAACATTGTGTACTTGTAAAATCTTCGATAAGTAGAATATTGATTTATCTGTTTGACTACTTAAAAGATATTAAGGTCTTCACCCACAACAGAATTCGGTACGACCTTATCCTATTTCTTAATCAGTTTTTAATGACGTATAATTATTTAACGGTAAAATATGAGATTGTTTTTCTGCTATGTGCTATGTCCCTTCAGAACGTATGCGATTATGGTCCTTCACGACTTCCTGTCAAGTCTGTCAGTTAGAAATTTCTGTTTGGCAATTCATTTACACAAGCTCGTTACGTAAGTTACTCGGTGTTCATCTTCCCTCCTTCTTACATTCAATAGACCCTGTCATTGTCAAAGTTGCCAAGTCCTCTTGCCTCATCTTCCCCGTTTTCTTTCCTCATTCTTCTTCTTCTTCTTCTTCTTCTATGTGCCCTGTTCTTTCGGGACGTAGGCGATCATGGTTTTCCACATCTCCCTATCCCTGATGGCTCTTAGCACGCTTTCTCTTGTTACACCACCCAAACCCCGCTCTGCCATCCACTAGCTGAAGCCCATAAATCTAGTATATAAATGTATAGAAACTAGCATGGCCACAAAATGAGGATATCAGTTTATATATTAATTATAATATAGAAATGATCCCCCATTTTATATCCACATTATAATTTCTAATAAACAGTTGGCATATGTATTCTTCTTCTTCTATGTGCCCTGTCCTTTCAGAACGTAGGCGATCATGGCTTTCCACATCTCCCTATCCCTAGTGGCTCTTAGCTCACTTTCTCCTGTTACACCCACAACCCTTGTTGTGTCATCCACCTGCTCAGGCCCTTCAAATATGCTATCCCCTGCTCTTTTTCCCTCTATCTGGCCTGTTAGTATCAGGTTCTCCAAGCCCTCCTTCCTCAGCGTATGTCCCAGCTGTATTTTTCTGATGCTCAGTGTTAATTTCCTTTTCGTTTCCATCATTTCCAAAACCTCACCATTGCTCACATGCGAGATCCATGATATTCGCAGCATCCTTCTGTAGAACCACATTTCAATTTTTTCAAGTTTTTCCTTCATCTTTGTTGATATTGTCCAACATTCACTGCCATATTGAAGAACTGACATCACATAGCAATCCAGTACTCTGTTGCTAGCGAAATTTTCCTGTTTCTTAATACTCTACTTAGCTTTTGGAATGCTTCCTTCGCCATCTCTTTTTTATAAGCTTTGTTTTAAGCGTTGTTCTAAGCTGGGTCTCGGGAAAAAATGTTGAACTATTTTAGCATTAATAAGGGCCCCGAACACTTTCCCGAAAATTGGTAGTAGGTTGTTATCCTGAATGGGCATCCCTCCACATCCTACTGTACAAGCGTTGGTATCTCTCAGGGCGCCATTCTAGGCTCGACGCTCTTATTCTCATAAATGATCTCCCAGACACGATTAAGTGCCAAGTAGGCATTTATGCAGATAATAACACAATTTACTCCCGCATCGGTAAGAAATCCGGCGAGATGGACAAACATAGCCTCGCTGCTGATCTTGAGAAGGGCCTTCACTCTGTGGTGAATTGGGGTAAGAACTGGCTTGTAAATTTCAATGCGTCTAAGACCAAGCTGCTGTCTGTCAATCATCACAGGCAACTCCTCCTGCCTCCCATAAGCATGGACCAAGCTAGTCTCCCTGAGAACAATTCACAGCTTCTCCTTGGCCTTAACCTCAATTCTTATCCCAAGTCGAACCACTACATTGTCAAGAGCTAAATGCATACCTAGGAAGGTTGAGTCACTGTGTCGGGCCATTTTTCTCGTCAGAGTCCATCTAGAACATTTATAAATCTAATACCGCTACCATATCTCGCCTCATGTTTAAACATAATAGATATTCATTTTCTGTTATATTTAACAATATATATTTAAATAATTAATCCGCTGTCCCAGTATATATATATATATATATATATATATATATATATATATACAATATTGTGTATATGTATGTACGATAAATCCGGCGAGTCGGACAAACATAACCTCGCTGCTGATCTTGAGCGTGATCTACATTCTGTGGTGAATTGGGGTAAGAACTGGCTTGTGAATTTCAATGCGTCTAAGACCAAGATACACAAAGATAGAAAAAGATAGAAAAAGATAGATAGAAAAAGGCGTAAGACAAGGCTGTGTCTTTTCACCGGATTTGTTCAACCTATACAGCGAGAATATTTTGAGGACCCTAGATGACACACCAGGATTTACTATTGGAGGCCACAACCTGAACAACATAAGATCCGCGGACGATACAGTACTGATTGCGGACACGGAAAGGAAACTGCAAGATCTCATACAGAAAGTAGCAGTGGAGAGTGACAAGATGGGACTACAAATAAACTTTAAGAAAACTGAGTGCATGGTCATCAGCAAAAGATACCACCCAAAGTGCCAAATACAGGTGGGGGATAACAGAATCAAACAAGTCCAAGAATTTAAGTACCTAGGAAGTGTTCTAACAGGAGATGGAAAGTGCGACACGGAGATCCGAAGGCGAATTGGCATGGCAAAGGACGCGTTCCAGAAGATGAGCAAAATACTAACACACAGGAAGATCTCAATAGAAACGAAGAAAAGAGTGCTAGACTGCTACGTGATGTCAGTTCTTCAGTACGGCTGTGAATGCTGGACAATATCATCGAAAATGAGGACAAAACTGGAAGCGGCCGAAATGTGGTTCTATAGAAGGATGCTACGGATATCGTGGACTGAGCATACAAGCAACGACGAAGTGTTAGAAAGAATGGCAACAAAAAGGAAATTGATGCTGAGCATCAGGAAGAGACAACTGAAGTTCCTGGGACATGCAATGAGGAAGGAAAGCCTGGAGAACCTGATACTGACTGGTCAGATAGAAGGAAGGAGAGACAGAGGAAGGCAGCGGATAACATATTTGCAGGGCCTGATCAGGTGGATGACGGAACGGGGGTTGCCAGGAGCAACAGGAGCAAACATACTAAGAGCCACAAGGGATAGGGAGACGTGGAGATCCATGATCGCCTACGTCCTGAAGGGACAGGGCACATAGAAGAAGAAGAAGACCAAGCTGCTGTCTGTCAATCATCACAGGCAACTCCTCCTGCCTCCCATAAGCATGGACCAAGCTAGTCTCCTTGAGAGCACTACACTACGCCTCCTTTCTTCTGATCTCAGGTGGAACCATTACATTGAGTTAATAGCCAAATCCACTGCTAGGAAGATTGGATCACTGTGTCGTGCCGGGATGTATTTCGCCTGAAACTATCTTGCACATATACAAATCAACCATCCGTCCGTGCTTCGAATACTGTTGTCATATATGGTCAGGTGCACTGGCTCTTCATCTCAGTGTTCTCGACAGGCTCCAAAGGAGAATCGGTAATGTGATAGGTACCGATTTGGCGTCTCGACTCCAGCCACTTCCCCACCGACGAGATGTGACTTCCCTCTGTCTGTACTATAAATACTTTCATGGCTTCTGCTCCGACGAACTTAAGTCGCTGGTGCCCCTGCTCCATCAGTTTACTCGTGCAACCAGACTGTCAACTGGGTCCCACCTATTTACAGTTAGATCAACCAAATGCAGACGACAATTCTACTCCACCAGCTTCTTTTCTCGCACTTCTCGCCTGTAGAACTCCCTTCAATTTTTTTGCTTTTCTGACGACTACAACCTCCAGGAATTTAAATGCAATGTCAATTCCCATCTCTTAACCACTTGACTCCAGTTCTTTCTACATCACCCTGTCTATCTTTTCCTTTCTCTCTACCTTTGCAACTGTCATCACACCCGTGTTTCCATTTTTCTCTAGCTTTTTCTCTGACACCCCCTGTAACTGGTTCATCTTTCTCTTTACTCTCCTCCTATCTAATCTTTTTCTCACATGTAGCCCCCTGCGCATCAGTGGCAGTACCGCTTTGCTTGGGGTGAAATGATTAAAAAAATATTTCCTTCAATACCCAGGGAAAGGGGTATTGAGCTTAAACAAAGCAGCATGACCACACGGTGTTGCGATAGAGATACTGGCAGCTTTTTTCGGCGTACACAGGATTACAGAAGTAATAAATGACATTTACAAGAAAAGCGATGTCCCGGAGGACTTAAGTAGATGAATTTCTTATAGCACTGCATAAGAAACCAGAAGTAAACGAATGTGAACTCCACCAAACAATCAGCTTAATGAGCCATATAACAAAACTCATATTCCGAATTCAAATGGACAAAACACTCAGCAGATTCGGCCCAATGGCAGGACAAGTACTGTGCAGGTTCGTAAAAAACGAACATTCACGCTGTTTACACAGAGAAGATAGTGGCAGTGGAATGCTTTGCTTGGGGTGAAATGATTAAAATAAAATGCATAAAACGTCATTTGACATTACGTTTTTTTGAGGTCACATAGGCTAATATTTGCTCAGTTAATCTTGTTCTCTTTAAGATTATAGTATCACTTTTATTATTATTTCCCGGGCCAACCAGAAAGAAATATTTGTGCATTTAAAAAGTAATTTTACAGAATAATTTTATACCTGAAAATAGCTTTATTTTCAAAGTGTTTCTTCTCTACAAAGTTACCAGGATCAACCTAGTCTATAACAAAACACATGTTGAGTGAAACGACCTGAACGGAGTATAAACACGGCACTGTTTATTGTGAAACTGAGGGTAAGCTCAAAGATTATGAGCCACTTAATTCTACCACAGAAGACACCTTCTGAGATCAAAAATGTTTGTTTCAATCCGACTTGGAATGATTTCTTTTTTTTAATCATTTCACCCCAAGCAAGGCATTCCACTGCCACTATTGCGCAGGGGGTTACATAGGGGAAAGTGATGAGAAAGAGTGGATTGATATAAGAAATGTCAGAAAGAGGGTAATAGACGGGTAAGGATACCGAGGATGAGGGTTGGGTAGATGGGAAGAGTGTTTGCGAGAATGGATGCGAGTTAGTGTGTTATGAGGTGTCTATTGACCTTACATTTAAACTCCTGGAGATTGTAGCTGTCGGGGAAGCAAATATGTGGAAGGGATTTCCATAGACGGGAAGTGCGAGAAAAGAAGCTGTTGGAGTAGAAATTGCGTTTACATCTTATCTGTTTCACTGTAAAAGTGTAGGTCCCAGTTGCTAATCTAGTATCTCGTGCAAATTCGTACCTAGGGGGCACCAGTGATCTAAGTTCATCGGAGCAGAAGCAGTGAAAGTATGTATAGAAGAGGCACAGGGAAGCCACGTCACGCCGGTGAGAGAGTGACTGCAGCCGAGCTGCCAAGTCGGTACCGATCATATTACAGATTCTCCGTTGGATTTTTCAAGAACTTCGAGGTGAATAGCAGGGGCACCCGACCAGATGTGGCAGTCGTATTCACTACACGGGAGGCTGCCAAGTCGGTATCGATCACGTTACAGATTCACTGTTGTATTTTGTCAAGAACCCCCGAGGTGGATAGCAGGGGCACCCGACTAAATGTGACGGCAATATTCAATAAACGGGCGGCTGCCAAGTCGGTATCAATAACATGACAGATCCCGCCCGTGGAATTCCTTACCATATACTTGCTTCTTCGACAGCTACAGTCTCCAGGAGTTTAAATGTAAGGTCAATAGACAACTCCTATCTCACTCACTTGCATGCATTCTCTTAAGCTCTTTTCTCCATCCCTTCCACCCCTATTACACCAGCATTCTCATCCGTCTATTACCCTCCTCCTGACATTTCCTATAACTAACCCATCTTTCTCATCACTTTTCCCTATGTAACCCCCTGCGCAACAGTGGTAGTAAAATGCCTTGCTTGGGGCGACACGATTATAAAAATAATAATAATAATAATATTGTCAAATAATTACAGCTTTTTTCTAGTCAAAATGAGACAAATATATATTTTAACCCTGAAGTCCATCTCTTTTGTTCTCCATTGTGTCAATCTCCCGGCTTGACGCTGAAGCATTTGACTTTTGCCACTGATAATATTCTTTGCACGCTATTAGCTACAATTTCGAAACGGTGTTAGGCAGGCCGGACCAAATGGTTGTTTTTCTCACAATGGGGAATGCAGGTTCGATCAGTATTGCTGGACAGATTTTTTTTTTTTTTACTAACAGTTCTTGAATGAGTAGGCCAATAGACGTAATGCCCAATGTTTGATAAATGGGACGTTTATTTTAATTACGAAGTATCCATTATAATGACGTTTGAAGTCAATAAAAATGACGGATAAAAATATATTCATTAATTCTCTAGACATATCATATACAAATGCTAAAAATTGCAGACAACTTTGTATACTAAAGTTAGTCCAATAAAAGACACGAGCATAACTCAAGGTAGAGGATTACTGATAAGGTCTGTGATATGAATATAAATAACGTGGCTTCCCTGTGTCTCTTCTATAAATACTTTCACGGCTTCTGCTCCGATGAACTTTGATCACTGGTGCCCCCTAAATACGAATTTGAAAGTGATACTAGATTAGCAACAAATCCCACCCTTTTACAGTGAAACCGATAAAATGCAGCCGTAACTTCTACTCCAACAGTTTCTTTCCTCGCACTTCCCGACTGTGGAATTCCCTTCCACATGATTGCTTCCCCGACGGCTACAATTTCCAGGAGTTTAAATGTCAGGTCAATAGACACCTCCTAACACACTAACCTGCTCCCATTTTATCAAGCACTCTTCCCATCTGCCCAACCCTCATCCTCGCTATCCTTACTCATCTGTCACCTTCCTCCTGACATTCCCTATGTCTAACCACTCCTTCTCTTTACCTTCTCCTATGTAACCCCATGCGCAATAGTGGCAGTGGAATGCCTTGCTTGGGGTGAGATGATTAAAAAAAAAAACATAGTAGGATTATGAGGAAATATAACGATTGGCTTTTGATTTGAAGAATTTAACGTTGTTAGCTCTGTTTAGGGTTGCATTGATACAGAAGTTTGTTCCACAAAATTTCAGTTCTTGGGAAAACTTGAGTAGAAATTTCTCGAATTTAGAATAAGGGGTAATTGAGTCGGTTCAGTGGACGTAGCATGGCGAGTCCTAAAGATTTGAACTGGCGGGGATAAAGAATGAGGCTTATTTGAAAAGGTGCCATGGAAATATCGACAGGATAGCAAATAGGCTTGTGATTTTGTGTTTGCGGGGAAAGAGGCTGCAGGACGGAAGATAATTAAATCTCTATAAGACCGCATGGCATCTTCAACCGATATAATTTACCTTGTCAAGATGGAAGGAGTCAGTGTGATTGGATAGGTAGTCCATTTTTCAGCATCTTAAGCAATGTATCGTATATATGTATTCCACTTCAAGTCTAGAGTTGCAACGGATGTTAAAAGTATGGTACCCCTTTCATCATGAGTAGAGAACATTAGGAAAGTGATTGGTAATGAGAAAATTATTGAGAGAAGCAAATTCTAATAATCGAATAGTCATCAACATACAAAGAGTCCCCCCGGAGTAGAGGTTTATCCCTTTTTCCTGTTTAGGATTGGGTTGCCGGTCCCTTCTACAGTCTTCTCCTTCTCTTTCGCTTTCAGTAACCTCTTGCGTCACAGTGGCGTTATCGCCTTGCTTCGAGTGAATTGATAAAAGAAAAAAAGAAAGACAGATAAAGGCTTAAATCTATATTATATGTTTTTAATCGTTTTCACCCCGGGGGTATACATAAGAGAAAAAAATTAGATAGGAGGATAGTAAAGAGAAAGACGAACCAGTTACAGGGGGTGTCAGAGAAAGGAGCAAGAGAAGGATGGGAATACAGGTGTGATGACAGTTGCGAAGGTAGGAGAAAGGAAAAGATATACAGAGTGATGTAGAAAGACTGATGCGCAGGGGGCTACATAAGAGAGAAAGATTAGATGGGAGGAGAGTAAAGAGAAAGACGAACCAGTTACAGGGGGTGTCAGAGAAAGGAGCAAGGGGAGGATGGGAATACAGGTGTGATGACAGTTGTAAAGGTAGAGAGAAAAGAAAAGATATTCAGGGTAATGTAGAATGACTGATGCTCAGAGGGCTACATAAGAGTAAAAGATTATATATGTAGATAGTAAAGAGAAAGACGAACCAGTTACAGGGGGTGTCAGAAAAAGAAGCAGAAGGACAGGATTACAGGTGTGATGACGGTTGCAAAGCGAGAAAGAAAAAGATATACAGGGTGATGTAGAAAGAACTGGAGTCAAGTGATTAAGGGATGGGTATTGACATTGCATTCAAATTCCTGGAGGTTGTAGCCGTCAGTATATACATAGAAATTGGCAATGGCAACAGAAATATTAGTCATTTCCCTATAGAGAAACATTTGGCATTCATTGACCGAGTAGTCAGTAGTGTTTACTGTTGAAATTATAAAATCCTTCTCTTAAATTGTTTTTTCAGGAAAACAGGATTCTAAAGTCAAGTGACTGTTTCGAATATGGATGTGGGTTTCCTTCCTAACCTTCTGTTAGAAGTGTTGGGGAATGTCAACACCTTGATTAAGTCATTATTTACTCTTCGAGTTGCAGTTTAGTTGTTCTTGCTCTTGATAGTCTTCAAGTGACGCTGGTTCTTATATTTGGTACTGTTCTTTGAGATTCTGCCAACAATGTTCACAGAATTTTGGTCTTTGTCAAGACTATCAGGCTTCTCTCGCTCAAAGTATTTTTCACCATTTATCTTCGGAAGTGGTTGTTTACAGCTAAGAATTTAGATATTCCAGAATGGGTTTAGTGCCATGCAGAGTGAGACTACAAATAAACTGCTAGAAAACTGAATGCATGGTCATGAGCAAAAAGAGCAGCCCAAAATGCCAAATACAGGTAGGAGATACTAAAATTATGCAGGTGCAAAAATTTAAATACCTGGGAAGTGTTCTAACAGAAGACGGAATATGTGACACAAAAATTGGCATGGCAAACGACGCATTGCAGAAGTAGAGCAAAGTATTAAGAGACAGGAAAATTTCGCTAGAAACAAAGAAGAGAGTACTGGATTGTTATGTGATGTCAGTTCTTCAATATGGCAGTGAATGCTGGACAATCTCATCGAAGATAAAAAAAAACTTGAAGTGGCGAAAATGTGGTTCTACAGAAGCATACTGGATATAAAGTGGGGGATCAATTCTATATTACCATCAAACTCTAAACTGACCCCTCACTTTGTGGTCACAGCAATTTCTATACATTTATATTCCTGAGATCTAAAAGCACAAGGATGCATTCCATGAGCTGAGTAGAGTATTAAGAGACAGGAAAATTTCGCTAGAAACAAAGAAGAGAGTAGTGGATTGCTATGTGATGTCGGTTCTTCAATATGGCAGTGAATGCTGGACAATATCATCAAAGATGAAGGGAAAACTTGAAGCAACTGAAATCTGGTTAGACAGAAGGATGCTGTGAATATCATGGATTGAGCATGCGAACAATGATGAAATTTTGGAAAGGATGGAAACAAAAAGGAAATTAATAATATACATTAGGAAAAGACAGCTAAAGTTCCTGGGACATGTAATGAGGAAGGAGGGCTTGGAGAATCTGATACTAACAGGCCATATAGAGGAGAGGAGAAACAGGGAAAAACATTGTGTAAGGTACCTGACTGGTCACTGCGGGTGGTTGGCGGAACTGGGCTTGCGCGGTGTAACAGGAGAAGGGGTGCTAAGAGCCACCAGGGATAGGGAGACGTGGAAAGCCATGATCGCCTACGTACTGAAAGGACAAGGCACATAGAAGAATATAAATGCCAACTGTTTATAAGAAATTATAATGTGGATATAAAATGGAGGATCATTTCTATATTATGATCAATATATAAACTGATCCCTCATTTTGTGGCCATGTTGGTTTCTATACATTTATATTCTAGATTTATGGACTTGAGCTAGTGGATGGCAGAGCGGTGTTTGGGTGGAGTAACAAGAGAAAGCGTGCTAAGGGCCACCAGAGATAAGGAGATGTGGAAAGTCATGATCGCTTACGTCATGAAGGGACAAGGCACATAGAAGAAGAAAAAGATGACGTCCATATGGAAGTTTCGACGAGGTTATTTCAGAACAAAACTCCAAATCATATAGTCTTTGCCAAGATTCAAAGGCTCGAAACCAATTTTTCATCATTTATATTCGGAAGCCGCTCTATACGGCTGACAATTTAGATATATCTGAATGGGTTTGGCACAAGGCATGATAAACATATGAAAGTCTTGATCTGACGAAGCTATTTAAGGATATGACTCGAATTTTAAAATTAATGTTGTCGATTCGATTTAGTGGTGTAGGGCGAAAAAGGGTTGCTTGCAGAGTGTGGTCTTTAAGAGGTTCGCTTAGCACACCATTTTACTTGTACAGTGAGTTTGATCCTCACTGAGTGTTTTATGGGGGGGGGAATAAGTTAAAAATAATAAATATTAATAAAGGTTAAGGGCAAAGAAAAATACATAGGTGACGAGGAGATGCTTTTGTCCAGTGCCTTGTAGGTTGTCCCCGACTCTCATAAATTCAGGCTCTGTATTTGTGGTCAATCGATCGGGGTTCAACCGAGGACAGGCGATTGTCCCGACATCTGTCGACTAGAGGACAGTTTCGTATTGAAACGGACGAAGGATGGGAAGAATTGTTCTATTTCAGGTAAAGGATGGGAGCCATCTTTCGCATAAAGAAGGGAAAAAATACAAAACCTAATACTGGGTAAAAATAGTCGGAGGGAAAGGAAAAAAATGTCACAAAGGAAAAAAAAAAAGATGAAAATATGAAACTGGAAATGAAAAATAGAAAAGGAAAGAAAAAAAAGTTACCGAAACAAAATGAATGAGAAAACGCAAGAAAGAAAGAAAGAAAGAAAGAAAGAAAGAAATAGGGTGTTATTACAAAACGAATCAGGAGAAAAAAAGGAAGGAAGGAAGGAAATAGTAAAGGAAAAAGTGTATCATACAAAATGAATGAGAAGACAGGAAGAAGAAGGGAGGAATGAATAAGTGAATGAAGAAAGAAAGAAACAAAGAAACAAACAAACAAACAAACAAATTATCATAACAAAATTAAAGAAATAGGGTAATGAATGAGAATAAAAAGAAAGAAAAAATTGAATAAAAGGAGAAAGAAAGAAAGACAGAAAGAAAGAAAGACAGAAAGAAAGAAAGAAAGAAAGAAAGAAAGAAAAAGAAAAAAAGAAAGAGAGTACCGGCATAATGAATGAGAATAAAAAGAAAGAAGAAATGGAATGAAAGCAGGAAAGAAAGAAAGAAAAAAAGAAAGAAACAAACAAACAAACAAACTAACAAACAAACAAACAAACAATAGGACAAAGTCAAAGTAAGTTAAAGAAAGAAAGAAAGAAAGAAATAGGGTACCGGCATAATGAATGAGAATAAAAAAAGAAGAAATGGAATGAAACGAAGAAAGAAAGAAAGAAAGAAAGAAAGAAAGAAAGAAAGAAAGTACCGGCATGATGAATGAGAATAAAAAGAAAGAAGAAATGGAATGAAAGCAGGAAAGAAAGAAAGAAACAAACAAACAAACAATGGGACAAAGTCAAAGAAAGAAAGAAAGAAAGAAATAGGGTACCGGCATAATGAATGAGAATAAAAAAAAAGAAATGGAATAAAAAGAAGAAGGAAAGAAAGAAAAAAGAAAGAAAGAAAGAAAGAAAGAAAGAAAGAAAGGAAGAAAGAAAGAAGTAAACAATGGGACAAAGTCAAAGTAAGCTGAAAATGGAAACAAAGAAAGAAAGAACGAAATAGGTTCCCGCAAAATGAATGAGAATAAAAAGAAAGAAAAATGGAATGAAAGGAAGAAGGAAAGAAAGAAAAGAAGAAAGAAAGAAAGCAAGAAAAAGAAAAAAAGAAAGAAATAGGGTTCCGGCAAAATAAATGACAATAAAAAAAAAGAAAACATGGAATGAAAGGAGTAAGAAAAGAAAGAAAGAAAGAAAAAAAGAAAGAAAGAAAGAAAGAAAGAAAGAAAGAAAAAAAGAAAGAAAGAAAAATAAATTATTACTACAAAATGAATGTGAAAAATACCTAAAAAGAAATATGAAAAATTAAAAAGAAGGAAAAAATGAAAGTAAGAGAAAAAAAACTAAAATAAGCAAAGTCATTATGGGAGTTCCCAAGTCAGCAGGCCTTGTACCAGAGACGGCAAACTCTGACAACAAAATCCCATATGTACATTGTGTTGGCCACCATGCACTACCCAATGTATTTAAGGCCTCTGGGTGATCAAACTCTGTGATAATATGACATGCGACCATCACAAACACCTCACGCGTGTCACACCGTGCACCTGTATGCGCTATGCTGTTTTGATAGAGAGAGTGTGCTTTGTGCATAAGCAAATGACACTTTAAGCAGATTTTATCTCTACTTGATCTCATCTCATATCAGTCATACATGATACACATTTGGGCGATCATGTCTCGAAAAAGACATGACTGACTGAGCAGAAAATTATCCCGCAGTAGGTTGCCATTGCCTTCTGCGGTAGATTGGTTGCCAGCCAAGGCTATAGAACCCAATCTTGTCCTGTTATTTGACTCATAGGTAAAGGGAAAAGAAATCTATTATATTATTATGTAATAATTAGTGGGGGATCGGTTTCCTATTGTTATGAAGTAATAAACTGATTCCCCACTTTATGACCAATGTAAGCCTTAATCATTATTCCAACTATTATATTGAGTCAGTCAGTTAAGTGCCATACATGATACACGCTTTGGTCGATCATGTCTCGAAAGACTGGCCAGAAGATTATCCCGCAGTAGGTTGGTATTGCTTTCTGCAGTAGATTAGTTACCAGCCAAGGCTATAGAACCTAATCTGTCCTGCTATTTAACCCATGACTGGAAGAAAGAGACGGATTAATGCCTTTCCCAAGGATATTTGTGCGTAAATGAATATATCCACTGCACCACAACGCTCATCCCATCTCATTTACAATTCTCATAAAAGACGAGTGACAAAGTAGGTTTTTATTCATTATTTTGTGTTCGTATATGTGTTTTCTTTTTCTTCGTTGGCATAAAGCGTGTAAAAATTGTCCAAATATTCTACATATCTGAACTCTTTCTGCTATTTTCTTGCCCATTATTAAGGATATTTCTTTTTGTAATTGTATATTTATATCTATCAAAACTTATTTATAAATGGAAGTTTGTCTGAATGCGTGTGTATGAGTGTGTGTGTTTGTCCATTACCTATAGACTCCGAAACGGGTGAACCGATTTTCTTGAAAATTTACACAGTTGTACTATAAGCGTCCGCGAGTGTTCTTAGCTAGGTTTTGTGTCGAGGTAAACCCCGATAAATATCGAAAATCGATAATCGAAAAAAATCGGGTTATAGAAGGAGTGGTCCGATTTTAATCAATTTTGATACACTCATAGACAAAGACATTAGAAACGATATTCAGAAGTTTCAAGGTTGCAGTTCTTACAATAGTACAGAAAATCGATAATATATATATATAAAAAAGGCAAGATGTTTGTGTGTGTATCTGTTTATCTGCCTGTATGTCTGTATTTTTCAGCCCTTTTATTTTAGTTTTTGCTTCGGGTTTGGTTCTAAGTAGGTATAATTGTAGTTCTTTGTCACAGCCATGATACCATTTACTCAGAGGACTTATTTAGCCTTTAAAATTCAGTTTACGACAAAAAACTTATTTGATATCGATACCAGAAAATCAAAATTTGATTCACATCCATTCATTTTTCTTTCAGTCTACGGTTTCGCTTTAACTGGAAACAACTATTGCTTTTTAGTTTTTCGTGCCAACGTTTAAAGAGTCTGAGCTACAGGACCATGGATTAGTTTTAAAGCTTTCATTATACCCGAGCAACGCCGGGCTATATTGCTAGTTTTTATAAACATATCGCTCCAAGCAAGGCATTTTACTGCTACTGTTTTGCATGGTGTTACATAGAATGAAAGTTATGAGAAAGAGTGACAGGTTATAGGGGGTATCAGGAAGTGGGTAAGAGAAGGATGAGAATACTGATGAGAGTGGAGTGGACGGAGAAAGGAGCATGAGAGAAAGTTATGAGAAAGAGTGACAGGTTATAGAGGGTGTCAGGAAGTGGATAAGAGAAGGATGAGTATAATGATGAGAGTGGAGTGGATGGAGAAAGGAGCATAAGAGAGAGGATACAGGTTAGTGAGATAGGATATGACTATTGACTTTACATTTAAACTCTTGGAGATTGTAGCTCTCGAGAAACCAAGTAAATGAAAGGGAATTCCACAGGCGGGAAGTACGAGAAAAGAAGCTGAAGGAGTAGAATTTGCGTTTACAATTTATTAGTTTCACAGTAAAAGGGTGGGACTTAGTTGCTAATCTTGTGGCTCGAATTAATTCATATATATTCATATATTCAACGTATATCACCTGAAGAATGTCAGCGCGTACAATGGTTGAAATGTCGAAATATATATATATATATATATATATATATATATATATATATATATATATATATCCGAGTGAATACAGAACGAAGAAAATATTTTTTACAACGTAGAAAACATTAATTTAAAACGGTGCTGTCAATTTAAAATAGAGCTGTAAATATTATAAATTATATTTTAGAACATATACAGAATTTTTGTTATATATCCACTACAATTATACATTTGTTTCGACAATGAAACTACAATGTCTCATCAGGCGGTGTGGACAGGAATGTATATATATATATATATATATATAACGAATATTAACGAAATATTCTTTAAACAACCAACATAAATAATCAGGCCGGTAGAAATATATATATATATATATATATATATATATATATATATATATATATATATATACTGTTTGATTATAAACCAAAATAACTACTTAAATACGAGTATCATTCAAAAATAATGTTCAAACAAATCATTTCAAATTGTCGGTTGTTTAAAGGCCATTTCGTTAATCTTCGTTAATTTCCGTAACATGTTTACATTTGTTTTACTTTATGATACATTTTATCGAGTTAATTCATATACGTAGATTGTGATTTATATCTCTTGTGGAATGGTTTTCTTCTTAAGGCATTTAGTCTATTGTAACCGTCTTCATGTTATTCAGCGTTGACTTTTTGGTTTTTATTCTTTATTACTTGTGCTTCCAATTGTTTTTAGTCTTTCTTTACATATAGTTGAGGCTATTATCCTTGTATTTTCAACAGGGTGTGCGTTGTAGTGCAGTGAATATCGACTTGGAACGAGAAATCATGGAGACGAGTTCAAATTCCAGTTGAATTCCTTGCATTCACTTACGCGCTAATATAATATATATATCTGATTCTTGGAAAGGGATATATATCTCATTACCAGAAAGGGATATATATCTGATTCCCAAAAAGGGATATATATCTGATTCCCAGAAAGGGATATATATCTGATTCCCGAAAAGGGATATATATCTGATTCCCAGAAAGGGATATATATCTGATTCCCAAAAAGGGATATATATCTGATTACCAGAAAGGGATATATATCTGATTCTCGAAAAGGGATATATATCTGATTCTCGGAAAGGGATATATCTGATTCGCAGAAAGGGATATATATATCTGATTTCCGGAAAGGGGTATATATTAATACCTTGGGAAAGGTATTAATCCGTCTCTTCCTTCCAGTTATGGGTTAAATAGCAGGACAGATTGGGTTCTATCGCCTTGGTCGGCAACCAGTCTATCGCAGAAAGCAATGGCAACCTACTGCGGGATAATCGTCTGCCCAGTCAGTCGTGTTTCTTTCGAGACATGATTGCCCAAGCGTTTAGCACGTATGGCACTTAACTGATATTGCGGGTGGAGTTTGATTGGTTTCTCTGTAGGTTTAAATGAGTCAAATAATATTTATGAATTCATCTGTCGCTTAAAAACTGCGTTCCTGGTCAATCCAAATTATATATATTATTACTGTTATTAATGTTCGGCACTCAACGATTGTATATATTTGCAATTTATCGCTTCTTTGCGGGTGAAAGAAACCTTGTTCATTGTATCCCCAATGGCAAATTAGCCCTTTCTATTAACTCGTGACACTGTGTCTCTTATATTTATTTTTAGTTACTCTATGCCTCTGTTTTAAAATATGGCGGTGACATTTCCCGCCAAATAATCTTTATAGCCCTGTAAAACACTGTCATACCATGCGTCATTTCCCTGTCTTTTGACACCCCATCAAATTGGCGAAGATATCTTGGCCAATGAAGGTGACTCCTTTTTGTAAAGAAGCTAAAACAATCTCCGAGTGTTTTAAGTTGTCGGAACAAATCGGCAGTTATTGCTGTCAGATGAGGTGTTTGACGTGTGGTTGGACCCATTTTTCTCTGCAGTCTGTCTGTGCGAACTCATTGCATTGCGAGTGAACAAAACACATTGCTAATATCGGCCCGATGTAAATTACGATCAATGAATATATTTAGCTGTGTCAGCACAATAAAACATCTGTCACTGGGTCGTTTATTTAATAAGACATACATACCTATGTCCTCGTGTAATTTTGAACACAAGAACATGTTAACTCTTTAACATTAAGCTTAACAAATACTTACATTAACCGCAAAAATCAGAGCATATATTAAGAGGGTGATGTTTATGGGATGAATCACCTGTGCTTAAACATGTAAATGTATTTATGTTTAAATTTTTTCCCGCGTCTAAATTTGATTATATATCTAGAAAATACTTATATCTTCTTAATGCGCTGTGCCCATCAAGCCATAAGCGATCATGGATTTCTACTTGGATCCGCCTCTTGTCGCTCTCAATAATTTTTCTCTTGGTATCTCTTCCAAGCCCTACTCCGTCAACCATTTGCTCAGACCTAAGAAGTACGTCTCGCGCTGCTTTCCCCTGTCTCTTCTTCCATTTATCCGACCTGTGAGTATCAAGTTCTCCAGACCCTCCTTCCTCATTACGTGTCCCAGGTATCTCATTTGTCTCTTCCTGATATTTATTATCAGTTTTCTTCTCGTTTGCATTTTTTCCAACACCTCATCGTTGCAGACGTGCTATGTCCATGGTATCCCTAGCATCCTTCTGTAAAACCACATTTCTGCTGCCTCAAGCATCTTCTTCATTTTTGATGAGATCATCCAGCATTCACTTCCATACAGAATGTCATATATCACAAGGCAATCCATCACTCTTTACTATCTATCTATCTATCTATCTATCTATCTATCTATCTATCTATCTATCTATCTATCTATCTATCTATCTCGGTCCTTCCATATCTATCTATCTATCTATCTATCTATCTATCTATCTATCTATCTCGGTCTTTCCATATCTATCTATCTATCTATCTAGCCTTCTGCAAAAACCACATTTCTGCTGCCTCCAGCCTCTTCTTCATTGTTGATGAGATTGTCCAGCATTCACTTCCATACATAAGGACAGATATCACATAGCAATCCATCACTCATTACTATCTATCTATCTATCTATCTATCTATCTATCTATCTATCTATCTATCTATCTCTATCTCAGTCTGTTCATATCTATCTATCTATCTATCTATTCTTCTGCAAAAAAACACATTTCTGCTGCCTCAAGCCTCTTCTTCATTTTTGATGAGATCGTCAAGCATTTACTTCCATACAGAAAGACAGATATCACATAGCAATCCATCACTCTTTACTATCTATCTATCTATCTATCTATCTATCTATCTATCTATCTATCTATCTATTGTTCTGCAAAAAAACACATTTCTGCTACCTCAAGCCTTTCTTTCGTCTTTGATGAGATCGTCCAGCATTCACTTCCATAGCGATGGACAGATATCACGTAGCAATCCACTACTCTTTTCTTTGTTTCTAATGTCACTTTTCTGTCTTTTAAATGGTAGACTTCTCAATATATAAGACAGACCTGTTGAGACAAATTATCTAGTATGACACACTGAACCAAATTTCATTGAAAGAGACCGAGCAGTAAATTTAATTTAACTAAAGTATTTAAAATAACTTGTAACTGCATCTCTGGCTTCTCGAGAAAAATAAAATCGATCGCAATCTGGCAGCTTAACTTTCTCAGAGAGAGGATGTGGCTTCAATTTTTATATGATCCAGAAAGGGATATATATCTGATTCCCGGAAAAGGATATATATCTGATTCGGGGTAGCTAAACGGTTTACGCAAATGTAACCGGGTAGGACAATCTAACAATTAGACGTAATGGATGGTACTCATCGTATGCTGAGACGTAGGCGTAGTCAATAAACGTAGACCAATAGTCGTAGACCTGTAGATCTCTCGTGATGGACCAATAGACCTATGGACGTAGACATCGCCTCGCCTCCGTCTGTATTTATGGCTGACACCAGCCAATCACATTATTGTGAGGGGGAACCAAGGTGTATGCATATTCATTACATAAATTTTGTTCCTTCTACAAATATTTTCACGGCTTCTGCTCCGACGAGATAAGCTCTCTGGTTCCCGCTCTACAAGAATTTACTTGAGCTACTACACTGGCAAATAGGCCCCCCTTTTACAGTCAAAACAGTAAAATAGAGCCGTCACTTCTACTCCACAGTTTCTTTTCTCGCACTTCCCGCCTGTGGAACTCTTTCCGTATACTTGCTTTCCTGATAACTAGTACCTCATAAGAGTTTAAGTGCAATGTCAATTGCCATCTCGTATCTCCTTGATTCCTATTTTTTCGTATCCTTTCTCCGACAATCTGTTTTACAGAAGTTAGCAAAAAAAGTGAAAAGAAAGGCCTGAACATAAACCTCAAGAAAACTGAATGTTTGGTCATCAGCAAAAAGAGGAGACCAATATAGCAAATGCAAGTTGGAGAATCTAAAATAAAAGAAGTAAAAAATTTCAAATACCTGGGAAGTGTTTTCACAGAGGATGGAAAGTGTTGTATTATAGAGGAATGACAATACATATATATATAAGTAAGTAATACGTTTATTCTCGGTAGATACAGCAGTACAGGTCCGTGTAGGATGGCAACAACTAGTGAGCTGCGTGGACAAACGACCGTGCTAGCCAACAGTTACCGACTTCACTGTCGCTACTCGATATTAGTCCTTTATATATTGTGAACCGTATGTTACGTGTTCGAGCTACGTCACAATAGAAAGCGCGACATAGAGATCCAAAGACGCATTGGAATGGCCAAAGACGCATTTCAGAAGCTAACCAGAATACTGAAAGACAGGAAAACTCATTAGAAACAAAGAAAACAGTGCTGGATTGCTTTGTGATATCTGGCTTTCTGTATAGAAGTGAATGCTGGACGATCTCACCAAAGATGAAGGAGAGGCTTGAGGCAGCAGAAATGTGGTTTTACAGAAGGATGCTGAGGATACCATGGACAGAGCACGTGTGCAGCGATGAGGTGTTGGAAAGGATGCAAACGAGAAGAAAACTGATAATAAATATCAGGAAGAGACAAATGAAGTTCCTAGGATAGGTAATGAGGAAGAAGGGCCTGGAGAACTTGATACTCACAGGTCAAATAAATGAAAGAAGAGACAGGGGAAAGCAACGCAAGACGTACTTGTTAGGTCTGAGCAAATGGTTGACGGAGTGGGGCTTGGAAGAGATACCAAGAGAAAAATTATTGAGAGCGAGAAGTGAAGCCAAGTAGAATTCCATAGTCGCCTATGTCCTGAAGGGACACGGCACATGAAGAAGAAGAAGACGAAATAAAACTAAAAGCATTCCTGTGTAGCTAATCAATAATAAGATGAGGTGGATTCATACCTATTCAGAAATTATAATGTGGATATAAAGTGGGGTATCAATTCTCAATTTTAATCACGATATAAAGTGATCCCTCATTTTGTGACCATGCTACTTTTTATCCATTTATATTTTAGATTTATGGGCTTGGGAAAATGGATTGTAGAGCAGGGGTTGGGAGAGATACCAAGATAAAAATTATTGAGAGCGACAAATGACAGAGCCAAGTAGAAGTCCATGGTCGTCTACGTCCTGAAGGGACACGGCACATGAAGAAGAAGTTATATAATCTGACTAACTGGGTGGCAGAGCCTACCATTTCGATTTTATTCCTATTGCGCCTTCTAATTTTCAAGAAGCGTTAGAAAATTGACTCCAGCGATCACCTCCTGTGATGATTGTCTCTTTTTGTACGTCTCCCTATCCCTGGTGGCTCTTAGCACGCTTTCTCCTATTACACCACCCAAACACTGTTCTGCCATCCACTAGCCCAAGCCCATAAATCTAGAATATAAATGTATAGAAACTAGCATGGCCACAAAATGAGGGATCAGTTTATATATTGATTATAATATAAAAATGATCCTCCATTTTATATCCACATTATAATTTCTTATAAACAGTTGGCATATATATTCTTCTTCTATGTGCTCTGTCCTTTCAGGACGTAGGCGATCATGGATTTCCACGTCTCCCTATACCTAGTGGCTCTTAGCACGCCTTCTTCTGTTACACCATGCAACCCTCGTTCCATCATCTACCTGATTATGTCCTTTATACATGTTATCCGCTGCTTTCCCCTGTCTCTTTTTTCCTCTATCTGGCCTGTTAGTATCAGTTTCTTCAAGCCCTCTTTCCTCATTTCATGTCCCAGGAACTTCAGTTGTCCCTTCCTGGTGCTCAGTATTAATTTTCTTTTCGTTTCCATCATTTCCAAGACCTCATCATTGCTCACATGCTCGACCCATGATATTCGCAGCATCCTTCTGTAGAACCACATTTCAGCTGCTTCAAGTTTTTCCTTCATCTTTGATGATATTGTCCAGCATTCACTGCCATATTGAAGAACCGACATCACATAGCAATTCAGTACTCTCTTCTTTGTTTCGAGCGAAATTGTCCTGTTTCTTAATACTTTACTCAACTTCTGGGATGCCTCCTTGTGCTTTTGGATCTCAGGAATATAAATGTATAGAAACTGATGTGACCACAAAGTGAGGGGTCAGTTTATATATTGATTGTAATATAGAATTGATCCCCCACTTTATATCCATTATACTTCTGTAGAATCACATTTCAGCTGCTTCAAGTTTTCCCTTCATCTTTGATGATATTGTCCAGCATTCGCTGCCATATTGAAGAACTGACCTCACATAGCAATCCAGTATTCTTCCTTGTTTCTAGCGAAATTGTCCTGTTTCTTAATACTCTACTCAGCTCATGGAATGCATACTTTTGCTTTTGTATCTCAGGAATATAAGTGTATAGAAACTGATGTGACCACAAAGTGAGGGATCGGTTTATATATTGATTGTAGTATGGAATTGATCCCCCACTTTACATCCAGTATTATGTAGAACCGCTTCTGGAACGCGTCTTTCGCCATGCCAATTCGCCATGCCAATTCGCCTTCGGCTCTCTATGTCACTTCTAAAGTATTTAAATTGTTGAACTACAATTCCCGAAATGAACGAGAAAATAAATGCGTGTGTGTGAGCATTAATGTGCGTATTCTTTCAAATGTGTATTTATGAACCACGCAGAGTGTGTATTTGTTGATTACGTCACACCTTTGTGTGTGTATATACATGCAATGTTCGGCGAGAAGATTGTATTGCATATGTGCAAAAGGCCGTGTGAGATTACCAAAGTGTAGAAATTAGTGGAACATTGTTCAAGTTTACAGATTTCATAATTTTTTTTCCAGGGTTTTAATCGAAATTGTAGTCCCAGCTGTGAGAGAAGCTTGAACTGGAACAAATAGATATTCGTTTGAAAACAGAAAAACATTTTTTTTTTTGCGGGTGGGGGGGGGGGGGTTCTTTCGTTCTTTCTTTCTTTGCTTTGCATTTCAGTTTTATTTCCATTTTTCTGCTTGCTTTTATTTACGAATTCTTTTTCGCTTATTCTGGTTTTTGTCAATCCGTCCTTTTAGTTTTTTCTTTCTTTTTTCCTACCATTTTACCACAATCGTTCTTCTCTGAACGTAATCTTTTTTCGTCTTTCTCTTTCTTTCTTTCTTTCTTTCTTTCTTCTTTCTTTCTTTCTTTCTTTCTTTCCATTTTCTAAACTCTTTGTTCAATGGGTTTATTTGTTTTCATTCTTCCTTTCTTTCTTTTTACGTATACAACATTTTCTTTTTCTTTCTTTCTCTTTCCTTCGTTTTCTTTCTTTCTTTCTTTCTTTCTCAATATTCGTCTATATGTTATTTTTTCTTTCACCTACTCTTTTTTATTTTTTATTTTCTCTATGCTTCTTTCTTTCTTTCTTTCTTTCTTTCTTTCTTTCTTTCTCAATATTCATCCTTGTGTTAAGATTATTTCTTTCACCCACTCTTTTTCGTTTTTTTCTTATTCAGACTCTTTCTTTCTTTCTTTCTTTCTTTCTTTCTTTCTTTCCATTTTCTAAACTCTTTGTTCAATGGATTTATTTGTTTCATTCTTCTTTTCGTTCTTTTTCTTTTTCTTTCTTTCTCTTTCTTTCGTTTTTTTCTTTCTCTTTCTTTCTTTCTCAATATTCGTCTATATGTTATTTTTTCTTTCACCTACTTTCTTTTTTATTTTCTTTATCTTACTTTCTTTCTTTCTTTTTTCTCTCGTTCTTTCTCAATATTCGTCCATGTGTTGATATTATTTCTTTCGCCCACTTTTTTTTGTTTTTTCTTATTCAGACTCTTTCTTTCTTTCTTCCTTTATGTCTTTCTTTCTTTCTTTCTTTTTCAATATTTGTCCATGTGTTGACATTATTTCTTTCACCCACTCTTTTTTCTTATTCTTTCTTTCTTTCTTTCTTTCTTTCTTTCTTTCTTTCTTGTGTAGATTCACCGCCGCTCTCGCTTTTATTCCTAATATTTGTACAAATGTGAATAAAAGGAGGACATTTTATCTTAATTCCAGTAACATCATCAGGATAAATTTCGTGATAACTTCTTTGGGGCAGAAACGATCCTAATACGTGTCTTTGACATAACCACGTAGAAGATTTGGCTTGGCAAATCACAAAGTGCTAGTCATTGTTAAAGATGGCACGTCTGCACAAACATATCATTTCTCTAAACAAGCACCAGTTTTTTCCTTGTGTGTCGTCTGCATCCTCCATTTTGAAAGAAAGAAAAGAAACTGTATATTTCTAGCCGAGCCTTTTTATTTCATGAATCAGGAAAAAAACAACGAAGGCAGAAAAATGAATGAAAAACAATTAAAAATTGGAAGAAATGAATAACGAAGTAAAAGATTGAAAAAATAAAAAAAGATGAGGTGAAGGGAAGAATAAATGAAAGAAAAAAAGAATGAGTAAAATAAAAAATAGATGAAAAATACAGGAAATGAAAGAAGAATAAGAGATGAAAATAAATTAAAAAAGAAGAAAAGAATAAAAGATTAAAAGGAAAGAAACATGGTAAATGTTTCTTTGTAACTCCCGACGGCTTTTCCCCCTTCAAATTTATCCAAAATAGCATTATCTCTGTGCAAATGTATATGCTGAACTCAAATCAACAATTAGTTATTGAAGAAACTTACCTTTTTTATCTAAATGTCCATAAAAAAAAAACGAACTATATCTCGCACTTTTTCTCTCCCGTAACTCTCACGAAGTCATGTAATTAACTGCAGAATGATGTACTGTGTAGGCAACGAATTTCGGCCGATTTGCTTCCGCCTGTTTACTTCCGGTTAGGAAAGTAATGCGCTTTTTTTTGTATTACTTAACCTGCGCATTACTTTCCTAACCAAAAGTAAAGAAGCGGAAGTAAATCGACCGAAAGTAATGCGCAGGGTGAGGAATACAAAAAAAAAGCGCATTACTTTCCTAACCGGAAGTAAACAGGCGGAAGTAAATCGGCCGAAATTCGTTGCCTACGCAGTACCTCATTCTGCAGTTAATTACATGACTTCGTGTGAGTTACGGAAGAGAAAAAGTGCAAGATATAGTTCGCTTTTTTATGGACATTTACATTAAAGAAGGTAACTTTCTTCAATAACTAATTGTTGATTTGAGTTCAGCATATACATTTGCACAGAGATAATCCTATTTTGAATAAATTTGAAGGGGGAAAAGCCGTCGGGAATTACAACGAACATTTACCAGAAAAATAAATAAAGAAAAAGAGTAAAAGAAAATTGAAAGAAAAAAAAACGCTACAAAAAAAATAAAAACATTAAGGAAAAATAACAATGAAAATAATATAAAACAAGAAAAAATCTAAGAATGTGATTAAAAGAAGGAAATATGCAAGTATATGACATGAAGAAAAAATAAAATGAAGAAAATAAAATATTGAAGAATAAAGAATAAAAGAAATACTAAATAAATGAAGAAAACAGTGAAGAATGAAAAATAGATGAAAGAAGACAATGACGAGTCGACCGGAAGTTGCTGTCTCAAAGTCAGGAGTCGAATGACCAAAATCAGACATCTTCGCATAGGATCCGAGTTGCACTTCCGGCAGCGTTTAGAAAGATTCGGAAAATAAAATTGATATTATTATTCGACCACTGACAGCGCTTCCCTCGCATTTTTGAAGGGTTTCGTTTTTGAGCCAGCACCTTCTAGCTGGAAACTATAAATACGAATACATAACAAAGGAAGTGGTTCAGAAAAGGAATCCGGGAATTGTGGGAACTCAGACAGGTATCACTCAGCAATTGAATAGACATTTCCTACTTTGCCGATGTGGATTCTTCTCTTGTCCTTTTTATTAAACACACCACAATGTGTGTAAGTGAACCTTTTCCTTCTTCTAAAGAAAACAGACCTCAATGTATGCAAGTTAACTATTCCCGTTTTCTCAAGCGTTTTATTGAACACACCTCAATGTGTTCAAATAAACTTTCCCCTTCTTCTCAAGGGTTTTATTGAACACACCTCAATGTGTGTAAAGGAACTTTTCCATTTTTCTCGAGGGTTTTATTAAACAGGCCTCAATGTGTGCAAGTTAACTTTCTCTTCATCTTAAAGGTTTTATTGAACACATCAATGTGTGTACGTGAACTTTTCCCTCTTTTTCGAGAGTTTTATTAAGCACACCACAATGTGTGTAAGCAAACTTTTTCCTTCTTCTCAAGGGTTTTATTGAACACATCTCAATGTGTCTAAGTAAAGTATTCCCTTTTTTGCAAGCGTTTTATTCAACACACCACAATGTGTTTAAGGGAACATTTCCATTTTTCTCGAGGGTTTTATTAAATACATCACAATGTGTGTAAGTGAAGTTTTCCCTTCTCAAGAATTTTATTGAACACACATCAATGTTTGTAAGTTAAAACTTCCGTTCTTCCCAAGATTTTATTGAACACACATTAATGTGTGTAAGAGAACATACCTTTTTTTTCAAGGTTTTTATTAAACTCGACACAGGGTGTACAAACATCAGATATATTATTTCTTATGGTAACATATTTGTCTTGCGTTTCATTCAAGATTCGTGTATTTAAATTTAATTTATTGCATAAATATTACCGTGTTACGGGTTTTATTCTAAGTACGTCGTTTCAAGATGGTCTTATTACGGACAACATCTGTAATAACGACCTAAATTAGATCGTACACCAATAACTTTTTACTGACTCCCCAACTAATGGTGACATACCAACGTGAAACAAACTTTCAGAAAGCAGCCATTTTCTTCTTAACAAATTAGTGATTAATTACAATCCTCATTCTTTCAACGTGAAGTTTATTTTATTGATCGTGGAATAGAGCACAGAAGCGGTGATAACCATACACTACCGGCCATAATTATTAGGCAACCCCAGTGTTTTAAAAAATGATGTATTTCATACTATTTTTTTAGTATTTATTGCCAATTGAATAATTGTAAATGAAAATAGAAGGGTTCTTTTGTTAATATTGCACAATAACATGTGCATCAAATGAATTTATAAATATTTAATAATTACTTATTTGCAGTTTCATCAATTAAATAATTAATATAATTTAGGGTGATTCGGACGAGTTCATCTTTGCTTCTTTGCCTTGTATAATTTTGCGAAGAAATAATAACAAAAGAACCATTTTATTTTCATTTAGAATTATCCACTTGGCAATAAATACTAAAAATAGTATGAAAGACATCATACTAACAATTATGGCCGGTAGTGTATATATATATATATATATATATATATATATATATAGGAAAAACTACTAAAAAGTTGTAAGTTTAAAAATGTATTTTTTTGACAGTATTTATTTATTTCTATTATTATATTTGATATTTCAGTCTGTCCTCGGCCTTTCATCAGGAACAAAATCATAAATGAAAGGCACTCTGTAAATTGTATATATATATATATATATATATATAGATAATCTACAAGGTGCGATGGGTAAATTGTCGCTATTTGCCTTGTAAAATTTTGCAAAGTAATAATAACAAAAGAACCATTCTATTTTCATTTAGAATTATCCACTTGGCAATAAATACTAAAAATAATATAAAATACATAATTTCTTTTTAAAAACTGGGGTGGCCTGATAATTATGGCCAGCAGTGTATATATATATATATATATATAGCCAATCTACAAGGTGTGATGGGTAAATTGTCGCTATTTGCCTTGTAAGATAGTTTCGGCTGGATATAATTCCATGAATCGAAACCGGTGCTGATGAGGTCAGCACATCTTTTTATCAATGAAATATTAATATTAATGAAAAGTTTTTGTTTTTATTCTTTCTTATTTTAGAAAACTGAAAATGTCTTCTAATTTTCTATTCAAAAATGTTTTGCTGAGAATTAATTTTTTTCTTTCAAAAATGAATTGTTGGTAATATTTTTCCTGTAAATTTTTCTATAAAAGTCTATTTTTATGTATATATTTCTATAGAAGTCTATTTCCAAAATTTCGTAGTGTTTTGTCCCCAGTTTGGGGGTTAACTATTTGTCCATAGCTGGGACCCTAACAGGTGCTACCACTTCAGGTCAGGGTGGACCGGGGAACAACAGCAATTAAGAGGTGGTTCCATGCTCCTCATAACCTTCCGGATGCAGTTTACCGTCATGCCCAGGACCGATAGGCTCTTTGAAGGGATGCTTTAAAGAAATACAAAAGTTGTCATCACAAGTACAGTTCGCATCTTACGAAAGGCTTTACCAATGTAAAATATGTGTGCTTTTTGGATTCAAAATTGAAAATGTCACGGCACCATTTCTGATCTTTGGTCTCTGTTTGGGACCCGGAAGAAAATGAGTATACAATAGAAATCAATAATAATAATAATAATAATAATAATAATAATAATAAATGAAGCCATTTCTGATCTTAGGTCTCTGGTTGGGACCCGGAAGGAAATGTGTATACAACAGAAATCAATAATAATAATAATAAATGTAGCCATTTCTGATCTTAGGTCTCTGGTTGGGACCCGGAAGGAAATGTGTATACAACAAAAATCAATAATAATAATAATAATAATAATAACTTAAGCCATTTCTGATCTTAAATCTCTTGTTGGGACCCGGAAGGAAATGTGTATACAACAGAAATCAAAGGAAATAATAATAATAATAATAATAATAATAATAATAATAATAATAAATAATAATAATAAAATACAAACAAGAATTACAGTTAGTAGATTCTGTAGAAAAGCAAAACAGTAGCCAAGAACCAACTATTGCGGCAAAAAATATGAAAATGAAAGCCAAAGATAAAGCTCTTGAAAAGATGAAACAGCGCTGGCAAGACAAACCTCTGCATGGCCAATATCCAGTACGTGCCAATAAATCCAATGTTGACAAAGTTAATACTCATCGATGGTTACGTGCATCTGGATTAAAGTCTGAAACTGAAGGATTTATACTTGCAGCACAAGACCAAAGTCTTTTCACGAGAAACTTTCAGGCAAATATTATGCATAATAATATGGATCCAAAATGCAGGTTTTGTGATAAACACCAAGAAACAATAGACCACCTAATCTCAGGCTGTTCTGTGCTTGCCCCAAATGAATATAAAAATCGCCACGATAGAGTTGGGCAATATTTACATTGGGCAATGTGCAAACATTATGGAAAAGCTGTAAACAAACACTGGTATGAACATCATCCAGCACCGGTTACAGAAATAG
This sequence comes from Ascarosepion bandense, assembly GCA_037127315.1. Taxonomy (NCBI): domain Eukaryota; kingdom Metazoa; phylum Mollusca; class Cephalopoda; order Sepiida; family Sepiidae; genus Ascarosepion; species Ascarosepion bandense. The sequence continues at coordinate 812,730 of JBBBDQ010000375.1, forward strand.
AAGATGTAACCATTCTATGGGATTACACCATCTACACAGACAGAAAAATTGAAGCAAACAGGCCAGACATTATTGTTAAAAACCAGAAGGAGAAAACTTGTCTATTAATTGATATGGCTTGTCCAGCGGATTGTAACATAGCAATCAAGGAATTTGAAAAACTGTCAAAATATAAAGACCTGGAAATTGAAATAGAAAAAATGTGGAAATTGAAAACAAGAGTTGTGCCAGTGATAGTAGGTGCACTTGGAATGATAAAAAATGGAACAAAACAACACATTGAAAGAATCCCTGGAAACCCCAGCTTAAGAGATATACAAAAAATTGTATTATTAAGTACAGCCCACACACTAAGGAAAACGTTATCTATGTAATGCTGAGGATGATAGGGAGGATAGAAAAACATGAAATGGAGTCATGACAACACGCCACTACCTGCCTTAGGTCTCCCCGCAGACTTGGTTGGTAGTGAGACCAATGCAGAAATCGAAATATGATGAAAAATGACATAATAATAATAAATGAAGCCATTTCTGATCTTAGGTCTCTGGTTGGGACCCGGGAAGGAAATGTGTATACAACAGAAATCAAAGGAAATAATAATAATAATAATAATAATAATAATAATAATAATAATAATAATAAATGAAGCCATTTCTGATCTTAGGTCTCTGGTTGGGACCCGGAAGGAAATGTGTATACAACAAAATCAATCATAATAATAATAATAATAATTTTTCCTATGTAGCATACTTTCGAATAATGCACCGAAATCCTTCCTCGTAAGACTCCTTGGAGATACCTAATTATCATTGAACGCGCAAGTAGTATATCTTCTTTTTTTTTAATCATTTCACCCCAAGCCAGGCATTTCACTGCCACTATTGCGCAGGGGGTTACGGAGGGGAAGGTGGTGAGAAAGAGTGGTTAGATACAGAAAATGTCAGAAGGAGGGTGATAGACGGGTAAGGATACCGAGGGTGAGGGTTGGATAGATGGGAAGAGTGTTTCAGAGAATGGGTGCGAGTTAGTGTGTTAGGAGGTGCCTATTGACCTTGCATTTAAACTCCTGGAGATTGTAGCTGTCGGGGAAGCAAGTATGTGGAAGGGAATTCAACAGGCTGGAAGTGCGAGAAAAGAAGCTGTTGGAGTAGAAATTGCGGTTACATTTTATCGGTTTCACTGTAAATGTGTGGAACCTAGTGGCTAATCTAGTATCTCGTGCAAATTCGTACCTAGGCGGCACCAGTGAGCAGAACCCGTGAAAGTGTTCATAGAAGAGGCACAGGGAAGCCACTGATGCTATAAATCGAAGAGGATATAAAAAAATAATAACAAGATCATTCAAAGACCACAAACATCCGCCAAAGCAATACCGATATCATCTCAGCAAGAGACCATTGTTAAAATGAGAATAACTGCAATGAATTTGATCGCTCTCAAGAGTGAAAATACGAATAATGAACTCAACCGCTCTCAAAATTAAATACGCACATAAAACGAACCACGTAAGGTACAAAAATAGTAGTAAAAACAAACAAACAAACCAAAAAAAAAAAAATGGAAAAATATCCAAGAAACTTTATCCCGTACCTGATCGAGCCCAAAATCTAATTACTTTGAGTCAGTCATGAGACCAATCATCCCTGAAAGTTTCATTTGAATCATCCAGTAGTGAGATTTCTTGTCCACGAACAGACTGTTATGGGGAAACACACTTATTCCTCAGATAATGGACTCTCCCTCCTATATTAATAAGAGTTAACAGGAAGTCTTGGGAAGTTTATAGGAGTTCTTTAGAGTTCTATTGGAGTTCAGTAGAACTACTAGATAGTTGATATTTGTTGGGAGTTAGCCGAATACTAAGGAGTCATCTTTCAGTGGAAGATTACCAACATTTTGGGTGCGTTAAGGCGATTAGCAACCGATATAGCACGATTATAACCTTCAGTGCGCAAATCTACTCCACAACACAGACAAAAAAAAATGTACAAAGGCGATTGAAAACAATGTCTTCGCCTTAAGGCGGACGTATTAATAATATCAGAATTTATGAGAGAAAGTATTTAAAAAAATATATTTTTTATTTTTTAGCATGAAGAATAAGTTAGCCTAAGCGACATGGAAGAAATATCGAGATAGCTGGGAACGCCCTCAATCAGATCATTTTTTTTTAACCCAGCTCCATCTTCCAGGTTATATGCTAATTTTATCAAAACTTATATAGCGCACATTGAGCTGTGATGCGTGTGCCCGGTATACCGCAATATTGTCTAGATATCTTGATGGATATATTAGGCTTCGTACGTTTTTACCCCCAGATCAATTTGTTGGATTTATCTCTATGTGCGTTGTGGTGCAGTGGATATCGGCTCGGAACGAGAGATAAGGGAGCCGAGTTCGAATTCCAGTTGAATCCTTTAAATTCACTCAAACACAAATACCCTTGAGAAATGTAGTAATCCGTATCTTCCCTCTAGTTATGGGTTAAATAACACGCTATATTAGGTTCTATAGCATTGGCTGGCAACTAGTCTACCGCAGAAACCTACTGCAGGATAATCTTCTGCCCAGTCAGTCATGTCTCTTTCGAGACATGATCACCCAAAGCGTGTTTCACGTATGGCACTTAACTGACTGACTGAATATAATAGTTGAAAACATGATTAAGAATTCTACTGTGCATAAAATGGGGGATCAGTTTTATATTGTTATGAAGTAATAAACTAATCCGCTACTAATTACTACTTAATAATATAATGCATCCCTCCCCCTCTAGCTATGAGTCAAATAATAGGACTGACTCGGTTCTACAGACTTGACTGGCAACCAGTATACCACAGAAAGTAATGGCAACATACTGCGTGATAATCTTCTGCTCAGTTAGTCATGACTCTCTCGAGACATGATCGCCCAAGCGTGTATTACACTTAAGTGACTAACTGTATACGTATAATAAAAATGAATTTATTATTCCAAAGAGTAACTTAAAAGTTCTCGGTTTACTCATGAAAGGATACAGGCTAAGAACTTTTCGGCAATCAAAAAAACAATAATAATAAAAAAGTTAACTGCGTGCTTTGTTCCGGAGCAGATGATTGGGGTTCTAACTGGATTGCCAGATTATTAATACTGATTTTACAAAGCAGTAAAGCGGCCCTGTCTCTGCAATTCATTAAGAGAATTAGCGTAAAAGTCGTCCGTTTGGCCCTGTGTGTCGAATGAAACCTGATAAAAATCAGTAAGTGAAAAAAAGGCAAAGACTAAAAGAGAAAACAATACATGTGAAAAGGTAACACTACTACATCTGCTACTACTACTATTACTACTACTACTACTACTAATAATAATAATAATAATAATAATAATAATAATTGTCAAGCCGCAACATAGAGTACTGAATGAAATAAAAAGCCCTTTTAACACGTAGATGCGACATTTGACTTGTTTAAGCCAACGAGTCAGGCAAAATAAGGGCGTAATAGGACACCATGGGCAGAACGAACTGATTAGGGGTATGAGGGGCCCTGGGTAAGAGGTGGAGAAACTACTTTGGGTGGGCGGTTTATTCGGAGGGAATGGGTGGGTCGACTTGGTCGAAATAAAGTAGATTCGAATTAGAAGATTTAGTCCTTCAGTAACGGAAGCGGAAGTCGAAACAAGACTACGCGGCGTGACATGTATAAGAAGCGCTTGGCAAAACGGAAAAAAGAGGAAGAAACAGAAAAATGGTTTATAATTTAACAAGAAAGAAAATAAAGAAATGACTGATGCGAATTGAAACGCAGACAGTGAGTTGATGACTACGAATTAGGATGAAAGACAATAAATGTTAACATAGAAAAATGTAATAATAATAATAATAATAATAATCATAATATTGAAATAGAAAAAATGTGGAAATTGAAAACAAGAGTTGTGCCAGTGATAGTAGGTGCACTTGGAATGATAAAAAATGGAACAAAACAACACATTGAAAGAATCCCTGGAAAGCCCACCTTAAGAGATATACAAAAAATTGTCTTATTAACTACAGCCCACACACTAAGGAAAACTTTATCTATGTAATGCTAGGGATGATAGGGAAGATAGAAAAACATGAAATGGAGTCATAACAACACGCCACGACCTGCCTTAGGTCTCCCCGCAGACTTGGTTGGTAGTGAGACCAAAGCAGAAATAGAAATATGATGAAAAATGACATAATAATAATAAAACAAGAAATTCTGGATTTTAAAGCTTCTTTCTAAGCATAAGATGCATCATCCAAAGGCTGATGTAGACCGTCTATACATGCCCCATAATGAAGGTGGAAGAGGTCTTATTCAGTTAGAATTGTCATAAAAGACAACTATTGGCTTACTAACATACATAGAAGCAGCAAAGGATTGGATGATACAATTAGTAAGGGAACATGAAGAAAGAAAGAAAAAATATTCAAAATAAAAGAAGGCAGTAAATACAAACAAGATTTACAGTTAGTAGATTCTGTAGAAAAGCAAAACAGAAGCCAAGAACCAACTATTGCGGCAAAAAATATGAAAATGAAAGCCAAAGATAAAATTCTTGAACAGATGAAACAACGCTGGCAAGACAAACCTCTCCATGGCCAATATCCAGAACGTGCCAATAAATCCAATGTTGACAAAGTTAGTACTCATCGATGGTTACGTGCATCTGGATTAAAGTCTGAAACTGAAGGCTTTATTCTTGCAGCACAAGACCAAAGTCTTTTCACTAGAAACTTTCAGACAAATATTATGCATAATAATATGGATTGAAAATGCAGGTTTTGTGATAAACACCAAAAAACAATAGACCACCTAATCTCAGGCTGTTCTGTGCTTGCTCCAAATGAATATAAAAATCGCCACGATAGAGTTGGTCAATATTTACATTGAACAATGTGCAAACATTATGGAAAATCTGTAAACAAACATTGGTATGAACATCACCCAGCACCGGTTACAGAAATACAAGATGTAACCATTCTATGGGATTACACCATCTACACAGACAGAAAAATTGAAGCAAACAGGCCAGACATTATTGTTAAAAACCAGAAAGAGAAAACTTATTGATATGGCTTGGCCTAATAATTATAGCCGGTAGTTTATGTCACTATAAACGTATATTCCCTCTGTTATAAAGTAGGAGAACACGTTCCTTACGAATCTATACGTACCTTTTAGCTTTCTGTTGCGAACCTTATCCAAGCCAAAATTCACATGAGGTGTATGATATGAATACAAAAGAAGTAAGTGGAAACAAAGCTCATGAGGAAAAGGACAATAACGATTGATTCTTAACATGAATAATTTGATTGTAATGTACGTAGGAAGCACCCATGCGGGAGCATGATTAAAACTTGTTTTTGTTAATTATTTTTGCGTGTCTGGAAAGGATTAATTTGATTGATATTATTTCTTAGGTAGCCGAGTGATTAGAACGCTTATTTACTGAGGATGAGAACCGTGTTCGAGTCTCACTAGAATTCGACCGGAAAGTGATTTCTTGATGCTGTAGGCCTTTTGAGGCGATTCTTTTGAAAATCATGTCACGTGTTGATCTAAGCTTTGCGAGTTCAATTTGGTTAGACGGAAATACCGACGGTTGAGCTGGTCATTAGTTTATAGAGTATCAACGAACTGTCCTCATTCAAATGCTGAGTTCTCTCCCAGGTGTGACAGAGAGACAGAGAGACAAAGACACACACAAACACGTATTTTTTTTCATTAAAAATTATAGTAGATTTGGATAGTGAAATTAAATCAGTGCATTTTATTTAATTATGGTGAAATCTGATCTAGAACATGTTGTAACCCTTGAATCTGGGTCATCGGAAGACAATTGAAATGATCGAAATAATTTTCATCGATTAAAAATTGAAATAGAGCTTAGTAAGCTAGAAGGAACTTTGGAATTCACATGATTTTGGTTAAAGCAGCCAGAATCCCGTGATAATCGCGGGCGAAATAGTAGGGCCGAGGATCGGTTATAACCAGCCGGGTTTTGAAAAGAGAAGAGAGAATTGGCCCGGGCAAGCGTTGGGAGGAGGGACGCCGCTATAACTTTAAGCCCCGCACAGAAATTTTTATCCCTCCATCGCATGAGTTATATATATTTCTGTGGCGATTTAACAAGTTAATCTCACACACACACACACACACACACACACACACACACACACACACACACTCTCTCTCTCTCTCTCTCTCTCTCTCTCGCATCAAGTGTAGGAGTTTTTATGTTAAATACTTTTCTTTTCAGTAATCCTTTGTCTATTATTCTTTTCTTCTATATAAAAGACGTGAAAAATGCAACCATTTAATGTTTGTCTGGCTTTCTGTAGATCTTTTTCTTTTATTTATTTATTTATTTATTTGCTGCATTCCAGATTTGTAAGGGAATATCGTGAATGGACGGACAACACTTCTACTTTCTGGATCAAATAATCACAACGTGGGCAGGAAGCAGGATTAAACCAGCGGACCGGTCGAATAATATACGGATACTCAGGGGACCTACGGTAAACCCCTTAAGTTCGGTTAGGACAGAGTAGACACCTCAACCCAGAGAAGAAGACGCCGGAGATTGAGGGGCTAGGGCGAAAGCGTTAGACAGGAACTGTAACAAGGGTCTTCTCAGCGTAGTTGCAGTATAAACGACAGGTAAGTTCTCTGGATGTTGAGCAAGAAAAATGTGCCTGAGCAGGCGTCTGCAAAAGAAATTTTTTAGCAGATATTCATATTCGGATACGAGCGGCGAGCCATAACTATTGCCTGAGCATAGGGGGACGGCGGACGAAAGGATAGCTGCTTAAATTGGTGAATGTGTGAGCAGAGTTCGAATTCCAGCGCTAAAATCCTTGCAAAGATATAGGTAAATAGCAGGACAAATTGAGTCATTTAGCTTTGGCTGGCAACCAGTCTAGGATAAAAAAACTCTGGATGCATGTTGTCTCGAAGAAAAATCTGCCCCCCCCCACTCTTAGAACAAAAATAGAAAATAATGTACAGTGTTTCAAACAAACGGCAAGGTAAAGTGGACGTTTTCTTATGTCTGACCATTCACCGATAGACGTATTACCCACGAGATGTTAGACGGCCGTCTCGGTTTTTGTGCATTCCGGTTTTCGGTTAACTTCCTGGAACGGATTATAGCCGATAACCGAAGTATATATAACAGTCACGATTTTAAATGTCTATTAAATAGTAATACCTACGTACTTTGAAAATCAGCATTCGAAATTTCCTCTTCTTGAACAGAAGTATAGATTTAAGGTGTATGGTTCATTCTAAAAACTACTAGATTGCTATATTTCTAACATCTCCCCCTCAATTCTGAAATTTTATTTACTGATATTTTTCCACTTCTCAATAAGAGTAGATAGGTTCAGTTATCGTCCCGTTCACACTCTTCCCCTGTCTTTTGAAAAAGGATTAGAGGTTTCCTGTGCATAATTGGATTTTTGGTGTCTTGTAAAGCCTACTTCAACTGTATATTTCTTACGTCGCCCCCAAAACTCTGATATTTTATTTACTAATTATTTATCTATTTTAGTTTTTTTTTCTCCTCACTAGATTCTTCTATTGCCCGGTTCGCACTCCTCTCCGGGTTTTTTTAACAAGAATTTTACGAGTTTAGTATTGTATTTCCGGTTCCTTCTAAAGTCCTTTTATTGTCTTTCACTCCCAGTGGCTCTATGCGACTTCAACCCCTTCTTTGGGTGAATTGAAAGATTAATTTATATCTTTTCCTTTAATGATTCGAGATCCTAACAGACTTGGTCAGGATTTCAACTCCACGTGACGATTCCACGTTCCACCCCTATAATCATTAAGCTACCCGCATTGTATCTGATATGAAATACTTATCATATGATCCAACGAAAGATGTTCCCTAAAATCCACCCACCCATTGCTTCTATAAAAAATATCATCCGATATATTTAGATTAGCTACAGTCGTTGGATGTGCGTTGAGGTTCAATGGATATCGACTCGGAACGACAAATCAAGGAGCCGAGTTCGAATTCCAGTTAAATTCCTTGCATTTGCTTACGCGAATGGGAAAGGTATTTATCCATCTCTTCCCCCCAGTTATGTTAAATAACAAGCCATATTAGGTTCTATAGCATTGGCTGGCAAATAGTCTACCGCAGAAAAATAATAGCAAACTACTGCGGGATAATCTTCTGTCCAGACATGATCGCCCAAGCGTGTATCACGTATGGCACTTAACTAACAGTCGTTGGGCCAAATGTTATAAAGTCGACTGTTCTCATTCTTTCTATTTTTATCACTTTTCGATCAATGCATTCTTCGACCTTAAACGGGTATGTAATTTATCAGGAAGTTTTATTTTCAATCTGTACAGTGAGATTTTGGTCATGTATATCAATTTATAACAACGGCGGGCCTGAAGGTGACTACCACCACCTTTAAATTTGTTGTTTATCTTTTCTTTTTTTTACTTTTTTCAACGCAGTCTTATCGATTATTACATAAAGTTTCCGATTATCAAAAAAAGTTTGGAAAAATTTCAATATTTAAACAACTTTAAGGGGGCTCACTTTCTCATACAACGTTATATTAAATCGATCCACCATTTTGGAACCACTCTCGTTGGGGTCGCTTTGTTTGTTTGTTTTTTTTTTTGTTCTTTTTTTGTTTTTTTGCTTCTTTTTGGCAGTGGGCGGGGACGAGTTGTTGCTCTTGTTTTTGTCTTTTTCAAGTTTTCTTCAGTTCTTACGATGGCATCTTCCTCGGAAACGCCAGGAATGAGTTTATTAAAAAATTTCGCAAAGGATTCAGTTGTTGAATATGCGCAAGCAAAAAAGTTAATCGCACAGGATCGATTTACTATAAGGTTGTATGAAAAACTGAGCACCCCACTAAATTGTTTAAATGTTGAAAGTTTTAGTAATTTTTTTTTGTCAACCGGAAAGTTTAGGGTTTAACCGATAAGATTGAACTGAAAAAAGTAAAAAAAATGATAATCAACAAATTTACAGATGGTGGTAATGTCGTACCGGCGAGTAGCTCCAAAATAGGGGGATCGATTTACTATAAGGTTGTATGAAAAAATGAGCCCTCTCTAAAATTGTTTAAATATTGAAATTTTTCCATTTTTTTTTGTCAATCGGAAAGTTTAAGATTGCACAGAAAAAAGATAAAAAAATGAGAAACAAAAAATTTAAAGGTGGTACTTGTCTCCTTGAGGTCCCCCAGAATAACCAGAACTCCAATAGAACAAGATATTAAAGCTCTGTCGACGTTCAAATCAAGGTAAAAGCAAGAATATTTATAAGACCTCCCTAAAACCTTACTCCTATAACACATTAAGTCATGTGAATTCTTTGTTAATCTCAAACTTTTCTTTTAAAATCCATCTTCAAATAAATACACAGAAAAGCGCATAAATATGTCTATACACCCGCAAATGTTACAGCAAAAAATACTTTTTACTTTCTGCACACACCTCCACATATACAGGCGCACACGTAAACAACGCCTCAACACACTGTGTTTCCATCTGTATCGTCCCCTCTTCGGTTGAGCATCTTCGACAACCTCTCCGACACCGCATCCGTTTCCTGCGACACCCCGCACACTTCCAGCACCCCCTTGTTCGTTTCTATTCTTTCTACCGATTCCATATGGTGCAAAATTCGGCGTGGGGGCCTCTAGGTCTATCTTCAACACCATCATTTCTGTCAATAGAGTGCGGTCTTTTAACTCAATTCGTTTCCACACGTCGCTCTGCCATTTTCCCTCTTACTTTCACTTTCACTTTTACTTTAACTTTTACTTTCACTTTCCACCTATTTCTGCTGTTCATTCTGCCGTCATCCAGTTTGATAGCTCTCCTTTCCCGGTCCCTAATTTTCCCTGTTTACTTTACATCAGTAACTTTCACCCTCCCCTTCTAGCTCTTCTTTGCGTCTGTATCATGGGGCAAGCCATTGAATGGTGACTTTCCACATCATTTTAGGCTTGTATATCTTCTTTCGCAACTGTAATAATGGCAAAATATCTGTCAAGTTCTTATGTTTGCCAACGTACGATTGTACAAAACTGCTTTCTTTTTACAGAGATTTTAAAGTTATTTATCATATATTTTGTAGAACTATAAATGCATGACTTGACAAGCTTTTAAACAAATGTTGGTTGGTTTGTTTTATGGCATATCAACACCTCGGCCGGTCATTTATTGCCAACTAAATTTTATTTATATATTACTGGTAATACCTTTTTCTTTCAACAATTTATTGTTGTTTCTTATATAAGTTTTGTGTCTTATATAAGTTTTCGAGTATCTAGATTCATTGGGATTTGTTTTTAAGGGCAGGCTCCCCAAGTCCTACACTGTTATTTAACCCATAACTGAAGGGAAGGGACGGATTAATAACTTTCCCCAACGGTGCCAGTGCTTAAGTGAATGCAGAGTATTCAACTGGATTTCTCTTTCCGATATCCACTGCACATCCGTCACTAAACGCTTACAGCAGCTGGTATTTCCAAGCGGTCACCCATCTAAGTACTGACCAGGCTCAACGTTGCTTAACTTCGGTGATCGCGCGAGAACCGGTGTATTCAACGTGATATGGCCGTAAGCGTAAACTAATGTCACTGTTAGCCCAAGTTCTTTAACAACGAATTTGCATATGTAAATATTCAAATATATTCTTCCATTTCTTCTAGAAATATGTAGCAATTTTTTGGGAGTTAGTTTATTACTTAATAATAGATAAAAATCTGCTCCCCCACTTATATCATGCAGGGTGTCTATAAAATATCTGTTAAATTTTAAACGATTCCTAAAAATTCTAAATTTTTAAAATCTGAAGTTAACTCGGCAGTATTTATTGAAAAACGTATATATATATATATATATATAAATAAATAAATTACAGTTTGATCGTTTATATGACGCTAACTTCAGTGAATTAAAATTACACTCTGATGTAATCATATAATTTGTCAGAACATAGTGTAATTTGTTCATTTATAGATGAATATAGACAAAGTAATAAATTTATTGTATCGCGGCAGCAAATAATTTTCTAAACATAGTCATTGCATTCACTTACGCGCAAATACCCTTGGGAAAGGTATTAATCCGTCTATTCCTTCCAGTTATGGGTTAAATAACAGGACAGATTGGGTTCTATAGCCTTGGTCGGCAACCAGTCTACCGCAGAAAGCAATGGCAACCTACTGCTGGATAATCTTCTGCCCAATCAGTCATGTCTCTTTCGAGACATGATCGCCCAAGCGTGTATTGCGCATGGCACTTAACTGACTGACTGACTGTTAAATATAAGAGACTATGAATGTCTATTATGTTTAATCATGAGCCGTTCTAAACATCATATTTTGACTTTAATTTCAGTTGAAATAAACGCAAAAATTCTCCAACATATGGATAATTTTTTATTAAGTTGGATCTAAGCTTTCGGCTCACATGAGCCATCTTCAGAGAGGTTATTAAGATGGTAACACAATAACATCCAATATCAGGGACGATTTTATTTTGTGTTGACAGTATATATTTAACAGTATATGTTTAGAAAAAAAAATATATATATAGTAATGGAAAACATTTGTCTGCTGAAATAAACTATTCCCGATGTGAGGTGATTCGAAATTTATTGTTTCATATATATATATATATATATATATATATATATATATATAGTGTATCGAGGCAGCAAATAATTTTCTAAACATATGCCGTTAAATATAAGAGACAATGAATGTCTATTATGTTTAATCATGAGCCGTTCTAAGCATCGTATTTCGACTTTAATTTCAGTTGAAACTAAAGAAAAAATTCTCCAACATTGAGATAATTTTTTATTAAGTTCGTTCTAAGCTTTCGACTCACATGAACCCTCTTCAGAGTGGTGACAAGGACGTTAACATCATGACATCTACCATCAGTGACGATTTTATCTTGTGTTGACATAAAACTTTGCTAAGCAACGATAAGTGTTGCCAAAAATAGCAAACGCAGTTCGTAAATTTGTAATGTGGTTCTATGACTTCAGACCGCGTGAGAGCTCGAAATGTTAACAGAACCATCTAAATGCAATGTAATGTGCTATGACCAGATTTAAACGTGATTTTATTTTATTACTAAATCCAAACGACCCACACTTGATAAAAAAATAAGCTTTACTCGCCTGCGGGCGATTAAAAATCTCGCAATGAAACGTGTCCATTCAAATATAGGAAAACTTAACCCAACTTTAAAACACAAAAGTATGCCATTTAAGACTCACAAGTTACTTAGAATGACCTACAATGACATTATTGAACTCTTTGATCTCGCTTTTATCATCCCGGTCAGTGTAAAAATTCGTTAAATTAACACCTCCAGAGTAGGGCCAAAATGTCTCAGTCACCCAGATTGTTTACGAAAAGTAAAAACAAATATTTGAAAGAAAGAAAAAAAAATACGCATACTTCTTTCAACCACGCACTGAAAAACAAATTATACAAGTAATTTTTTTTATAGAAAATTGTTGAGAAAATCAGATTTGTTATTTTTTATCGTCTATGAGATGGTGGTTGTAGCCAAATAGAAGAAAGAAACTACGAATTTAGTTACCTCCACCCAATTGCCAAAAAAAAAACGCAAAAAAAAACAGCATATCATGATGTTAAAAGGCTTCAACCTTAATGCAAACAAGGTTTTATCATCAAGATGTTTATACTATTATTAAGTGGAAAGATAAAAATTGGTTGTTTTTATTTTTTTTAATTTTTAAATCCTTTCTTACACGTTCGAAGTTTTAATTAAAATTTCATTTTTTGTTTTCGTCAGCGATTCACGCTATGTTTACGTAAGGCGACTATTAAGAAAATGGAGTCGGTCGAGTAAAATGATTTTGGGGCGAGTAAATTTAACCTCTCCCTAGACCGCCGGTCGAATGATATCTTTTTTCAAATCTCAAAGGCTATATATATATATATATATATGTGTGTGTGTGTGTGTGTGTGTGTGTGTGTGTGTGTGTGTGTGTGTGTGTGCGTGCGTGTGTGTGTGTGTTGCCGTCATTTTAGATGGCACATCGTTATAAATATTTTGACGGGCCCATTCGGGTTAGAATAATTACGAATTTTTACTGGCAGCAAACCACTTGTATACGTATAAAAAATGAGTTCTTCAGATATTCAGTCGAGCGTCATACGTGATACACGCTTTGGGTGATTATATCTCAAAAGAGACATGACTGACTGGGCAGAAAATTATCCCGTAGTAGGTTGCCATTGCTTTCTGCGGTAGACTGGTTGCCGACCAAGGCTATAGAACCCAATCTGTACTATTATTTAAACCATAACTGGAGGGAAGAGACGGATTAATAGCTTTTCCAAGTGTATTTGTGCGGAAGTGAATGCAAGGAGTTCAACTGGAATTCGAACTCAACTCCCCGATTTGCCGTTCCGAGTCGATATCCACTGCACCACAACACACATTATACAAAAATAGAAAGAGATGTAAAACAAAGATATGTCTCTACACAGGACTTTCAATCTCTACAGCGAGGCGAATTTTTGTAATCATTTCACCCCAAACAAGGCAGAACCACCACTGGTGCACATGGGGGTTCAGTGAGAGAAAAGACCTGGTACAGGGAATATTGAATAAATGATAAAAGCTGATCAGGATTCAAGAAGATAGAATGTGGCATGTATGCTGCACATGAATTTTTGGAGATTGTAGCGATCAGGGAACAAAAGAAAACTGAAGGGAGCTCTACGGACAGGACTTTTTTAAATCATTTCAGCCAAATCAAGGCGGTAGAGCCACTGATGTGCAGGGGTTTACATAAGAGAGTAAACATTTTAGTCAGGAGAAGAGTGAAATCAAAGACGAACCAGCTACAGTGGGTGAAAGAGAAAGGGCAAGAGAAGGGTGTAAACACAGGAATGAAGACAGTTGCGAAGGTAGAGAGAAAGGTAAAGAACAAAATACACGGGGTGATATAGAAAGGGCTGGAGTTACATAAGAGAGTTGAAGTATTAGGCAGGAGGAGAGTGAAGAGAAAGACGAACCATCTACAGGGGGTGAAAGAGAAAAGGCAAGAGAAGGATGTGAACACAAGAGTGAAGACAGTTGCGAAGGTAGAGAAAAGAAAAGAACAAGATACACGGTGTGATGTAGAAAGGGCTGGAGTTACATAAGAGAGTTGAAGTATTAGGCAGGAGGAGAGTGAAGAGAAATACGAACCAGCTACAGGGGGTGAAAGAGAAAAGGCAAGAGAAGGATGTGAACACAGGAGTGAAGACAGTTGTAAAGATAGAGAGAAAGGAAAAGAACAAGATACACGGTGTGATGTAGAAAGGGCTGGAGTTACATAAGAGAGTTGAAGTATTAGGCAGGAGGAGAGTGAAAACAAAGACGAACCAGTTACAGGGGGTGAAAGAGAAAGGGCAAGAGAAGGATGTGAACTCAGGAGTGAAGACAGTTGCGAAAGTAGAGAGAAAAGAAAAGAACAAGATACACGGGGTGATGTAGAAAGGGCTGGAGTCAAGTGGATAAGAGATGGGAATTGACATTGCATTTAAATTACTAGAGGTTGTAGCCGTAAGGAAATCAAGTATATGAAAGGGAGTAACATGTAATTATTTTAACGGTAAAAGGATGGGACCAAGATGTCAATCTAGTAGCACGCTTAAATACTCGGAGTTTCATCCGGTGTGCAATTATCAGGTGCATATTTCAAGCTGACAGGGGTATCAAATTTAAGTTCGCTCAAAGTTACTGCTTTATAATAAAAAGATTAAGTATTCTACGGTTCATCTGGATAAAAAAATTTAAATTGAAAATAATAAAATCCATGGTCCTGGAGCTCAGACTCTTTGGACGTTGGCACGAAAGACTAAAAAGCAATAGTTGTTTCCAGTTAAAGCGAAACCGTAGACTGAAAGAAAAATGAATAGATTCTATATTCATATAGAGTCAAATTTTGGTTTCCTGGTATCGATATAAAAAATAATTTTTTTCGTCGTAAATTGAATTTTGAAGGCTAAATAAGTCTTCTGAGTAAATGGTATCATGGCTGAGACTAAGAACCACAATTATACCTACTTAGAGCCAAACCCGAAGTAAAAATTAAAATAAAAAGGCTGAAAAAAAAAAACAGATATACAGGCAGATAAACAGACACACACACAAACATCTTGGCTTATATATATATATATATATTATCGATTTTCTGCACTATTGTAAGAACCTTGAAACTTCTGAATAACGTTTCTTATGTCTTTGTCTATGAGTGTATCAAAGTTGATTAAGATCGGATCACTCCTTCTATAACCCGATTTTTTCGATTATCGATTTTTGTTATTTATCGTGGGTACCTCGACACAAAACCTAGGTAAGAACACTCGCAGATGCTTATAGTACAACTGTGTAAATTTTCAAGAAAATCGGTTCAGCCGTTTCGGAGTCTTTAGGTAACAGACACACACAGACAAAGTTCCATTTATATTTATAAAATATTTCGATGACAATAATTTTTCAGAAAAATCGCTTCCTTTTCTAGTTGCTGTTATCGAGTTTTCCAGTATTGATGGGGTTTCTTTTTTCACCTTTTGTTGCGCAAAAATTGTTAAAATTGTGAAGAATTATTAATTCCCATGCACCACCTGTTTAACTATTGCTATTGGAATTCCTAAAGTGATAGTGGGCTTGTTAGTCGGTACACTTTTTTGCTGCGATTTGATAGCGCCAATCATCGAATTTCTAAAACGAATGATCCACGCTAAAACATACAGCCTTCATTTGCTCGAAGTCATTATTGACTGTTGAACTGCGAAGGCGATTGTAGAGAGAAGGCATACAATGCATTCACGTTGAAATATCGACCAATCGAGGCTATTTAAAAACAGGATGCAAATATTATTTTATTAATATTTTGGTGTTGTAGAACCGTGAAAATGCCAAATACAGGTGGGAGATACCAGAATCAAACAAGTACCAAAATTTAAATACATAGGAAGTGTTCTAACAGGAGATGAAAAGTGCGACACAGAGATCCGATGGCGAATTGGCATGGCAAAGGACGCGTTCCAGAAGCTGAGTAAAGTACTAACACATAGGAAAATTTCACTAGAAACAAAGAAAAGAGTGCTGGATTGCTATGTGATGTCAGTTCTTCAATACAGCAGTGAATTCTGGACAATATAATCGAAAATGAGGAAAAACCTGAAGCAGCGGAAATGTGGTTCTACAGAAGGATACTGCGGATATCGTGGACTGAGCATGCAAGCAACGATGAGGTGCTGGAAAGAATCACAACAAAAAGGAAATTAATACTGAGCATCAGGAAGAGACAACTGAAGTTCCAGGGACATGCAATAAGGAAGGAGAGCTTGGAAAACCTGATACTGACATTCCAGATAAAAGAAAAAAAGACAGAGACATATTTGCAGGGCCTGATCAGGTGGATGACGGAACGGGGGTTGCGAGTTGTAACAAGAGTAAACATACTAAGAGCCACAAGGGATAGGGAGACGTGGAGACCCATGATCAGAAGGGACAGGGCACATAGAAGAAGAAGAAGAAGAAGAAGAAGAAGAAGAAGAAGAAGAAGAAGAAGAAGAAGTACCGTAAATATGCTTTGGTGCTGCAGTCCACTGGACTCTAGCTCTCTTCCCACCCCTGTATAACCTTCCCTTTCTCTCCACCTATGTATCTGTCATCGCACCTGCTTTCTCAGCTTTCTATTGTTCCTTTCTAACTAGTTTGTACTCCTCACTGTTTTCTAATTAATCTTTTTACATTTATGTAGCCCCCTGCACATCAGTGGCGTTTCCGCCTTGCTCGGGGTGAAATGATTAAAAAAAAAATAGTCATCGGTTCGGAACGAGAAATCGAATTGTTTTTTGTCGAGATTCGTATCATGTGACGGTCGCCCGGATGTATTTTTTTATCTTTATTAATTTTTTTCACCCCAAGCAACTGCATTCACTGCATTCACCTACGCACAAATATCCTTGGGAAAGGTATTAATCCCGCTCTTCCCTCCAGTTATGGGTTAAATAATAGTACAGATTGGGTTCTATAGCCTTGGCTGGCAACCAGTCTACCACAGAAAGCAATGGCTACCTTCTGCGGGATAATCTTCTGCCCAGTCAGTCATATCTCTTTCGAGACATAAAGCGTGTATCACGTATGGCACTTAACTGACCCCATCAAGGCAGTTTTATCGCCACTGTTGCGCAGGGGGTGACATCGGGGAAAGTGATGAGAAAGAGGGGTAGGTTATGGGGGTGTCAGATAGAGGGTAATAGAAGCCTAAGAATACTGGTGTGATGGGGTGGAGTGAATGGAGAAAAGAGCTTGAGAGAAAGGATAAAAGAAAATATGCGCTTAATGTGCGTTGTGGTACAGTGGATATCGGCTCGGAACGAGAAACCGGGGAGCCGAGTTCGAATTCCAGTTGAATCTATTGTATTCACTTACGTTCAAATACCCTTGGGAAAGGTATTAATCCATCTCTTCCTTCCAGTTATGGGTTAAATAGCAGGACAGACTGGGTTCTATAGCCTTGGTCGGCAACCAGTCTACCGCAGAAAGCAATGGCAACCTACTGCGGGATAATCTTCTGCCCAATCAGTCATGTCTCTTTCGAGACATGATCGCCCAAGCGTGTATCATGTATGGCACTTAACTGACTGATGGGGGAGGGTGTTGTCATTATCACGGACTTCGGGAAGTTACTCCTACTACTGCGAGAGACTGTAAATACATCTTAGTTGTACAACTCTGTTTACATTTTTCGGTTTATCTCTTCATTACACGATACACAATTTCAAGTTGAATTCGTTGCATTCATTTATGCACAAATAGCCTTGGGAAGGTATTAACCTTCTCTTCTCCATCAAGCTATGGGTTAAACAACAGTACAGATTGGGTTCTATAGCCTTGGTTGACAACCAGTCTACCGCAGAAAGCAATGGCAACCTTCTGCAAAAAAATCTTCTCCCCAGTTAGTCATGTCTCGAAAAGGACATGATTGCCCAAGCGTGTATCACGTATGGAACTTAACTGACTGACTGAATATAATAGATGAAAACATGATTCAGGCTTTTTGTGGGCATATAGTGGGGGATCAGTTTTATATAGTTATGAAGTAATAAACTGACCCCCGCTAATTACTACTTAATAATATAATGCATCTGTTCCCGCTCTAGATATGAGTCAAATAACAGGACAGATTGGATTCTATAGCCTTGGCTGGCAACCAGTCTACCACAGAAAGCAATGGCAACCTACTGCGGGATAATCGTCTGCCCAGTCTGTCATGTCTCTTTCGAGACATGATCGTCCAAAGCATGTATCACGTATGGCAGTAAACTGACTAATATAATAGATGAAAACATGATTAAGGCTTCTACTGGGCATAAAGTGGGGGATCATTTTGATATTATTATGAAGGAATAAACTGATACCTCACTATTTACTACTTAATAATATAATACATCTCTTCCCCCTCTAGCGATTAGTCAAATAACAGGACAGATTGGGTTCTATAGCCTTGGCTGGCAACCAGTCTACCGCAGAAAGCAATGGCAACCTTCTGCGAAAAAATCTTCTGCCCAGTTAGTCATGTCTCGAAAAGGACATGATCGTCCAAGCGTGTATCACGTATGGCACTTAACTGACTGATTGAATATAATTGATGAAAGCACGATTAAGGCGTTTTGTGGGCATAAAGTGGGGATCAGTTTTATATAGTTATGAAGTAATAAACTGATCCCCCACTAATTACTACTTAATAATATAATGCATCTGTTCCCGCTCTAGCTATGAGTCAAATAACAGGACAGATTGGGTTCTATAGCCCTGGATGGCAACTAGTCTACCGCAGAAAGCAATGGCAACCTTCTGCTAAAAAATCTTCTGCCCAGTCAGTCATGTCTCGAAAAGGACATGATCGCCCAAGCGTGTATCACGTATGGCACTTAACTGACTGGCTATTAAATGATTAAGAATTTTCGCGGATTTTGGCGTCATTCTCACGTCTTTTTTGTTTTCGTCCAAATCCATGACTTTGTTTTGCTCGTACTAAGTCCCCACCACTCAAAAAAAAAAAAAAAAAAAAAAAAACAGTATAAAATTTGCTATTTATTATCCATAATGTTAGGTGTTTAAAATTATTCAATTTTTTTAAGAAGAATCTCAAGTTGATGTTAAATATTGCCACAAAAAAATCTTGATTTATTTTAAAATAGAATAATCTATCATGACAATTCTCTAATTTCTATTGCGATACAATGTATTTATTTTGAATTTTTTTTTTTTAGTTAGTTCAAGTAGAAAATTGAAAATAAATACAATGCATTTAAGCACAAAGTTCGCTTATATTGCATATGATCCATTATTGTACATAATTAAGTTACAATAAAATTTGTATTTTAATGAATACATCATGAAAATTGAGATGTAGTAGAGTGGGGTGCCCGGGTTGGCACAAAATCCTTTTACCGGCTATACATCTATGAAACGATATTAGCTCTTAAAGGGCCCAGAGTATATCGTCGCATCACACTAATTTGTTAAATATTGCTGCAGTGTCTGGCGTCTACCAGAGGATATTATTCTTTTATTTTATTTAGGAAATTGTGCAGATGCAGCGTGTAATTTCAACGGGTCTGACTAGTTTCATTAAACATCGGTTTTACTTGAATATCTGAAAACAGTCGATTAAGTAATTTTTACCTTTTTTCTTTTTTTTTTTTACGTCTTAAACAAAGAGTCCAATCATTTTTCGCTTGTGTTTTCCTTCCTTCGTGTTATTTTTTTTTAATTTTCAAAGAAAACCACAGATTAAATTTATATCAATTCAGCGGTTGCAATTAAAATAAAGAATGTGCTGTTTAATCGGGATGCTTTCAGGGGAAAAAGAGAGTTTTGTAAATATATTAGGCTAAGATTTAGTTCTTCGGCAAATTGTTCTCATTGCATCTTCCTTCTTTCCCCCATTGAAATGTTCGTTACATTTCAGAAAATTTTCTCACCTTTCTGCTTTCAAATTTACGCCATAATATTCTTTCTTTATTTTCTAAATATTCTTTCTTTCATTTTTTTCTTTCCATAAACGTTTCTTTTTTTTTTTTTAATTTTTCTCTCATTCTTTCTTATTTTTTAAATTTTTCTTAACAATTTTTTATTCTATCTTTCTTAATTTAAATATCCTGTTTTCTTTATTAATATTTCTTTCTTTCGTTTGATAAATATTCTTTTTACTTTCTTTCTTTTTAATTTAAAAAAAAACAAACTTTATTTTCTAAATATTATTTCGTTTTTACTTGCTAAAATATTTTTCTATAAAATATATATAAACGTTTCTGTAAATTTTCTTTCTTATTTATTTCTTTTTAATTTTTATCACAATTTTTATTTTCTACTTATTTTTTCACTCTTTCTATATTCATTCTTTGTAATAAATATTATTTCTTCGTATTTTTTATTCTGCAAATATTTTTCTTTCTTACTATAAATATTCATTCTTCCTTTCTTTTTTTTCTAAACTATGTTTCACTTATTTTAATTTTTTAAATATACTTTCTTTTTTCTATAAACATTATTTCATTCATAAATATTTTCCTTCTCTCTTTTTCTTTCCTTCCTTCTTTCCTTCTTCTTTCCTTCTTTTTCGTTTTTATTTCTTTTTAATTTTCATAACGATTATTTATTTTCTAAATGCTTTCGTTCTAGTTATAAATATTCTTTTTCTTTCTTTATTTGCCTAAATACTACTTTCTTTTTTCTTTCTATAAACATTATTTTTTCTATAAATATTATTTATTTATTTCTTTTTTAATTTTCCAAATAGTCTATCTTTTTATAAATATTATTTTTTTAATTCTATTTTTCTTTCTTTTTCTTCAATTTTTTAAAAGTATTTTTTATTTTTTATTTTTTTAATGTTCTTTCAATTTTCCTTTCTTGCTATGATTATTATTTCTTTCTTTCTTATTTTTTCTTTCCCTCTTTTTTAAAAAATTTTCCTAGTAATTATTTATTTTCTAAATATTCTTTCTTGCTTTATTCTGTTTTTCTTTCTTTTTTCCCCTAAATATTGTTTATTTGGTTCTTAATTTTCTAAATACCTTTAATTTTTTTTTTCTAGGAATATTATTTCACTTACCTTTTTTTACTTTAAAAATAATTTTCTTTCGTTTTTACTTGCTATGAATATTTTTTCTTTCTGGCTATAAATATTCTCTTTTCTTTCTTTCTTTCTTCCTATCTTTCTTTCTTTTTTCTTTCTTTCTTAATTTTATAACAAACATTTTTTTTTCTAAATATTCTGTCTATCGTGCTATAAATATAACTTCATTAATTCTTTTTATATAAAAGCATTTTTCTTGTGCGTTTTGGTGCAGTGGATATCGGCTCGGAACGAGAAATCGGGGAGCCGAGTTCGAATTCCAGTTGAATTCATTGCATTCATTTACGTGCAAATATCCTTGGGAAAGGTATTAATTCGTCTCTTCCTTCCAGTTATGGGTTAAATAACAGGACAAATTTGGTTCTATAGCCTTGGCTGGCAACCAGTCTACCGCAATAAGCGATGGCAATCTACTGCTGGATAATCTTCTGCCCAGTCAGTCATGTCTCTTTAGAGACATGATCGCTCAAGTGTGTATCACGTATGACACTTTACTGACTGACTGAATATAATAGCTGAAAATATGATTAAGGCTTCTACTGGGCATAAAGTGGGGGATTAGTTGTATATTGTTATTAAGTAATAAACTGATCCCATCACTTCTCTCTCTAGCTATGAGTCAAATAACGACAGATTGGGTTCTATAGCCTTGGCTGGCAACCAGTCTACCGCAATAAGGGATGGCAATCTACTGCTGGATAATCTTCTGCCCAGTCAGTCATGTCTCGAAAGAGACATGATCGCCCAAGTGTGTATCACGTATGACACTTTACTGACTGAATATAATAGTTGAAAAGATGATTAGATGTTCTACTGGGTATAAAGTGGGGGATCAGTTTTATATTGTTACGAAGTAATAAACTGATCCCCGTCTAGTTATGACTTAATAATATAATACAATTTTTCCCCCTCCAGCTATTAGTCAAATAATAGGACAGGTTGGGTTCTATTGCGATGGCTGGCAACCAGTCTACTGCAGAAAAAACAATTTGCGACTTACTGCGGGATAATCTTCTACCCAGTCAGTCATGTCTCTTTAAAGACATGATCACCCAAAGCGTGTATCACGTATGGCACTTAACTGACTGCATATTTTTTTTTATTTTTTAATTAAATTTTTTTTTTAATTTTTTAAATATTCTTTATTTTTTATAAATATTCTTTCTTTTCTTATGTTGTATAGGATATGGTCTCTGTCTTTCTCTTTTCCATTCTTTTCACTCCTACGTAGCCCCCTACGTTTCAGTGGCATTACCGCCTTGCTCGGGGTGATATGATTAAAAAAATAAATGTCCCTATATATTTTAAAATGTTCTCTTTTCTTCTTCCATATCGCACATCTGAATTTTCTTCCTTATTTTTCAGTTATCCTTTTTCCTACCGTCACGCCTTTCTACCTCTGTTTCTCTCAAATTTCTTTCGTAGGAAATTTCCACTATGCCGAAATTATTTACAAATTCTTAACTTATTCGTTCTCATTTCTCTCCAACGTTTTTGACAATGTTGAAGGAAGTTTTACACGTCAGTATCATTCAATTTTTTTTCCTCTCTCCTCTCGTTATATAATCTCTTTCCTTTTCTTCTTTGCTTTCTTTTCTTGTAATTTTCTTCTTTCTTTTCTTCATATTGTTTTTATTTTATTTTCTGAATTTATTTATTCCTCTTCTTTTTTATTTTTTTCTATTTTTGTTTCTTTCCGATTTTCTTTCTTTTCTTTTCACTTTTATTTTCCGATTTTTTTTTCTGCTTCTTTTCTCTTTTAATTTCTGTATTTTCTTCATTTTTATTTCTTATTTAGTTTTCATTCTTTTCTTTTCTTTTTTTTTTTTGCTTTTTCCTTTCTATTCTTTCTCTGTTTCTGTTCACTTATCCGATTTCATTTTTTCTTATTTATTTTTCATGCTTTTAATTCTTTCTTTCTCTTTTGATTTCGTTTTTCTTTTCTTTTCTCTTTGATTTTTTCATTTTGTTTCGTTTTTCTTTAATTAATTCATCCGATTTCATTTTATTTTTTTAATTTGTGTATTTCTTCTTTATTTTTCATTCTTTTTTAATTGTCTTTCTTTCTCTTCTGATTTCGTTTTTCTTTTCTTTTCTCTTTGAATTTTTCATTTTGTTTCGTTTTTTCTTTAATTAATTCATCCGATTTCATTTTATTTTTTTAATTTGTGTATTTCTTCCCTATTTTTCATTTTTTTTTAATTGTCTTTCTTTCTCTTCTGATTTCGTTTTTCTTTTCTTTTCTCTTTGATTTTTTCATTTTGTTTCGTTTTTTCTTTAATTAATTCATCCGATTTCATTTTATTTTTTTTAATTTGTGTATTTCTTCTTTATTTTTCATTCTTTTTTAATTGTCTTTCTTTCTCTTCTGATTTCGTTTTTCTTTTCTTTTCTCTTTGAATTTTTCATTTTGTTTCTTTTTTTCTTTAATTAATTCATCCGAATTCATTTTCTTTTAATTTGTGTATTTCTTCTTTATTTTTTCATTCTTTTTTAATTGTCTTTCTTTCTCTTCTGATTTCGTTTTTCTTTTCTTTTCTCTTTGAATTTTTCATTTTGTTTCGTTTTTTCTTTAATTAATTCATCCGATTTCATTTTATTTTTTTAATTTGTGTATTTCTTCCCTATTTTTCATTTTTTTTAATTGTCTTTCTTTCTCTTCTGATTTCGTTTTTCTTTTCTTTTCTCTTTGATTTTTTCATTTTGTTTCGTTTTTCTTTAATTAATTCATTCTACTTTTCTTATTCTTTATTTCTTTTTTATGTAAGTTTCAGTTTTCCTTTCTTTTCTTTTCATTTTTCTTTCTTAGTCTCTTCATCTCTACTCTTTCTGTTCTTATTTCCTACCTCTTTTTTTTACTCATTTTTCCATTTTTTTATTTGTTTTTCATTCTTTTGTTTTTTGTTTTTCTTTCATTTTATTCATTTTTCATTTTTATCATTTTTCTTTTTGTATTTCCTTCTTTCCTTTCTTTCTATTTTTCCTTTGTTTTCTTTGTTTGTTTTTTCATTAGCTTCGTTCGTTTCCTTTTCTTCTTTCCTGTTTGTTAAAACTTTTTCGTTTCTTCTTTTCTTATTTTAAAATTTCAGTTTTCTTTCTAGTTTTCTTTTTCTTTTCATTCTCATTTATTTATTTTTCTTTTTCATTCCATTTTTTCTTCTTTTTGTCATTATTTTTCTTTTTCATTCCATTTTTCTTCTTTTTTTCATTAATTTCTTTACTACTATTTCTTTACATAATTGTAGTTACAATCACCAATTTCATTATTTTTCTCATTCGTTAATCAATAATTCACTTATTTAAAGCTTTTAGTCCAAATACTTTTCTTCATTATTTTCTTTCGCGTTTTTGCCTTCATCAACTTCATTCATTCACTGGCTTTATCCTTCTTTATTTCTTTCATTTTTCTTCGTAATCCTCTTTTTACTTTATTAACGTTAACGGTTATTTCATTCGCCTTTCATTCTGTCTTCGAAATGCTTTTCTTTCTTTTTTTGTCTTGTTTCTTCATTATTGCTTGCTGGCTTTTTCTTTTCTTTCTTCATTCTATCTTTCTTTCGTTTGTTCCCTTCATTGTTTAATTCTTTCTCTCATTCTTTGATTTAAACTTTTCTTTTATTATTTGAATTAAAATTCATTCATTCTTTTCTTTATTCTTTTTCTTCCTTTCTATGGTACTTACCCTGCTGTCGACTTTTTATTTATTCTTTCTTTCTTTCTTTCTTTCTTTCTTTCTTTCTTTCTTTCTTTCTTTCTTTCTTTCTTTCTTTCACCGAGGACGTTACTTGTTCGTACATTGAAATAATTTCTTTCTTTCTTTCTTTCTTTCTTTCTTTCTTTCTTTCTTTCTTTCGTCTGTTCATATTCTTCTTTCGCTTCTACGGGTTTTTATTCTTTTCTTTCTTCCTTTTTTATTTATATATTTCCTTCTTTCTTTTCTCTTTCTTATGTTCATACCCTTCCTTCACTTCTAAAGATTTCTTGTCATTTTATTTATTAATTTATTTTTTTATGGATATTATTTTTTCTGTTCTTTTTTTTTTTCTTCTCTTCTTATCCTGCATTCAGCTTCTGTCGATTTCTTATTCTTTCTTTCTTTCTTTCTTTCTTTCTTTCTTTCTTTCTTTGCGTCATCCTTTATTATTTCTATACTTGAATTAATATTCATTCATTTTTATTTATTTATTTATTTATTTATTTTTGTTTCTATACTTCAATTAATATTCTTTCTTTCTTTCTTTCTTTTTTATTGCTGTACTTTAATATATATTCATATATTTCTTTCTTTATTTCTTTCTTTATTATTTCTATACTTCAATTAATATTCATTCTTACTTTTTCTTTCCTTTTTCATTCTTTCTTTCTTTCTTTCTTTCTTATTTTTATACTTCAATTAACATTCATTCTTTATTTATTTATTTATTTATTTATTTCTATACCTCAATTAATAAACATTCATTCTTTCTTTCTTTTTTATTTCTAAACTTCAATTAATATTCATTTTTTCTTTCTTTCTTTCTTTCTTTCTTTCTTTCTTTATTATTTCTATACTTCAGTTAATATTCTTTCTTTCTTTCTTTCTTTCTTTATTATTTCTATACTTCAGTTAATATTTCTTTCTTTCTTTCTTTCTTTCTTTCTTTCTTTATTATTTCTATACTTCAGTTAATATTCTTTCTTTCTTTCTTTCTTTCTTTCTTTCTTTCTTTCTTCTATTGATTTTCCCCCGCCTTCATTTTTCGCCACCATGTCCCCATATGGACTGCATATACATTTCTCACCGGGGAACCCATATATGAATGTTCATGTTTCATATTACCGAGTTCAATCTTCTTCCTCGCTCCGAGGTATTTGAGCGTGTTTACTGCCTTTTTCTTAATTTCGCTTGTGTGTATACAGGCTTCCACCACTCGCCTGCCAGTAACGATGCTTAACGAGTAAGTTGTGAAGGCTAGTGAGATTTTTCCTTCATTGAATAGTATTAGTTTGAGGGCGATCTTCAGCCAAGATCGACGTGCACTTTGATATGCGTTTTCAAATGAGAATGAGACCGGCAAAATAGGGCTTCATTTAGTTTGGCGAGAAACAAACCCACTAGACTAGAGAGACTAACGTGACAACCATCTGGCTATGCTAGGAAATAGAACGCGCACACGTACGCAAGCACGTAAAACCACGAACACACACAGGTACGCGTTTATCTATGTTAAAAACACATATCAGGTTTATGAAACTCAGTTTAGTGTCATACGTGATACACGCTTGGATGATCATGTCTCGAAAGAGACATGCCTAACTTTGCAGAAGATTATTTTTCAGTAGGTTGCCATTACTCTCTGCGGTAGACTGGTTGCCAGCCAAGGCTATAGAACCCAATACTTTTTGTTTTGTTCTTATAATCGTGTCGCCCCAAGCAATGGATTTTACTGCCACTGTTGTGCAGGGGGTTACATAGAAGGAATGTTGAGGAGTGAGAGGTTGCAGGGGGTGTCAGGAAGAGAGTAGGAGAGGGAAGAGATTACTGATGAGAGTGGGGTGGACGAGGAGGAATGTTATGAGGAGTGAGAAGTTGCAGGGGGAGTCAGAAAGAGAGTAGGAGAGGGAAGAGTGTACTGATGAGAGTGGGGTGGACGAGGAGGAATGTTGTGGGGAGTGAGAGGTTGCAGGGGGTGTCATGAAGAGAGTAGGAGAGGGAACAGAGAACTGATGAGAGTTGGGTGGACGAAGAGGAATGTTATGGGGAGTGAGAGGTTGCAGGGGGTGTCAGAAAGAGAGTAGGAGAGGGAAGAGATTACTGATGAGAGTGGGGTGGACGAAGAAGAATGTTATGAAGAGTGAGAGGTTGCAGGGGGTGTCAGGAAGAGAGTAGGAGAGGAAAGAGAGTACTCATGAGAATGGGGTGGATGTAGAAAAGCATGAGAGAGAGGATGTAAGTTAGTGACACAGGAGATGACTATTGACTTTACATTTAAATTCATGGAGATTTTAACTGCTGGGGAAGCAATTAAACGGAAGAGAATTCCACGGGCGGGAAGTTCGAGAAAAGAAGCTGGTGGAGTAGAATTTGCGTTTACAATTTATTGGTTTCACAGTAAAAGGGTGGGACCTAATTGCTAATCTTGTGGTTCGAGGCAATCTATCCTGTTATTTGACTCATAGCTAGAAGAGGAAGAGATGTATTATATTATTAAGTAGTAATTAGTGGAGGATCAGTGTATTACTTCATAACAATATAAAACTGATCTCCCACTTTATGCCCAGTAGAAGTCTTACTCTTTCATTTAGTCAGTTAAGTGCCATACGTGATACACGCTTAGATGATAATGTCTCAAAAGATACATCACTGACTGGGTAGAAAATTTTCCCGCAGTAGATTGCCATTACTTTCTTTCTGCAGTAGACTGGTTGCCAACCAAGGCAATAGAATCCAATATGTCCTTCTATTTCCGTAGAAGCTTTACTTATGTTTCCAACTATTATATTCAGTTTCCTAGTTAAGTGCCATACGTGATACGCGCTTGGTTAAAAGATTGTTCCACAATAGGTTGCCATTGCTTTCTGTAGCAGACTGGTTGCCAACCAAGGCTATAGAACGCAATGTGTCCTGCCATTTAATTTTTTTTATACCGATCAATCAGTTAATTGCCGAACGTGATACACGCTAGCACGACCATGTCTCGAACGAGACATGACTGACTGAGCAGAAGATTTAAACCCAATCTCTCCTGTTTGCTAGAGAGACGAGAGGGTATTTGCGCGTAAGTGAATGCAACGATTTTTTTAATCGCTTCACCTCAAGCAAGGCCTGTAACGAAACTGATGCGCAGGGGACTACATAAGAGAGAAAGTTTAGATGAGAGGAGAGTAAAGAGAAAGACGAACCAGTTACAGCAGGTGTCAGAGAAAGGAGCAAGAGAAGGATGGGAATACAGGTATGATGACAGTTGCAAAGGTAAAGAGAAAGGAAAATATACAGAGTGATGTAGAAAGACTGATGCACAGGGGGCTACATAAGAGTAAAAGATTAGATAGAAGGAGAGTAAAGATAAAGACGAACCAGTTACAGTGGGTGTCAGAGAAAGGAGCAAGAGAAGGATGGGAATACAGGTGTGAAGACAGTTGCGAAGGTAGAGAGAAAGGAAAAGATATACAGGGTGATGTAAAAATAACTGGAGTCAAGTGGTTAAGAGATTGGTATTGACATTGCATTTAAATTCCTGGAGGTTGTCGCCGTCAGGAAAGCAAGAATATGGAAGCAAGTTCCACAGGCGGGAAGTGCAAGAAAAGAAACTGAGGGAGTAGAATTGTCGTCTGCATTTGGTTGATCTGATTGTGAATGGGTGGGATCAAGCTGCCAGTCTGGTTGCACGAGTAAACTCATGTGGCAGAGGCACAGTGACTTAAGTTCCTCGGTGCAGAAGCCATGAAAATATTTATAGAACAGACAGAGGAAAGCCACACCTCGTTGGTGAGAAAGTGGTTGGAGTCGAGCCGCTAATTCGGTATTTATCATATTACTGATTTTCCTTTGGAGCCTGTCGAATTTAACTGAAATTCGAACCCGTCTCTTCGATTTCTCGTTTCAAATCTACTGTACATGGTACTGATTCTACTTTTAGTCGCGAACGTCTTTTTCTGTGTTTGTGTGCTAGTCCTACGAACATTACCCATGTCTTTGGGTCTTCCTTACGAAACAATTCAGGATCAAGACGACGACAGGAGAGACAATTGGACCGTCAGGATGAGGCGTGACTTTCCCTGTGATAACAGACAAATCTGTTTACTCAATTCGCCGTTCCTCCTCCCCAACGCATTCTTTTCTGAGACACGAGATTGGCCCCGCCCTTTCAGAGACCGCCAACAGCGTCATACGCAGACATTTTCCAAGCCGCGTCCTTTGAATATCTTCTGTTAGTTTATAGTGATTTTTTTTGCCAGGTCGATATCAGATTCTTTTCATATTTGATCGGAGTATTATTATTATTATTATTATTATTATTATTATTATTATTTCTTCTTTCTATATCAATTTTTCCTTCTTTTTTTCAGACTCTTTCTTATATACTTTTTCTTATTCTTTTTATCTTAATTTCGCATTTTCGTTCATTTTTTTTCTCTTTCCTTCAAATATTTCTTTTTGTATTTAGCTAGAGCAGAGATTTCTTTCTTTCTTTCTTTCTTTCTTTCCTCCCATTCTCATTCTTTTCTTTCTCTCTTTATCTCAGTATCACATATTTTTCCTTCTTTATCTCTTTCTATCCCCAGTCTCATGCTTTTTATCTTAGTCTCACATATTCTTTCTTTCTTTCTTTCTTTCTTTCTTTCTTTCTTTCTACTTGCTCTGGGATATGCTTAGGTCTTTTATTCACTCAAATTTTAACCCAATCACATAGGTTCAACTTCTTATCTTTGTCCTTTCTTTCTTTATTTCTTTCTTTCTTTTTTCTTTCCTGTTTGTTTGTTTGTTTGTTTGTTTGTTTCTTTCTTTCTTTCTTTCTTTCTCCTTACCGTGGGATATTTTTAGGTCTTTCATTCTCTCAAACTTTAATCCAATCGCATAGGTTACCCTTCTTATCTTTGTCCTTTCTTTCTTTCTTTCTTTCTTTCTTTCTTTCTTTTCTTTCTTTTTTCTTTCTTTCTTTCTTTCTTTCTTTCTTTCTTATCTGTTTGTTTGTTTGTTTGTTTGTTTCTTTCTTTCTTCCAGTTTGTTTGTTTGTTCGTTTCTTTCTTTCTTGTTTGTTTTTTCTTTTCTTTCTTTCTTTCTTTCTTTCTTTCTTTTTTTCTTTCCTGTTTGTTTGTTTGTTTGTTTGTTTGTTTCTTTCTTTCTTTCTTCCAGTTTGTTTGTTTGTTTGTTTGTTTGTTTGTTTGTTTCTTTTTTTTTTCCTTGCCGTGGGATATTTTTAGGTCTTTCACTCTCTCAAACTTTAATCCAATCACATAGGTTACCCTTCTTATCTTTGTCCTTTCTTTCTTTCTTTCTTTCTTTCTTTCTTTCTTTCTTTCTTTCTTTCTTTCTACCCCCTCCATTTTCATGCTTTTCTTTCTCTCTTTATCTCAGCATCACATATTTTTCCTTCTTTATCTCTTTCTATCCCCAGTCTCATGCTTTTTATCTTAGTCTCACATATTCTTTCTTTCTTTCTTTCTTTCCTGTTTGTTTGTTTGTTTCTTTA
Source organism: Ascarosepion bandense (assembly GCA_037127315.1). Taxonomy (NCBI): domain Eukaryota; kingdom Metazoa; phylum Mollusca; class Cephalopoda; order Sepiida; family Sepiidae; genus Ascarosepion; species Ascarosepion bandense. The sequence continues at coordinate 843,098 of JBBBDQ010000375.1, forward strand.
TTTCTTTGTTTCTTTCTTTCTTCATGCTTTGGAGTATTTTTAGGTCTTTGATTCTCTCAGACTTTATCTCTATCTCATATGTTACCATTCTTATCTTTGCTCTTTCTTTCTTTCTTTCTTTCTTTCTTTCTTTCTTTCAACACAATCTTACACATACATTCTTTTCTCATTCTTTAATTTTTCCCTTTTTTTCTTATCTCTCATTCACGTGCTTTCAATAGTTTCCCTTTCATATTTTTATCCTTTCTTTATCTCTTTCACACATATCCTTTTTTTTTCATTTACCTCAGCTCATATATTTCTTTCTTTCTTTCCCCTTTTTTTTTCACCTTAATCTCTCATATTAATCTCCTTTCCTCTTTTTATACTATCTCATAGATTATTCTTTCTTTCTTTCTTTCTTTCTTTCTTTCTCTCTTTCTTTCTTTCTTTCTTTCTCTCTTTCTTTCTTTCTTTCTTTCTATTGACTCTGTCGATATTTTCATTCGTTTTTTTTAAATACTTGATCCTATAGATTCCAGCATCATCATCGCCATCCTTTTTTGTTCATCATCATTATCGTTATAATTTTTTGTTTAAATGTTATTTGCATAATTTTTATCTGCTGCCTTTTTCATCGGCCGCCTTTTTCTCTCTGTCTTCTTTTTTCCTCTGTTGTCTTTTCTCGTTTGTTTTCATTCAATCTCACTTTTTCACTTTTTCACTCCTATTTTTTTCATTCGTTTCGTGCCGTTTCAGATCTTTTTCTTTCTGTTCGTATCATCTTTTTTTATTATTATTATTTTCACCCATTATTGGCTTTTCGTCTTTTTCCATGCATCTATTTCCTCTTTCCTTTCTTTCTCTCTCTCTCTCTCTCTCTCTCTCTCTCTCTCTCTCTCTCTCTCTCTCTCCCCCTCTCTCTATCTCTCCCCCCCCCCTCTCTCTCTCTCTATCTCTCTCCCCTCTCTCTATCTCTCTCTCCCTCTCTCTCTATCCCTCCCCCTCTCTCTCTCTCTCTAACTTTCATTCGCCCTGCATCGTACGTAATTTTCCTAGGTTTCTTTTTAAATCTTCATTTGTTTCCCATTTCTGTTTCTCCTCCTTCCATTTTTCTTTCTTTTCGTATCTTCTTTCTTTTTTTTTTTTCATTTTTATCCATTCATGGCTTTTCTTCTTTCCTCATGTATCTATTTCCTCTTCCCACCCTCTCTCTCTCCCTCTCTCTTTCACTCCTTCTTTCGACTTCGTCTTATTTTTTCATCTTTTTCATCGTCTTATTTTTCATTTTTCTTTCATCTCTGTTCCAGTTTCTTTTTTTCTTTGGTATGTTTCCTTTAAGTCTTTTATTCTTATTTCTTCACTTTTATTCTCTCACACTTCTCTCTATTTCTCTTTCTCTCTCTCTCTCTCTTTCTCTCACGTACTTTTCATTCACCCTTCTTAAGTTTTTCATTCACATTTCATTGTTATCTAATTTTATTTTCATTCACATTTTCATTCACATTTTGTTATTATTTAATTTTATTATTTCATTTTATATTATTCTTTCATTCACATTTCTTAGGTTTATTTTTAAATCTTCATTCGTTTACCATTTCTGTTTCTCCTCCTTCCATTTTTCTTTCATTTTCATCTCTTCAACGCCATCTTCCTTTTCTTTTCTTTGACGTCATTTCCGCTCAAATGTATTCAATCAAATACCTTAAATTGTGGCGAGCATCTCAAGGATAAGATGAAGCTGCCACCATCGTCTTCAGCAATCATCTACTAACGTCTCCCTCTTTATAAATCGGGAGCCTTCGTAAACAATTAGCAGCGGGACTTAACGAACAACGGGAGCCTGTCGGGGGCTGCCGGAAAGGAAAGGTTGTATCAAGTAGAGAGCCTATCCATTCGCAATTATACAATTGTATCGCTCGAGCTTTGATAAGCAGGGGGTCTGCGGGTATGGGCTAGTAAATTTGCGTCCTCTCTCTCTCTCTCTCTCTCTCTCTCTCTGTGTAAATTTTTTGTTGGGACCAAAGAGTACTAATATTTTCTCAAAAACATTAAATTTAAACACGAACGCATTAAGTGATTTTTAATTGTTAATAAATGTTGTTATTTTCTTCCGACCAGTCAAAATGAAGAATTCATTTAAACTAATTTAATATTCATATGTATTAAAATCAGTCAGTTAAATATTATAAGTGATACACGCTTGGGCGATCATGTCCATAACTGAGCAGAATAATTTCTCGCAGAAGATTACCAATACTTTCTGGGGTACAAGACTATAGAACCCAAAACAAAATACAAAGGAGGATCTGTAACGTGGTTGATACTGACTTGGCAGACCGGCTGCAGCCGCTCTCACACCGGCGTGATGTGGCTTCCCTGTGCCTCTTCTACAAATACTTTCATGGCTTCTGCTCCGATGAGCTTGGATCACTGGTGCCGCCTAAGCACGAATTTACACGAGATACTAGATTAGCAACTAGGTCCCACCCTTTTACAGTTAAACAAATAAGATGTAACCGTAAATTCTACTCCAACAGCTTCTTTTCTCGCGCTTCCCGCCTGTGGAACTCCCTTCCACAAGTCTGCTTTCCCGACAGTTACAATCTCCAGGTGTTTAAATGTAGGGTCAATAGACACCTCCTATCACACTAACTCTCAACTATTCTCACAACACTCTCATCTACCCAACCCTCATTCTCGGTATCCTCACCCGCCTATCACCCACCCTCTGTTATTTCCTATATTTAATCAGCCTTTCTCCACTCTACGTAGCCCCCTGCACAGTAGTGGCAGTGACATGCCTTGCTCGGGGTGAAACGCTTATAAAAAAAAAAAAAAAAAAATCTGTCCTGATATTGAACCTATAGCTGGAGGGAAAAGTGACGGATGAATACCTTTCCTAAGAGTATTTGAGCGTAAATGAATGGAACGAAATAAACTAGAATTTGAACTCGGTTCTCTGATTTTTCGTTCCAAGCCGACATCCACTACACCACAAAACACATCATGTATGAAAATAAGAGGTTTAAATTAAAGCTCTTAAGTAAGCAATTAAGTAAATAAATTAATCTTTATAATAAGGTACCCACAAAGAAAAGTGATACCTAATATTTAAAATGAAGCTTGATTTTAGTTTTAATTTTCATTTATTTTAGTTTTAATTTTTCTGAAAAAATAAAAATTCAATTTTTCTGTATTTTAAAATTAATTTAAATTGATTGAAATTAGTTTTTCTTTTAAATCGCTAAAAATCATTGATTTTTAGCCATACTTACAAATCTCTCAACACAACTTTAATTCTCTTTTCTTAAAAAAAAAAAAAACTTTTTCTGAAATTTTATTTGAAAAGGATAAGTATAAAATTTATTAAATTTTATTTTAAATTGATATCAGTTTTAAATATCGTAGAAACGTATTTTTACCACCGAGGGAAGCGTTTTTATGAAGTAGTGAAAACTATCCCTAGTGATTTATATTTAAAATCTACGAGGGACATATTCGAAAAAATATATATATATATATATATATATACATATACAAATATATATATATATATATATATATATAATATATATATATATATATATATATATATATATAATATATATATATATATATATATAATATATATATATATATATATATATATATATATATATATATATATATATATATATATATATATATATATATATATATATATATAATATACATATATATATATATATATATATATATATATATACATATACAAATATATAAATTTACTTGAAAAAATTACTTGACGAATATAATGCAATAGCCACATATATATATATATATATATATATATATATATATATATATATATATATATATATATATATATATATATATATATTTTAATTCAGATACTTCAATCCAAGGGGAAAAAGCAGGAAGGTAAATTCCAAAAAACCCGATCCTAATTAATATTAAAAATTTTATTTTAATATTAAAAAAATGATACAGGAAGAGAGCTCCATGTAATAAAATATTACAGAGCAAATATATAATAATGTTAATTTTTAGTTACATTCTCCCTTTTTGTTTGCGAACCCAGACGATGTCAAATTTTTTTTCTTTTCTTATTTATTTGATTTTATTCTATCTTTTTCTTTTTCTTTTTCGTTTTCTTTTTCTTTTTCTTTCCCTTTATTTTTATTTTTATTTTATTTTATTATTTATTTTTTAATTTCTTTGCAATCTATTTAAAAAGGAAAAGTAGACTAATTTTTCTCCAGTTTCTGAAAGGTTTTTTCTGTTGCTGAGGTGATGTGTCGTCCCCCGTGGGGATCTTCATATCGAAATGGCCATTCAACATTTTTTGAATTAATCTTTTTTTAATATATATATATATATAGCTATTAATTCTCCAGTACTTTTAAAAATTTAGGAAAGTATTCTAAGTAATTTAATGTTTTATTGAATTTTACTTAAGTTAGTTTTAAGTTATTTATATATAGTTATTTGTCCTATTTTCTGATAATGCTGTGTATGGATAACTTTATCAAAAAATAAAAAAAATATCTTCTAAAATATTGAAATTTGATGAATTGTAAAAAGCTTTTTTTAATTTTTTTAATTTACAATTAGTAAATAAAGCTTTAATTTATTAACAATATAATTTTTAAGAGATTTTAAAATTAACGAATTAATATGATTAAAATTAAAACAAGGAAAACAATTCTTGTAAAAAAATTATTTCTTTTCTAATATGCATAAGATTTCGCTGTTTTAAATGCATTTAAAGAAGTTGTATACTGAAATATGTTACACACACACACACACGCACACACACACACACATATATGTATATATATATATATATATATATATATATATACAGGAACAGGCTTGTATGTGGATAACTAATATATTATGCTTTCATTACGGTTGAGCTCGCTAGAGAAGAAAAATGTTAAAAACACTTTCCACTGCTGAGATATATGCATTACTCTTCAGGAATGAACTGAGTTCTTTCGGTGACTGGCGTGTGTATACATTGCTTATATATAACACGTTAAAATTTCCCTTCTCTGATTCCATGCACCAATGGCTTAGGGAGTAGCGACTCCGACTGAAATCAATTCGGTCGTGTTTCGTTCCGGGTCAGAAGTAAATTGATGTGTCTAGCCACACTTATGTGTTGTGATACAGCGAAACAGGCTTGTGTGTGGATGACTAAGATATATATGTATATATACTTATGTATGTATGTACAATAAGACAATGAAGTTTTGTTAAAAATAGAGAAGAATGGTTTAATTCAGTTTTTTTTTTAAATGCACCATCAACACGAAATTTCAAAAATCACATACTGGTTGCGATGGATAAATTGTCATCTAACATTGACATCTCATTTTAACAGATCAGTCAGTTGAGTGCCATACGTGATACACGCTTGGGCGATCATGTCTCGACAGAGACATGACTGACTGGGCAGAAGATTATCCAGCAGTAGGTTGCCATTGCTTTCTGCGGTAGTCGGTGTGTGGGTGGGAGTTATGTGGTCAGATGTAAGGGTTCTCTAGATTGTGTAACATGGTGGAGAGTTATGTTGCAATACATAGAGTCTTCCAGCAGCCACCCTCTTGACCCATAACAACACTATGTCCTCAAGGCATTTGATGCAATCATCCGCGTTGTTTCTAAGTCCCTCTGGTAAGATGAATGGAAGCATAACGTCACCATCATTAGTGATCACTCCAAACACCTTCGTAATCACCGTTAAATTCCTCATCTTTCTTGCCATTTGTACGACGTTTCGGCCGATGTACGTTCCGGCCTTCTTCAGTTGCTAAGAATTTCGAACCGAACTCTTTATTAAATCACTGGGGTATATGAACTCAATTCCAAGCAAAAGGCAACAAAGATGAGGACAATAGTCCGAATAATGTAAATACTGTAAATACTACCTCATCTCAGAAATATAGACACATCGAATGATCTATTATTAAGCGTCGTACAAATGGCAACAAAGATGAGGACAATAGTCCAAATAATGTAAATACTGTAAATACTACCTCATCTCAGAAATATAGACAAATACCGTTAGACTCATCCAACCTATTCTGAACTTTCAGCACAATTCTCAGATTGCCACTCAAACACACTAAAATCTTTGCGAATAAAGCTTCGGTAATATCTCTTTTTGCTTTGCATGAAAAGGAATTTTCAATTTCAGGGTAACCTTTATAAAGGACCTAAAAAATAAGGTTGTTTTCATTACTTTTGAAGAACAGTTTTTTAGACTTACAAAAAGTCATAGCACACACACACACACACACACACACACACATATATATATATATATATATATGGATTGAGTATCCTTTATTCAAAATTCCAAAATTCCAAACTCGTAAGTTTCTCCCTCTACCCTGGGTGAGTGTTACCCATCCAAACTACGTAGCTTACGTTAGTGGCAGATTTGGTTAGCGATTGTCACAGCAACGTAGATCACTTGCCATGTGTTTCGTATTCAGTAAAGTTATTATTCAAAATGTTAAAAAGTACTGCATTTATATATATATATATATATTTGTATATACAACACCGGCCATAATTATTAGGCCACCCCAATTTTTTTAAGGAAATGATGTATTTCATACTATGTTTTGATATTTATTGCCAAGTGGATAATTCTAAATGAAAATAGAATTGTTCTTTTGTTATAATTACTTTGCAAAATTTTACAAGGTAAATAGCGACAATTTACCCATCGCCCCCTGTAGATTTGCTATATGTTTATTATATATCTATATCTATATCAAAATCTATACAGAACCTACCATAATTATTAAGCAACTAAAACAATATGATGTATTTCGTACTATTTCCATCGCCTTATATATATATACATTACCGGCCGTAATTATTAAATCACCCCAGTTATTTTTTTTATAGTAATGATGGATTTCATACTATTTTGTAGTATTTATTGCCAAATGAAATAGAATGGTTCTTTTATTATTATTAGGTTGCATAATTTTGTAAGGCAGCAAAGATGAACTCGTCCGAATCACCCTAAATTTTCTTCATTCTTGCATTGATTTTTTTTTTTAATCTTATCACCCCGAGCAAGGCGAAAACGCCACTGATGTGCAGGGAGCTACGTAATAGTGAAAAGATTGGAAAAGAGAAAGCCGGAAACCACATCCTAAACAGGGAACAAGGGATGAGCCTCTTAACCTGTTCAATAGACGTGGGTGGAGTGTTAACCGGGAGATAGATAGATCTATCTACTCCAATTGAAAAAAAAAAAAACAAAGTGAGAAGATTGGCAAAGAGAAAGCCGGAAACCACATCCTAAACAGGGAACAATGGATGAGCCTCTTAACCTGTTCAATAGACATGGGTGGAGTGTGAACCGGGCGATAGATAGACCTATCTACTCCAATTGAAAAACAAAACAAAAACAAAAACAAAAAAACAAAGTGAGAAGATTGGAAAAGAGAAAGCCGGAAACCACATCCTAAACAGGGAACAATGGATGAGCCTCTTAACCTGTTCAATAGACATGGGTGGAGTGTGAACCGGGCGATAGATAGACCTATCTACTCCAATTGAAAAACAAAACAAAAACAAAAAAACAAAAACAAAGTGAGAAGATTGGAAAAGAGAAAGCCGGGAACCATATCCTAAACTGCAATATAGGTAATTATTAAATATTTATAAATTCCTTTGATGCACATGTTATTGTGCAATATTAAAAAAAGAACCATTCTATTTTCATTTACAATTATTCACTTGGCAATAAATACTAAAAAATAGTATGAAGTACATCATTTTTTTTAAACTCTGGGGTGACCTAATAATTATGGCCGGTAGTATATATATATATATATAGAAAATCTACAGTGTGCGATGGGTAAATTGTCGCTATTTGATTTGTAAAACTTTGCAATGTAATGATAACAAAAGAACCATTCTATTTTCATTTACAATTATTCACTTGGCAATAAATACTAAAAAATAGTATGAAATACATCATTTTTTTTTTCAAACACTGGAGTATCCTAATAATTATGCTCGGTAGCGTAGTAGGGTTCATGGTACATAAAGTGTAGAACTTTATTTTTACGCAAAATCCCTATTTCGCCTCTTGAAAACCGTGTGGACAATATGACACTATCGTCATTCCCTCTGTATTTATACGCTCAAAATTTATCAAAATTTATATGAAACTCAGGTGAAATGTTTCGGCTGTGTTATGAACTGTAAAGGGGTATCGCCTCTTTTATAGATGTTATATACAAACTTATTTAGAAATAGAACTTTGTCTGTCTGTGTGTGTCCATTACCTATAGACTCCGAAACGGCTGAACCGATTTTTTGAAAATTTACACAGTTGTACTATAAGCATCTGCGAGTGTCCTTAGCTAGATTTTGTGTCGAGGTACGCCAGATAAATATCGAAAATCGATTATCGAAAAAATCGGGTTATAGAAGGTGTGGTCCGATTTTAATCAAATTTGATACAGTCATAGACAAAGACATAAGAAACGATATTCAGAAGTTTCAAGGTTGCAGTTCCTACAATAGTGCAGAAAATCGATAATATATATATATATATATATATATATATATATATATATAAAATGCAAGATGTTTGTGTGTGTCTGTTTATCTGTCTGTATGTCTGTATTTTCTCCAGCCCTTTCATTTTAGTTTTTTTTCGGGTCAGTCATACCCAAGGATAATAGAATAATGGGTAGTTTCAAAATAACTTGTTTAATAGAAAATAGGAAAAATTAAATATATCTTCTTTTTAGTACATTTCTTTTACATCTAGTTTTAAATAATCAATATTTATTAGCAATTTACTTGGCTTTTCACCCTGTATGAGAATTTCAGTAAGTTTTTTAGGAAATCCCCTCCTGTCCTAATACTTTTGCACACTACCGGTAGTGAGCAAAAGTGTTAGGACAGGGGTGATATTAAACTTTATTTTGATACCTAATAAAAGATAAAATATTCTTGTCTTAATACTTTTGCACAGTACTGTATATATATATGTCTTCATATTCGTCTTTTACAAGCTTGTTTCGCTGTATCACAGCTCATCAGTGTAGCTAGATATCCACTAGCTTCTAGCCGGGATCGAAACGACCGATTTGATGTCAGTCGGGGTCGCTACCCCGTAAGCCATAGGCGCATGAGATTGGAAAAGGGAAATTTTAGTGTGTTTTATATAAGCGATCTATACACACGCCAGTCACCGAAAAAACTCAATTCATTACTGTAGAGTAATGCATCAATCGCAGAAGTAGTAACCTATATATATATATATACATATATATATATATCGAAAAAACTACTAAAAAGTTGTAAGTAAAAAATGTTTTTTGACAGTATTTGTTTATTTCTATTATTATATATATATATATATATATATATATATATATAGAGAGAGAGAGAGAGAGAGAGAGAGAGAGAGAGAAATCAACAAGGAGGGATAGACGGTCCAATAGAGAGGGCCCAACAAAGAGAGAGAGAGAAACAGAAAGAAAAGGAGAGAGAGAGAAAGCAAGAGAGGAATAAAGAAAAAGAGAGAGAGAGAGAAAAAATTAAAAAATGAGAAAGAAAAGAAAGAAAGAAAGAAAGAAAGAAAGAAAGAAAGGAAGAAAGAATACGAGAGATATAGGAAATAGAGAAGAAAATAAAGTAGACAGGAGAGAGAAAGTGAAAGAAATAGACAAGAAGAATGAAAGAGAGAAAAGAGAGAGAGAGAAAGTGATAGCATGTGATATAGGAGAGGAGGGCGGGTAGAATGGTGTTAAGAAGAGAGAGAGAGAGAGAAATAAAGAGAGACGAAGAGAGATAGAATTAAAAGTCGGAAGGAAAAAATCCCTCGACATCGAGTGAGAAACTAATCAAGGAGAAATTAAGAGGACATCGTAAGAAAGGCAAGAAAGCATTTGTGCTGTGAGCTTTGTGTAATGTTGTCATTTGAGACCGGCTTTTCGCGAAGAGTTTATTGTGCGAATCGCGCGTGGGTAGGTTCCGCTTCAGTTCCAATTTCAAAGACGCCGGCCAAAGATCAAAGTGTAGAGAATAGAGACAAGGATAACTATTTCCTGCGCGACTGAGAATGAAAGCCTGCTTTTAAAGTATGGCGATGAAAAACGCTTTGGAGGCCTGGCAAAGGAAATGTCGAAGAGATAGATTTAGGAAACCTCGCACGCACTCTTGTTTTTATAAATGCGGGAGAAAAGGACAGAAATAAAACCAGAGAGAGAGATAAAAGTGTAAGAAAGAGAATAGGAAAAACTGAGACAAGTTGAAAGAAAGATATATATATAATCTTATTTATATATATATATATATATATATATATATATATATATATATATATAATCTCATGGGCGACTTATTATAACGCCGGAAGAGGAAAAGAGAAAAGCACAGAGAGAGAGAGAGAGAGAGAGAGAGAGAGAGAGAGAGAGAGAGATAAAGGAGTAAGAAGAGAATGGGGAAAAGAGACTGGAGTTGAAAGATATATATATATATATATATATATATATATATATATAGGAAAAACTGAGACAAGTTGAAAGAAAGATATATATATATATATATATATATATATATATATATATATATATATAATCTCATGGGCGACTTATTATAACATCGGAAGGAAAAGAGAAAAGCACAGAGGAGAGAGAGAGAGAGAGAGAGAGAGATAGAGAGAGATAAAGGAGTAAGAAGAGAATGAGGAAAAGAGACTGGAGTTGAAAGATATATATATATATATATATATATATTAATACAGGTTTCATTGAATAATATAGACAAGTTCTGTCTATTAATTTTGTGTAGGATCCGTTCATACCGTCTGATATACTTGATGGTGATGTCGTTGAAAGACAACAAAAAATCACAGTAATTGTTGATTTTTTTATCGGGTCTAAGCTTTCGGCTCACATAAGCCATTATCAAAGAGTAAATATTAACACACAGTAAACATATATATATATATATATATATATATATATATATATATATATATACATAGACTGGAGTTGAAAGATATATATATATATACACAAAGATTTCATGGACGACTTATTGTAAGGCAAGAAGAGGAAAAGAGAGAAGGACAGTGAGAGAGGGATAGAGACAAACAAATAGACTAAGACAGAAAAGGAGACAGAGAGAGAAGATTGGGTAAAAGATAGACAGAAGTTGTAGGAGAGAGACATTTATAAAAAAATCTCTCGCAGGAAGACGACGAGAGAGAGAGAGAGAGATAGACGGACAAAGAGAAAGAGAGACAGGTATACAGACAAAGAGAGAGAGAGAGAGAGAGAGAGAAACAGAAAGAAAGAGCGACAAATAGATTGGGGGAAAAGAGCGACAGAAGTTGAAGGAGAGAGACATTTATAAAAATCTCTCGCGCGATGATGTAACGCAGAAAGAGAACGAGAGACAGACAGACAGACAGACAGACAGACAAAGAGTAATTAAAGCAAAGGATGATAAGCGATGAAGAGAGATTAATAGGTATAGAGAATAATAATAAAACAAAGAATGTGAGAGAGGTTAAAGGAAAGTGAGACAAAAGAGAAAAGAATGAGAGAGACAAAGAGAAAGAGTGAGGGTGAGAAAGTGAAACCAAGAGAAAGAATGTGAGAGACAAAGAGAGACAACGAGAAAGAGTGAGGGGGTGAGAAAGTGAGACCAAGAGAAAAAAAATGTGAGAGACAAAGAAAGAGACAAGAAAGAAAGGGTGAGGGTGAGAAAGTGAGACCAAGAAGAAAGAATGTGAGAGACAAAGAGAGACAACGAGAAAGAGTGAGGGTGAGAAAGTGAGACCAAGAGAAAAAAATGTGAGAGACAAAGAGAGATAAACAAAAGAAAGAAAAAGTGAGGGTGAGAAAGTGAGACCAAGAGAAAAAAATGTGAGAGACAAAGAGAGACAACGAAAGGAGTGAAAGGGTGAGGGAAAGTGAGACCAAGAAAGAAAGAATGTGAGAGACCAAAGAGAGAGAATATAGAGACAAAGAGAGACAACGAAAGAAAGAGTGAGTGAGAAAGTGAGACCAAGAGAAAAAAATGTGAGAGACAAAGAGAGACAAAGAGAAAGGGTGAGGGTGAGAAAGTGATACAATGATAAAGAATGAGAGAGAAGTTGAGACAAAGAGACAGAGTGAGAGAGTAAGAACGAGAGACAAAAAGAAAGATTAAGATAGAGAAAGAGAGATAAAGAGAAAGAGTGAGAATGAGAGAAAGAGGTAGAGAAAGAGTAAAAGATAAAATGTGAAACAAAGAGAAATTATGACAAAGAGAAAAAATGAGAGAGAGAAAGAGAGAGACAAAGACAAACTGAGACAAAGTGAAAAAGTGTGTGTGTGTGTGTGTGTGAGAGAGAGAGAGAGAGAGAGAGAGTGAATGATAGATAAATCTAAATACGTGAGGTGTGATTTAAAGAAAGAGATAGACACAGGAAAATAAAGGGAGAATTTAGAGGAGACACGGTAATTAACAGAGAGAGACAGACGCTGAAAGAAAACAAAAGAACGAGAGATTTGTGCAGTGATGGCGATTAAAGAAAAGATTGAAAGAATGAGAGAGATCGAAAGAAATAAAAAGTTATTGATATATATATATATATATATATATATATTTAGTATATCGAGGCAGCAAGTAATTTTCTAAACATATGCTATTAAATATAAGAGACAATGAATGATGATGACTCATGTGAGCCGAAAGCTTAGAAGAAAACCAATAAATAATTATCCAAATGTTGGAGAATTTTTGTCTTTATTTTCAACTGAAATTAAAGCAAAAATACGACGTTTAGAACGGCTCATGATTAAACATAATAGACATTCATTGTCTCTTATATTTAATAGCATATATATATATATATATATATATATATATATACGTACAAACTACAATCTACTACAAAATTGTATATTTTGTTTCGACATTGAAAGAACAATATCTCATCAGGTAATTGAGAATAATAGTAATAAACGTTTTTTTAAAACAAATTTTTAAAAAATTCCTTTTATTTTTGGAAATCTTTTTGTACGACTATTATTCAATAAATAAGGTGAGTTGTTCGGTATAATGACATCTACGAGGGTCATTCAATAAATAAGGTGAATTTTTCGGTATAATGACATGTACGAGTGTCATTCAATAAATAAGGTGAATTTTTCGGTATAATGACATCTACGAGGGTCATTCAATAAATAAGGTGAATTGTTCGGTATAAGGACATCTACGAGGGTCATTCAATAAATAAGGTGAATTTTTCGGTATAAGAACTTCTAATACAGATAGAAGCTTACTTTTTAAAAAATTTTTTCTTTACTTCTTTTTCAAAAGGATTTCATTTTTTTTTTTTTGCAGATTGAAAAAAAAAAACTGAGAGTTTTGGAGATTAACAAAGATGGCCGACCAAGAAGCATACTCCACAATTGAACAGAAGTCAGTTATCAAGTTTTTGTTGCTGAAGGAAGCAAACCAGTTGAAATTCATAGAAGAATGTCAACTGTGTATGGTGCCATATGTTTCAGCTAAAAAAAATGTCTACAAGTGGGCTAAATTGTTTAAAGAAGGACCATCTCTAGAACGAGACCATTGATTAACATCAACGAGTAAAGATCACGGACAAATCGACTGCTTTAAAAAACGAACTTCTAAATTAGGAGAAACTAACTGAGTAAATTGACCTTTAGTGAGCGACCACCTCAAGAAAACGACCAGCGAATAACATCAACGAGTGAAAATCACTGATCAAGCGATCACTTAAAAAATCCATTTTGTTCGAACACTGCGAACTTCTAAATCAGGAGAAACTAACTGAGTAAATGTATTTCATTTTGATTTGATCTAAGCAAGGAACACTTCCTCATTGTTTTGTTATTGTAGTGTTGTATTAAACTGTTATTTCGTGTTGAAATGTATATTGCCTGGGTTCACCTCACGGTCAAACATCGGCTGTTTTGTACAACATGTATTGCATTTGTCGTGTTCAAGGGATTTATCGCAGTCTCTGTACTGACTTGGATAAATTCAGGGATTGGGAAAATCACAATTATGCCTCTTTCTCAAATGTCTATCTCTTTCGTTCCTATATTTTTTTCATCTATCTATCTATCTATCTATCTATCTATCTATCTATCTATCTATCTATCTATCTATCTATCTGGGTATATCTATCTGGGTATATCTATCTCTTTCTCTTTGTTTCTCTACCTTCACCCACGATCGCTGTCAGTTTTTTGTATGTTTTTTCCCATGTATTATCGCAGATTCTCTTTTGCCATCACTCAATTCTAAAAAAAAAAACTGGAACCGTATATGTCGCGAATTTTTCCAACCTACATATTTTATAAGAAATGGTTAGTACTCGTACACGCACGAAAAGGAAAGCAATAACTGACTTTTTAAAAAGTCCACTTACTAAATATTTTTGTGAATAAATATTTTAGCTTCTTTTTGACTGTTGTAAATACGTTTTTAAAATTTTAAATGAATTATGCTGAATAAATTTCTTTAAAGTTAGGCCATTTTCTTATGTTCTCATTTATTTATTACCACATTACATATATATTTGAGGTAAATACTACCAATGCTCAGTCAGTCAGTTAAGACATGATACACGCTTGGGGGATCATGTCTCGAAAGAGACATGACTGACTAGACAGAAGATTATCTCGCAGTAGGTTGCTTTCTGTGGTAGACTGGTTGCTAGCAAAGGCTATAGAACCCAATCTGTCCTGTTATTTGACTCATAGCTAGAGGGGAAAGAGATTTATTATATTATTAAGTAGTAATTAGTGGGAGATCAGTTTATTACTTCATAACAATTTAAAACTGATCCTCCATTTTATTCCCAGTAGAAACCTTGAACATTTTTCCAACTATTATCCAACGAAATTCTGGCTATTTATTCTGATTCAATGAGCATTTACGGCCGGTAGTAGCAAATGGATATCATCCGAAAACCACAAGACATACCAGGTTTTTATGAACAAAGCTAATATTCCCGAGCTTATAGAGTAAGACATACGTCAAGACATCATATTTGATATCAATAAATTTATTGTTCCCGTTTGTTCATATCGACCTGTCTACCAATTTCTCTATTTCAATAAAGATATATTTACAACTTCACATATATAATAACATGATCTATCTATCTATCTATCTATCTATCTATCTATCTATCTATCTCAGTCTGTTCATATCTATCTATCTATCTATCTATCTATCTATCTATCTATCTATCTATCTCAGTCTGTTCTATATCTATCTATCTATCTATCTATCTATCTATCTATTTCAGTCTGTTCATATCTATCTATCTATCTATCTATCTATCTATCTATCTATCTATCTATCTCAGTCTGTTCATATCTATCTATCTATCTATCTATCTATCTATCTATCTATCTATCTATCTATCTCAGTCACTCCATATCTATCTATCTATCTATCTATCTATCTATCTATCTATCTATCTATCTATCTATCTATCTATCTCACTCCATATCTATCTATCTATCTATCTATCTATCTATCTATCTACTATCTATCTATCTATCTATCTATCTATCTATCTATCTATCTATCTATCTATCTATCTCAGTCACCTATCCACTATCTATCTATCTATCTATCTATCTATCTATCTATCTATCTATCTATCTCAGTATGTTCATATCTATCTATCTATCTATCTATCTATCTATCTATCTATCTATCTATCTATCTATCTCAGTCCCTCCATATCTATCTATCTATCTATCTATCTATCTATCTATCTATCTATCTCAGTCTGTTCATATCTATCTATCTATCTATCTATCTATCTATCTATCTATCTATCTATCTATCTATCTATCTATCACAGTCTCTTTATATCTATCTATCTATCTATCTATCTATCTATCTATCTATCTATCTATCTATCTATCACAGTCTCTTCATATCTATCTATCTATCTATCTATCTATCTATCTATCTATCTATCTATCTATCTATCTATCACAGTCTCTTTATATCTATCTATCTATCTATCTATCTATCTATCTATCTATCTATCTATCTATCTAAGAATGCTCTTTAATTCTCTATGTATCTATCTCAGTTTCATCAATGTATCTCTCTCTATCTATCTGTCTCTCTCTCTGTCTCTATTTCTCTCTCTCTCTCTCTCTCTCTCTCCCTATATATATTTGGGGGGGGGGGCAACAATCACACTTTTTAGCAGGTTTTATCAAAAATGACCGACATGGTATGATAGTTAATTTTTTATGTAATTTTTCATGTGATCTTATTATTTCTTTCTTTTGATGAGATAGATTATATAAAAATTGTCCAAAACTTTTGTTCATCCAAGCGCTTTCGGGTATACTTCTAGCCCATTTTGAGGATAAATCTTATATTACGTATAACAGAATGTATGTGGTGTTATGTATAATGTGGAGTAGTGGTATGTGTTATGTACCGAACATGGTCAGCATGTTGTTACCATGTTCGTAGTTGATGTTATTAAGTGTTGGGATTTTTCGATTTTTTCTTAATAAGGCCTTCATTATTTTCAGTTTTATTCTTTTATCTTTTTATTTTTTGCATGTGGATAATGCTATGATATTTGTGTTGTCAACGAGTCTGTTCTGGATATGATTTCGTAGGTTTCCGTGTGTGTCGAAATGAGATTGAATTGAGCTTCGTTGAGAGCGATGTAGCGGGAGTCTTCGAACAGGGTTTAGGTTAGGGTTTCGTCATTAAACATTTCCTCATGAAATCTTAGAGTTCATCCTCGGTTTTACAAAGAACTCCATAACGCTCAACAAACATTCGTCAACAACGGATTTACAAATTATCAGGTTGACTAACGTATCATACTTTTTCTTGCAATCCTGAGTAATAATAACAGTAAACACACTGATAAAATTAACATTAATATCTTCCGCAAAAACCAAATTCATAGCAATTATAAACAGGGTGAATCTTCATTCCGAAATATCATTCGATAATACGCAACTTTCGTCGACTTAAATATTAAAAAATCATCATCTCTTATACTTAAGTTAAAACGGCTAACCTCATTAAAAAATTAAATTAAAAAATTAACATTAATATCTTCCGCAAAAACCAAATTCATAGCAATTATAAACAGGGTGAATCTTCATTCCGAAATATCATTCGATAATACGCAACTTTCGTCGACTTAAATATTAAAAAATCATCATCTCTTATACTTAAGTTAAAACGGCTAACCTCATTAAAAAATTAAATTAAAAAATTAACATTAATATCTTCCGCAAAAACCAAATTCATAGCAATTATAAACAGGGTGAATCTTCATTCCGAAATATCATTCGATAATACGCAACTTTCGTCGACTTAAATATTAAAAAATCATCATCTCTTATACTTAAGTTAAAACGGCTAACCTCATTAAAAAATTAAATTAAAAAATTAACATTAATATCTTCCGCAAAAACCAAATTCATAGCAATTATAAACAGGGTGAATCTTCATTCCGAAATATCATTCGATAATACGCAACTTTCGTCGACTTAAATATTAAAAAATCATCATCTCTTATACTTAAGTTAAAACGGCTAACCTCATTACCAAAACAACAATTCGCCTGCGAGATCTGAACTACAGCAAACCAGTATTATTTACGAATCCGCATGTCTTTTGAAGAACTGCGTTCTTGATCCTAATTTCGTTAATAATTATATCGGCTACGAAACTGACTCGAAGACTCACATTACATTTCTCTCAACGGAGCTCAATTTACATAAAAGATTACATAAAAACTTAACCATCACACCCTGTCTGTCATTTTTAATATATATATATATATATATATATATATATATATATATATAGAACCATACGAAAAAATACCTCTTAGGTTCAGACAACCATGGAAGAAAACGCCATATTTCCTTTTATTGGAATAGATATACTAAACTATCACCCGGTTCACACTCCACCCACGTCTATTTAACTGGTGAAGAGGCTCATCCCTTGTTTCCTGTTTAGGATGTGGTTTCCGGCTTTCTCTTTTCCAATCTTTTCACTCTTACGTGGCCCCCTGCACATCAGTGGCGTTACCGCCTTGCTCGGGGTGATATGATTAAAAAAATTTTTTTTAAAAATTGCGCGTTCAAAAATACCCTGCCACGTGAGCGTTAAAAAAAAATACCGTTACGTGAGCGTTCTTAAAAAAGACGGTAAACGGTAAAATCAGTTATTGCAAATCGCCTGAAGACACCACTCATGGTAGAAACCTAGGTCGCGAAATAACCTGTTTACAAATGAAAAAAAAAACCCCAAAAAAACTCACATATATATATATATATATATATATATATATATATATATATATATATATTAATCAATTCACCCTAAGCAAGCCATTTTACTGCCACTATTGCTTAGGGAGTTACATAGGGGAAAGTGATGAGAAAGAGGGTTTAGTTATAGGAAACGTAAAGAGGAGGGTAATAGACGGATGAGGATACCGAGGATGTGGGTGGAGTGGGTGAAGAAAATAGCTTGAGAGATGCGAGTTAGTGAGATAGGAGATGTCTATTGATTTTACATTTAAATTCCTAGAGATTGTAGCTGTCGGGGAAGCAAATTGTATGGAAGGGAATTTCACAGGCGGGGTGTGCCAGAGAAGACGCTGTTAGAGTAGAAATTGCGGTTACATTTTATCGGTTTCACTGTAAAAGGGTGGGACCTAGTTGCTAGTCTAATAGCTCGTGTAAATTCATACAGTGAGTTAAGTTGATTAAAGTAGAATCCGTGAAAGTATTTGTAGAAGAGACACAGAGAAGCCACGTCACGCCGGTGAGAGAGTGACTGCTACCGGTCTGCCAAGTCAGGATCGATCACATTACAGATTCTCCGTTGGATTTTGTCAAGAACCCCGAGGTGAATAGCAGGGGCACCCGAACAGATGTGGCAGAAGTATTCAATACACGGGCGGATGGTAGATTTATATATATGCAGGCTAGGAACCCTGCACAGTGAACCGACCATCTTAACAGCGGATTTAGCTATATATATATATATATATATATATTATTAAAATACTTTAATCCAAAACGGAAAAGTAGGAAGGAAAATCCCAAGAACCTGATCCTAAATAATATTAATTTTTTTTTAATATTAAAAAATGATACAGATGGAGAGCTCAATGTAATTAAAATTACAGAGCTAATATAAAATAAAATAAATTTTCAATATTAAAAAATATGAATGAACATTTCGACATAAAATCCCTAAGAGAGATTTTACATCTCCTCAGCAACGGTACTTCTTTCAAAATGGAAATAAAAACAAGAATAAAAAGAGAGAAAGAAAAAATAAAAATAAAATAAAAAATAAAATAAAAAATGACGGTTAAGATTTGAGAAAATTTTCGTCACAAAAAATTACTGAAGTAATTTATGTCTAATTTTAGATTTAAACTTTTAGAGTTGTAAGTGAAGAAATGGAAAATTTGGTTTCGTTTAGCTTACAAAGGAAAGGGGAGTGGGAGGTAACAAAAATAAAGACAAAGAACGGGTAGAATGGAAAAGCAAAACGGGAAGAAAAAAGAAAAAAGAAAAAATTCATATTAGAAACGCTCGATACGTGTCAAACAAAAATAATCTTATACATGGGTTAAAGTATAGGAAGCAAATTTAGGGGAAAAAGTAGATAAAGAATTTTTAAAAAAATAGATAAAAGTAGATAAAAAATTTAAAAAAAAATTAAAGTTAATCTGATTAAAGATACCTCTAGATATCGATAAACTAAATAAAATAAAATAAAATAAATAAAAAAGAATTAAAAATAAGAATAAAAATAAAAATTAAAGAAAGCTATAAATTTAAAAAAAATTTAAAAATTAATTTAATTTATAAAAATTATGATGTGAAGAAGATATATATACTAGCAGAGGAAATCGGTTGTTAAATTAGGAATTTCTTTTAAAAGTAGACAAACAAAGGAGACTGGGAGAGGAAGGTACCGGGGTTAAATACTATTTAAAGTTAAAGTAATATATCAAAAACCATTAAATTTAGACATAACATCCTAAAATTAAAAAATTAGAATTTAAAATTTAAATGTTCACAAAACTCGCTTTATGACGGCACTTACTAATGAATTCCTTTCTAAAATTCAGGATTGGTGCTGGTAAGGGTACTTTAATATTAGAATTTTTCCTAGCAGACACAGACAGCACCTGTCACGGAAATTCCTTGGAATACGGAGTGAACCTATTAGTTTCCAGCTAATTACAGGGTCTAGCCCTGCTTCCTTCTTTTTCCAGAATCTCCGTGAAAGGGCTGTCTGGTATTTTTAAGCAGCTTCCGCCTTTATTTTACAAATGATTTTAAACGAAAGCTGATGATGGTTCGCCTGAAATAGGCCTATACTTCCGATTTACCATGAAATAACGTATCTGCCTTAATTTTATGTATATATAGATAATGAAAATAAGCTGAATGTTTTTATAAACCCATTGGTAATATTTTATATATATATATATATATATATATATATATATATATAGATATATATGTGTGTGTTAGGGAAACTTTCAGATATTTACAAAATGGATTAATAACCGACATATTTAATCTAATTTTGACCATTATTTTAATAGATACTTTGTCTTTAATTAAACATAATAAAATTTATCTAATATATTCAGGCCGGTAGAATTATATATATAAATATACAATATAATTAAAAACAGAATATCGACTAAAATACGAGTATCTATCAAAAATGATGTTCGATCACATAAATTATATATATATATATATATATATATATATATATATATATATATATATATATATTTAGAATTTTTAACATAATATGTTAACATAGCATTACAAAAAAGGGTTTTTTTGTTTCGACAATATCCGTGTAAGTGATGAAGTTTATTCCAAGTTCTAGAGTTTTAAAAGATTCAAGATTAGCCAAACACCTTAATCCTCTATATATATATATAAAGATATATAGATAAATAGGCAGATAGATCCCTGTCTCCTCATATATATCTATTTCTCTCTCTATCTCTCTATCTAACATTATGCATATTCATATCTATCTATCTATCTATCTATCTATCTATCTATCTATCTATCTATTTCGTTCATATCTATCTATCTATCTATCTATGTCGTTCATATCTATCTATCTATCTATCTATCTATCTATCTATCTATCTATCTATTTTTTCATATCTATCTATCTATCTATCTATCTATTTTTTCTATCTATCTATCTATCTATCTATCTATCTATCTATCTATCTATCTATCTATCTATCTATCTATTTCGTTCATATCTATCTATCTATCTATCTATCTATCTATCTATCTATTTCGTTCATATCTATCTATCTATCTATCTATCTATTTCGTTCATATCTATCTATCTATCTATCTATCTATCTATCTATCTATCTATTTCGTTCATATCTATCTATCTATCTATCTATCTATCTAGTTCGTTCATATCTATCTATCTATCTATCTATTTCGTTCATATCTATCTATCTATCTATCTATCTATCTATCTATCTATGTCGTTCATATCTATCTATCTATCTATCTATCTATCTATCTATGTCGTTCATATCTATCTATCTATCTATCTATCTATCTATCTATCTATCTATCTATCTGCTTGTCTGTCTGTCTGTCTGTCTGTCGTTGTCTGTATCTTTCACTCTTCCAAATGCAACCATCTACCAGTCTTTCACTTCTTCTTCTCTCCATGTTCTTCGTCGCCTTTTGTCCTTTTCACTACATTTCTTTCTTTCCCATCGACATGCTGTATTTGTCTTGTGGTTCAGCCAATTCGCTTCTCTCGAAATTTACGACGCGCTAATTCACAAAAGCGACAGGCTTTTAGCTGATTTTCACTCTTATTAATGGACCCACAAATCTACACAACTTACTCCCACCCCAATTTCTTTTCTTCTCTTTTACTTTGCTTTCGCTCAATTCCCTCCTGTTTTCGGAGTATTGAACACTCTTTTACTCCCTGTACATTCCACCGTTTCTCTTTCTCCCTCTATCTCACTTTGTCCCTACTTCATTCCATTCCGGCTTTATTTCTTCTTTTCAGGTTCTTCTTGTTATTTACACTTATTTCCCCATATCTATCTATCTATCTATCTATCTATCTATCTATCTATCTATCTATCTATCTATCTATCTAGTTTTTCATATCTATCTATCTATCTATCTATCTATCTATCTATCTATCTATCTATTTTTTCATATCTATCTATCTATTTTTTCTATTTTTTCTATCTATCTATCTATCTATCTATCTATCTATCTATCTATCTATCTATCTATCTATCTATCTATCTATCTATCTATCTCAGTCTCTTCATTATCTATCTATCTATCTATCTATCTATCTATCTATCTATTTCGTTCGTATCTATCTATCTATCTATCTATCTATCTATTTCGTTCATATCTATCTATCTATCTATCTATTTCGTTCATATCTATCTATCTATCTATCTATCTATCTATCTATCTATCTATTAACGTTATTTTCCTCATCTTTTCAACGTATTCCTAATCCTTTAATCCCAATGTTTTTATTTGTCCATCTGTCGCGCTTTGAATCTTTATCCTTCCTCTTCTGCTTCTCTTCACCCGCTTCTTGTCATTCTTCCCTTATCCTGCTCCTCCTCACCGTCCACATGCAACATAAAGTCCAACAACCAGGTACACTATATTATCATCTTCCGCGATGTAGCTATTAATAAGCACTTAAGGAGTTTTTTTAATTGTAAGGGAAATTTAGGATGTGCGTTGTGGTGAAGTGGATATCGACTGTGAACGACAAATCGGGGAGCCGAGTTCGAATTCCAGTTGAATTCCTTGCATTCACTTACGCACAAATATCTTTGGGAAAGATATTAATCCTCTCTTCACTCCAGTTATGGGTTAAATAATAGAACAGATTGGGGTTCTGTAGCCTTGACTGGAAACCATTCTACCGCAGAAAGCAATAGCAACCTACTGCGGGATAATCTTCTGACCTTTCATGTCTCTTTCGAGACATGATCGCCCAAAGCATGTATTACGTATGGCAGTAAACTGACTAACTAAATATAATAGATGAAAACATGATTAAGGCTTCTACTGAGAATAAAGTGGGGGGTCATTTATATATTGTTATGAAGCAATAAACTGATCCCTCACTATTTCCTACTTAATAATATAATAATAATATAATAGATCTATTCCACCTCCAGCTGTGAGTCAAATAACAGGACAGATTGTGTTTTATAGCCTTGGCTGGTAACCAGTCTACCGCAGAAAGCAATGGCAACCTGCTTCGGGATAATCTTCTGTCCAGTCTGTGATGTCTCTTTCGAGACATGATCCCCCAAAGCGTGTATCACGAATGGCACTTAACTGACTGAAGGGAAATTAAAATAACAATTTCAGTTGCGTAGAATGTTTAGAAAATCTTAAAAAAAACATAACATATGGTTGTTAGCACGAAACCAAATGTCCGAGAAATATTTTTGCTATTAAGATTGTAACTATCAAGGAACACTTCAAAGATTTTGGCAAAGGAGAATCTGTAAAACATGATAGGTTCCGTCTTTTCAGCTGGACTTCCAGCTCTTTCTCACCTACGGGATGTGGCTTCCCTCTGTCTATTCTACAAATATATTCATGGCTTCTACATCGATGAACCTAAGTCACTGGTGCCCCCGCCACATGAATTTCCTCGTGCAACCAGACTGGCAACAAGGACCCACCGATTTACAGTTAGATGAACCAAATGCAGCCGTCAATTCTACGCCGGCGGCTCTTTTTCCTCGCGTATCCCGAACGTGGAACTCCCTTCCATATACTTGCTTTCCTGACGGCTAAAACCTCGAGGTATTTAAATACAATGTCAATGCAAATCTCTTATCCAGTTGACTCCAATCCTTTCTACATCACGCTGTATATCTTGTTCTATCTTGTTCTTTTCGTTTCTCTCTGCTTTTGCAACTGTCAGGAATTTAAATGCAATGTCAATCTCTTATCTCTTATCCAGTTGATTCCAATCCTTTCTACATCACGCTGTATATCTTGTTCTATCTTGTTCTTTCCTTTCTCTCTGCCTTTGCAACTGTCAGGAATTTAAATGCAATGTCAATACCTATCTCTTATCCAGTTGACTCCAATCCTTTCTACATCACCCTGTATATCTTGTTCTATCTTGTTCTTTTCCTTTCTCTCTGCCTTTGCAACTGTCAGGAATTTAAATGCAATGTCAACACCCATCTCTTATCCAGTTGACTCCAATCCTTTCTACATCACCCTGTATATCTTGTTCTATCTTGTTCTTTCCTTTCTCTCTGCCTTTGCAACTGTCAGGAATTTAAATGCTATGTCAATACCCATCTCTTTTCCAGTTGACTCCAATCCTTTCTACATCACCCTGTATATCTTGTTCTATCTTGTTCTTTTCCTTTCTCTCTGCCTTTGAAACTGTCAGGAATTTAAATGCAATGTCAATACCTATCTCTTATCCAGTTGACTCCAATCCTTTCTACATCACCCTGTATATCTTGTTCTATCTTGTTCTTTCCTTTCTCTCTGCCTTTGCAACTGCCAGGAATTTAAATGCAATGTCAATACCCATCTCTTATCCAGTTGACTCCAATCCTTTCTACATCACCCTGTATATCTTGTTCTATCTTGTTCTTTTCCTTTCTCTCTGTCTTTGCAACTGCCAGGAATTTAAATGCAATGTCAACACCCATCTCTTTTCCAGTTGACTCCAATCCTTTCTACATCACCCTGTATATCTTGTTCTATCTTGTTCTTTTCCTTTCTCTCTGTCTTTGCAACTGCCAGGAATTTAAATGCAATGTCAATACCCATCTCTTATCCAGTTGACTCCAATCCTTTCTACATCACCCTGTATATCTTGTTCTATCTTGTTCTTTTCCTTTCTCTCTGTCTTTGCAACTGCCAGGAATTTAAATGCAATGATAATACCCATCTCTTATCCAGTTGACTCCAATCCTTTCTACATCACCCTGTATATCTTGTTCTATCTTGTTCTTTTCCTTTCTCTCTGTCTTTGCAACCTCCAGGAATTTAAATGCAATGTCAATACCCATCTCTTATCCAGTTGACTCCAATCCTCTCGACATCACCCTGTATATCTTGTTCTATCTTGTTCTTTTCCTTTCTCTCTGTCTTTGCAACCTCCAGGAATTTAAATGCAATGTCAATACCCATCTCTTATCCAGTTGACTCCAATCCTTTCTACATCACCCTGTATATCTTGTTCTATCTTGTTCTTGTCCTTTCTCTCTGCTTTTGCAACCTCCAGGAATTTAAATGCAATGTCAATACCCATCTCTTATCCAGTTGACTCCAATCCTTTCTACATCACGCTGTATATCTTGTTCTATCTTGTTCTTTTCCTTTCTCTCTGCCTTTGCAACTGTCAGGAATTTAAATGCAATGTCAATACCCATCTCTTATCCAGTTGAATCCAATCCTTTCTACATCACCCTGTATATCTTGTTCTATCTTGTTCTTTTCTTTCTCTCTGCCTTTGCAACTGCCAGGAATTTAAATGCAATGTCAATACCCATCTCTTATCCAGTTGACTCCAATCCTTTCTACATCACCCTGTATATCTGGTTCTATCTCGTTCTTTTCCTTTCTCTCTGCCTTTGCAACTGTCAGGAATTTAAATGCAATGTCAATACCCATCTCTTATCCAGTTGAATCCAATCCTTTCTACATCACCCTGTATATCTTGTTCTATCTTGTTCTTTTCCTTTCTCTCTGCCTTTGCAACTGTCAGGAATTTAAATGCAATGTCAGCACCCATCTCTTTTCCAGTTGACTCCAATCCTTTCTACATCACCCTGTATATCTTGTTCTATCTTGTTCTTTCCTTACTCTCTGCCTTTGCAACTGTCAGGAATTTAAATGCTATGTCAATACCCATCTCTTTTCCAGTTGACTCCAATCCTTTCTACATCACCCTGTATATCTTGTTCTTTTCCTTTCTCTCTGTCTTTGCAACTGCCAGGAATTTAAATGCAATGTCAATACCCATCTCTTTTCCAGTTGACTCCAATCCTTTCTACATCACCCTGTATATCTTGTTCTATCTTGTTCTTTTCCTTTCTCTCTGTCTTTGCAACTGCCAGGAATTTAAATGCAATGTCAACACCCATCTCTTTTCCAGTTGACTCCAATCCTTTCTACATCACCCTGTATATCTTGTTCTATCTTGTTCTTTCCTTTCTCTCTGCCTTTGCAACTGCCAGGAATTTAAATGCAATGTCAATACCCATCTCTTATCCAGTTGACTCCAATCCTTTCTACATCACCCTGTATATCTTGTTCTATCTTGTTCTTTTCCTTTCTCTCTGCCTTTGAAACTGTCAGGAATTTAATTGCAATGTCAATACCTATCTCTTATCCAGTTGACTCCAATTCTTTCTACATCACCCTGTATATCTTGTTCTATCTTGTTCTTTTCCTTTCTCTCTGCCTTTGCAACTGTAAGGAATTTAAATGCAATGATAATACCCATCTCTTATCCAGTTGACTCCAATCCTTTCTACATCACCCTGTATATCTTGTTCTACCTTGTTCTTTTCCTTTCTCTCTGCCTTTGCAACTGTCAGGAATTTAAATGCAATGTCAATACCCATCTCTTATCCAGTTGACTCCAATCCTTTCTACATCACCCTGTATATCTTGTTCTATCTTGTTCTTTTCCTTTCTCTCTGCTTTTGCAACCTCCAGGAATTTAAATGCAATGTCAATACCCATCTCTTATCCAGTTGACTCCAATCCTTTCTACATCACGCTGTATATCTTGTTCTATCTTGT